>JAZHRO010000049.1:37557500-38010000 GCA_037157565.1 Thalassia testudinum
TGGCAAATTTCAATCACTAATCACAATTATCAATGAAGATATGCAAATATAATCAATCAGAATAATATTGCAACAAAAACCAAGAATGAGAGTGTAAAGAGATGGGGTTAAAATGGTGATTTGAATCACCAAATTAACCCTAATGCTAAGCGCTACAATTACTCGAATATTTGAATAGTATCTGCAATTAGACATCCATGCAAATATCTCCACAGTAACCAGCAGATCAGAACCAACTCAATGCCTCAGTCGACAAGGCAAATATTTAGATGCCGGAGGACAGGATAGGACGGCGTCGCAACAAGGATCTTCTTCTAGAAGGTGGTGAGAGAAAGACCACAGGATACTCCACTAATGGGGGTGAGAGGCGAGAAAATATTTGCTTTCTACTCGAGAGGAGAATCACAAGCTTGGGACAAGCTCTCTCTAGAGCCTTGGAGGTGGTGGGGAAAGAAAGGAAGAGATGAAGAAGAATGGGAGGTGTAGGGGTCCATTTATAGTGAAAGAGAGGGGAAATTTCGTGTGTAGGGCAATTAGTGACATCAAAGGAGTCACTGAAGCTCCTCCCTAAACATCACTGAAGGTCGCCAGCTCACGCTCACTTGCAGTTGTGCTTGCATGCTTGCCTTCTCACTGTTAGATGCTTGATCGATGGTCACGATCACGTGAGGATCACGTGCTTAGCTGGCGCATCTGATTAGGTCTCGAATTGGGCGTACAATCTCTCATGCGCATGCAGCCGCATCAATTGCACCACGTGGTGGTGACTCTACAATTATTACTGTTAACATCACCAATTAGAATCAATTTCAAGCGTACTTATGCGATAATGTCATATTATAGTGGGTTTGGGAGCATTGCATGCATATCGCATGATCTTTACATTTAAATTTCTTAGAATCAATGTTTAACGACCTTGTGTACAATACAATATTGAAATAGGTCACAGATGAGCAATTACACCATATGGATGGATCTGAATCGACGAACAAAGTCCAACGAACTCAAAATCACCACGATCTGACTTTCGTATCTCCCACAACAAGTCCGAGGAAGATCAATGGCTAAGGGGCAATGCAACATCCTTACGGGCTTCAGAAGAAAAATATGACTGTATGGATGGATCCAGAGCAACCATCACAGTCCAGAAATGTGGGAATCATCTCGATCTGAGCATCGTGGCATCCTCTACAACAGCAAGAAGATGGATGGCCCAAATGATGCCACATGGTGCCATCGGGGCTACCCAACACTGGCCAGCATCTACCAAACATCAGTGCTTCTTCATGTGCATCATCTATTCTCAGCCGTTGGATCTTGATCCAATAGCTAAGAAGCCATCTGCACCTTGCCTCAGAAACTTCTCCCTGTGACATCTTCGTGGGTGTAGCACAATCATCGACAAGAGCACTCTCAAAGAGAGGGCACAGGTGCGAAACCCGCAACCCCCTAAATTTTACAATTGAGGTGCGGTGCAACAGCAGCAGCGACAGTGCATGCATAGCACACGCACGTGTGGAGCAGCAGTGTGTGGGGCAGCAGCGTGCGGAAAGCATGCGTGTGTGCAGCATAGTGCCAGCACATGCGTGCGGCACAATGTCCAAGACATTGCGCGGAGCAAGCAGGCCAGCAAGGGTGAGAGCGGTGGCTTTGGCGACTCATGCAGCGGGTCTTCAATGATGCTTTGAATGTCTCTGTTGACCCGAGGATGAATTTAGCCCTTTTCACCGCTCTAAAATGGGACCTACCCCCCTCATTTGCAACCATCATCTATCCAAGAGTATCCACCACCTCCTCATAGCTCTAGCCATGGTCTTGAAGCTGCCGAGCTACGGACGGAAGCTCGTCCATCGTCGTGGCTACCTCATCGCTGTCTTCTTCCTTGTTCTTAGTTTTAATTTCTTTGATAGTTATAGTTTATTTCTTTCATTCAAGCATTCATAAACATTTCTTTTGTTGACAACATTTGGATAATTACTAGAATATATCTTTGATATCTTGTTCTTATCATCTCTTGAGCACGGATTTCTAACCCTATCTCCCTCTCTCTTTCTTTCTCTCCCTATCTCTCTCTCTCTCTCTATTCATTTTGTAAGTGAACAAATCGACATAATTTTGTGTCACGAAAGCGATTAGAGGATTCAATACTTTGCCTCCCTATGTTCAATACTCAGACTCACGTTCGATTCTTATATTAAAATTGACAACGTAAAACATGCTACAACGAGCGATTTACACAAACGCGTTTCACAACGGTCATGTAGGGAGGTTTCGACTGCTCGATAACGATCGAGCGATCAAATTTTGTCGTGCCTCTCTACTGCGGTCAATTAGAGGAATTAGAGGAGTCAAACCCTCACCACAAGTTTGCGAGTAAGCACCGTGACCGCCGCACTGCTGTGCTAGATTATCAAGTGGAGAGATCAGATGGCATGAGCTCTCGATCGTTGGATGGAGATCCAACTCCAATGGTTGAGATTCAAAGTTGGTGAACTCTTTGTATGAAGCAGGCGACGTGGCGTGATTATAGCCATTGGATCATGATCCAACAGTTGTGATTTGGCATGGCTCTCCTTCAGCACATGAGGCATTGCTGATATTGGGCGGCCTAGATGATGCCATGTGGCACCATCTAGGCTGTCTATCTTCCTTCCTTTGTAGGTGGCACCACGGACGTCAAATTGGGTTGATTTTAGTGCCGTTGGGTTGCGATCGTCGATTTGGATCCATCCGTGCAAACGAATTTGTCATTTGAAGCTCCAAATTGCATCGCCTAGTACCTTGTCCGTTGATCTTCCTCAAACTGCATAAGGTACTATGGGATTCTGATTAAGACGATTTAGGAGGCATTGGACTCCGATCATCGTCCTAATCAGATCCGTACGGTTAGATCGTCAATCCGAGGCCACAAAATAAATCTCCTTCTCTCCTAGCCACAAAAGGACACGAATTAAGCTATAATTTATACAGACTACTCTAAATGTAGAATGATGCATGCTATGCAATATTTATAACTTGGAATGCATATTTAAGCTTAGGAATATGCACAAACAGGCAGTTTATCATAATTAAATGTGTCTTCATCAGTCTTCAGGATGAGATCTAAGCTTGGAAAGATGGTTAGATTGCTTGGATTTTCAAGGAGAAGAAAGCTTTGAAAATTTCAAGTTTGTTGGAGCTCTAGAGCTAGATTTGAAGATCTCAATTGAGTGCGATCGCTTAGGGATTACTTGGGGGTCAATCTCTCTAATTTTGGAGAGATTTGGCTCTGATTTGAGGGAGAAAATCTCCCTTAAATCTCAGTTGAGAAGCTTGCATTCACACCAATGGTGGCAGGGACCTGTTTGAAGAAAATGATGAGCAGTTAGGGTGGTAAACGTAATAAATCCAAAAGTTAGGGGCTCAAATGTGAAGATAAGAGATTTTTAAGGGCTAAATTGTAAACTATGTTAATATGGATTCTGATTAGGCTTAAATATTGGTACCAACCTAATTTGTACCTAAGGAATGTAATGGTGAAGTTGGATTTGAGTTTTGACCTCGTTTGTCAAGGTAATTTGCATAGAATCCCAAATTAGGGTAAAATCCCATCTATGACTATATCTAATGTGAAAATGAGTTCAGATGGTAAAACCAAGGGTACCAAATCTTTTAGAATATTTTTCTATGATATTTAGGAGATTTAAATGAATTTTATTGTGACTAGAACCTCTTTAATTTAAGCAGGTCAGAAATTAGGGTTTTGTGTGTTGTGGTTCTCGAAAAGCATGAAATCCTATTTCTATCAGTGTAGACCCACTCTTTAGACTTTTAAGTTCATTTTACCTTTATTTAACTCCTGAGTGACCCTGTGGTTAATTTGTGTTCAAGATGTGCTATTAAAATTATAGAACTAACCCTGATTTCCTGTTCTCTTCTCAAATTAGAATATTATGGAATTATGACCCTCAGAAGATCATGTAGGAGCTTTTATTAATCAAACCTAACAAAAAGTGGCTAGTTATGGCCTATGATGGTGTTCCATCACAATTAATGATGGGTCTTAAACTGTCTTCTATGCCCTTATTTACATGCCTCGTGAACAATACAAGACGATTTCACTAACCGTCGTGTATCATGCGAAATGACAGTTTTGTTTGAAATCGTTGCTTAGTACCAGTAGACGATGGATTCGCTAACCATTGTGTATGACATTAATCTGGAGGTGAGATTTCACACATGAATAATAAACGACGGTTTCTTCAACCATTGTTTACCTGTATACACAATGGTTTTCTATAACTATCGTGTATATTTGTGTTTTTTTCCTTGAATATATATAATGTAGCTATTATAGAATCTTATAACACCTTTAACAACATATATGTACAACATACATGATGTAGACACATCCATCTAGGTTAAAATGACTATTTATGCATGTCCTAAGCTTAGATATGCATTTCATATTATAAATATTGCATAGCATGCATCATTCTGCATTTAGAGTAGTCTGTATAAATTATAGGTTAATTCACGTCCCTTTATGGTCAGGAGAGAAGGGGAATTATTTCAGGGGCTCAGATTGACGATCCGACCGAATGAATCTGATCAAAATGACGATCGGAATCCAATGCCTCTGAAATCGTCTTGATCGAAAGCTTGTAGCACCTTATGCAGTTTGAGGAAGGTCAATGGCCAAGGGACTAGGTGATGCAATTCAAAGCTTCTAATGACAAATATGACTGCACGGATGGATCTGAATCAATGATCGTAGTGCAACAATGTGGAAATCAACCCAATCTGACATCCATGGTGCCACCTATAAAGGAAAGAAGATAGATGGCCCAGATTAAGCCAAGTGGCACTATCCAGGTCACCCGAGGGTAGCAGCAGCCGCGCATGTGCTGGCACGTACAACGCAGCACATAGGTGTATGTAGTGCACGAGTGCGCAGCAGTAGGTGCGTGCAGCAATGCATAGCACATGGAGCACTAGTGGGTGAGTGGGACACGGGTGTGCAGAGCATGTACCAGCAGCACCGACGAGAGCACGCGAGTTGGATCTTCAGTGTCGCTTGTGGGAGATCTTCAGTGACATTTGTTTTTGCGAGCGAGATCAATGTTAAATTAATGCATCGTAGTATAGTTGAAATTACTCGAAAACAAATGAATTTTAATACTTGAAGTTTTTAATCCGAGGTCGAACATAGGGAGCAAATTGGGGTCTAAAGATCAAGAGCACAACTTTCAATTTGGTTATAACATGCAATGAAAAATCAGAGTTATAATGCAAGAAATGTAAATAGATACACAAAATATCAATGTATAAAGAAGCACAAAAAATATGGACGTCTGATTTTGAAAATCAGACATCTTAAATATCAGATTTCTACAGTGCTTCTTCTGTCTGTGATCCCTATCTTTGTCTCTGATTTCCTTCTTCTTTCTTTTCTTTGTTCTGCTTTCATCCCTTGTCTTCTTCTTCTTTCTTCTCTGATTACTTCTTTCCTTCTCTTCTTCTTTCAGCTCTTCTTCAGCTTCCTCCTCTTTAGCTTTGCCTTCACCTTCCTTAGCTTCTCTGGCTGCCGCCCCTCCTTCCTTAGCTTCCTCTTCTTCTCTAGAGAGCAAAACCTACCCCTAACCTCCCCCGTGATCTATCTTCTTCCTTCTCTCTTAGGCTCGCTCTCCCAGAGCCTCTGCGGGTTATCGGGTCGGGTATGCACATCTAAGACCAGGCCCACCGGTCTGCGTGGTGGGCGAGGAGTGTAGGCTAATCGGTATATAGGTCAAGGCCAAGTCTGCAGGTAGTGGGGTCATGGACGAGGCAGTGGGTGAGTGGGACCTCACCCCGTGGTTAGGAGGTGATAAGCCCCTGACACTTTTTCACTTGATATCACTACGTCTGCTCACTATCCTCCGAGGTGGGACTATGTTGTCCCACCTTCTTCGCAAGCGCCTGCAGTAGATGTCTTCAAGAATTGTAGCAGCTATGTGGGACATTGATGCCAATTACTGGGCTGAGGAAGTGCGTGAAAGGAATCCGTGTGGCCTGGGACCCAGAGCCTGGTGTCTAGAGTCTTGGATGAAGCTCCAAAGCAAGCTTCATGTTGCGTCAATGCCAACGAAGGTCTCAAACCTTGTCAGCAAGAAAATGGCCTTGCAGCCTCCTCATAACATGCTGGTGATTGCGCAGCAATCATAGGTCTTAATTGACCTAGATTTGGCTAGAACCTACCATAAGTTAGGGTTATTCATGTATACATACACATTATTTGCATCTTTAATTGCCTTACTTTAGTTATGCGTAAAATAATGTTATAATATGCTGATTAAGTGCATTATCTCAATTACAGGCAATAAGCAGATCTGGAGCTAAATCTGGAGAAGGATCTGAAGCTGGATTAGGAATAACGGGAGTTGCAGTAGAGTTGGAACAGAAGGCTTAGATTAGATGTAGGAATAATAATGTAAGGGGGTTAAAAGTTTGCTACTCTATTAAGTCTAAATAAACTAGTAAAATGTGAAGAGCATAGGTCCATCCTAGCCCTAGGATAGCCTAGAGACTTCCCCAAACCTTAGGCATACTTAAATTAGGCCACAACAGCCTAGGAAGCCTTAAAACCCTAGTTCCAACCCTTATCTGGATCTCTAGATAAGTTATAGGATGTCTAGGACCCTTATCAATCTCCCGTACACCTTAACCCACTTCTGTAGTGTTATTGGACATCCAGACACTTTGTCAGACGTCCAATTTCTGTAGAGTACCCAAAACAGAACCTTGATTTCCCCTGACTCAAATTGGATGTCCAGAACAGTAGTTTGGACTTCTGATTTTTGAGTATAAGTCGTCTGATCCTATTATTGGACGTCTAATGCTGGTCTCCAGTCCTTGTTTTGAGATTCAAGTCTTGATCTTGGATCTATAGCTCCCTAGACCTAATCCCAACCCCATAGGAACCTAAACCAATGTGTCCTAACCCTAGTACATCACCTCTAGACCTACCTAAGGACCTAATTAGGTCCTCACCAAACCCAATTGACTTAGATCAAAGTCAATTACCTTCACCTAAATCAATTTGACTCATTGAGTCCAATTGAGCTTAGTTCTCAACCCACACAATTTCAATTGGACTTAGTGAGAGTCCAATTGACCTAAACCCAACCTGATTAAGTTATGTCACCCTCAATTAGGCTCACACTCATTCAATTAGACTTAGGTTAAGTTTAATTGAATTTTCACCTTAGCAATTAAGGTTTGTATCCCTAAAATCACGACCTACACCTACACAAACCCCTTAGGACCTATCCTAAGCCACCTAGCCAAATAGAGCACGACCACACACACACACACACACACACCCATTCACGCACACACTTCTCTAGAATTCTCTAGAGTTCTCTTGAGATGCCGCCACCTCTTGGTTGCCAAATTTAGCAACAAAGAGGCATTCAAATTGAGATCCACAATTTTTGGATCTCAAAGACCACCTCCAACCCCATGTCTCCAGCCACTCTTTGACTCTCTCGAGAGAGTTTGACACCTCTCTAGAGAGAAGCCATTGGGTCTTTAAAAAGATCCCATGGGCGGCCAAACACACCCATTCACATCCTTGGCTTCCATTGGCACCACTCACTTCATTAGCTCCATACACGCCTACCTTCACTTAGCTAGCAACTCCACCTCCATGAGCTCACCACCATCATGGAGGACATCATGCCAAGATGCTGGATCAGCCCTACCTCTCTCCAAGGGTCGGCCTAAGCTACATTGGCCCCCATCATTCTCCTCCCGACCAATCCAAGGCCATCGGGGACCACTCCTGAATGCCCTTTTATTCTTTTAGATTTAATTCATGCTCTTCATAATTTTATTTCTTTTATTTACTGCTTAGTAGTGTAGTCTTACTTCTCTCCCAATGATGCATGCGAAATCCCCCCATCGATTCTTGTATGCGATCAGTTTCTAGTAGCTAGGTTTAATTTTGAAGCATTTATGTACAAGCTTTCCTCTAGATTCCTTGTGCAAACAACTCCCCACTGAATGAATGAAAATGCATTTATATATATATATATATATCTCTTTATGTGTTTGAAATCACCACGAGCTTAATAATTATCATATTTGCGTGATTTAAGTGCTTGCTCTTTAACTGTTTATCTATTATGCACCAGCATGTCATTTCCTGAGGATATTGAAAATCTAACAATAGATGCTTTCTCCATAACTAGTCACCACCTCACTAGAATCGTGTGCACAGAAACTCACATGTTCACTTTCGTAATTTACTTGACGCATGCGCATGTGATCCGAGGTAATAATAGAAGTGGTGAAGTTTTAGTTAGGAGATTGGAAACTGGCATGCGTCTTTAAACAAAGTAGAGTAGTAAAAAGGTCGATTTCAAAAGTGAAAGCAATGCCTCCCAAAGATGAATGACCGGGACTCAAGTCTCGTTATCTTTAGAAAATATTTTTTTTAAGAACAGTTTTTGCGTGACTATACTACGATTCCAACAATCAAATGCGCAAGAACGATTCCTGTCAAATGGCGCCGTTGCCATGGAGGCAACGCCATTTTTCTTGATTTCGATCTTTTAATCTATCACTGACGAATTTGCCTCTACTTTGTTTTTGATGTGCAGGACAACACGGAAAAAGAACAGGATCTGCGCACACAAGCACGGAAAAGAAATCAGGTGCACATAGTAGTCTCTTAGATTAGGTTTTTTTTCTGAACCCTAGGACTAGATCTACTTCCTGCAATCTCTTTTGTAAAAAAAAAAAAGATTTTACTCATTTTTGTGAAAAACAAAAAGAATCAAAAAGAAAAATTTTGAAAAAAAATCAAGATTCGGTTTCCTTTCGAATCTAGGTTACTTTGAAAAAAAAAAGATATATTTTCGTGGTTCCTTTGAAAATTTCCTTTTGAAAAAAAAATGTGCAAAATTTTTGAAAAAAAATAAAAGCATTTTTGGTGGAAAGCTTAGATTTCAAATTCAAACCTCTTTAAAAAGCTTTTCCACCATCTCCTGATTTTTGGCCAGATTTCAAGCTTGGCTTAAAAATTCGATTGCCAAAAAACTAGTAAGCAAAAAATTCTGAAATTTGAGCCAAACCTTCATTTTCAAATCATATTTCAAACGCCACCATTATTTTGAAAACATTCTAAGTTTACGATTTTCGAAAATTCGTGAAGTGCACGGGGGTCAGACTAACCCAGATTCAAAATGTTTCAAATTTCAAAAAGTGATTCCGAGTAATCTATGAATCTGTTTTGACTAAAAATGGTGGGGTTTGAAAGCGAATCTCATTGGATTTATTTTTCATATTTTTCCTGAATTTTTGAAGGTCATTTGATATGTTTCAAAGCGAAAATTGACCAGGGGTCAAAATTCCAAATCTGACCCCTTGATATTCAAAATTCCCTAAAAATTCGGTTGAAACAATAAAAATTCTAAAAAAATATCTCTGAAAAACTAATTGGGAAAGGAATCTACTCGCCAAATTTCAAATTAATTAGATTCCAATTATTATCAGAGAACCAACATTACTTTTGTGGTCTGCTCAAACGGAAAAAAACCCTAGAAGTGCATGCAACTTAGGTTGAACCTTTAGGGTTACAACTAGAGACCACACTTTGGGCTAGCCTAGACTTAATCAATTCAAGTTAGCTGGTGAGCTTGGTCACCTTGTGGGACACTCACCACAAACCCCACTGAAGAAAATGGGTTAAAACTAATTTTAAAACACGAAATCAACCCGAGTTCATTGTCGTACTACTGGGTGTTTTTAATCTCTTTTGCCAAACCTAGTGACTAAGTCTGCAGGGTAGTGTCAAACGACTGTGGCTCGAAGGTCAACGGAACCAGAGGTGTAAGCCAAAGGAAGAACCTTCCCCTTAGTCCCCTCATGAAAAGACTGGCTGGGTTAGCCTGAGAGGCGGGAATCACCTTCAGTCGGTTGAACGACGAACTTATCTTCAGGAATTCAAACCTCTAACAAAAAATCTGGTCACCTAATCTATAAGGACCATTTAATTGATAGGGCCTTAGCCTTGTCCTGTGTGGCTACACCAACCTAGGTGTTGGGTAGTGTATGCATGGAAGGAGGTCACTTCGACCTCACTTGGTTGGACCATGGGAGCCACTCCTAAGGAGGCGAGTCACTTCGCCTGAACCATCTTCTCCCCCCATTTCTTCTACTCCAAGAGCCACCATGGCAAATCCTGGACCTGGACCTAGACCGGGTCAGGACATCGAGAATCTGGACTCGATGGCTCATTTGGAAGCCCGGGTCACCGAATCTGAGGAGCGGCATCAGCAGAGCATGGATCACATTCTTACGACACTAGACAGGATGCAGCACCTGCAATGAGGAGAACAACTACGAGATTTCTACGACCCAGCCGCACAAATCGTCGCACCTCTTATCAGAATTCCCATAGGCGGAGCTCAAGCCCAATGTAATTGGGTTGATCAGCACTCATTTCTATGGGAACTCAAGAGAAGATCCGTTCTAGCACCTCGAGGACCTGAGTCGACTTGCTGAAATGATCCAACCCAGGAATGTTGATCTCGGGATTGTTCTGATGAAGCTTTTCCCGTTCTTGCTGAGGGACAAAGCTTCATACTGGTTCAAGACTATTGGGAAACCAATTGGAACCTGGCTGGAATTACGATGTGAATTCCTGCAAAAGTGCTTCCCAATCGGTCAAACAAATGCAATGCTGCGCGCAATCACAACTTTCTCCCAGGGAGCTGGGGAGAAATTACATGAAGCATGGGACATATTTCACTACCTTCTCCGAAAATGCCCGCATCATGGTATACCCAGATGGCACTTAGCTCAGATTTTTTACCATGGGCTGGATGACACACATCGGTATCTGGCCGATGCATCTACCGGCGGGAATTTTTGCAAAAGACGAGAACAACACATTTGAGCTGTTCGAATCATTAGCGGAGAACTCAATGAATGCTGCATCTATGAACCAGTTCAGCGGCCTGGTCAGCAGCGGGTTGGTGTCCACGAGGCTCACACCGAATCTATTCGAGACGACATGGATATCATCATCAAGCAGCTAGATAGAATAAACCTAATTGAGAAGAAGATTGACCATATCAGTCAAGGTCAATCTGAGTCGAGCTTTACCGCCGCAAGATCCTCCTATGCACCCCGAGCCCCTCCTGCTCGAGTTAATCTACTCACTCGGGATGCATCTTCTCCGTATTTATGAGATCCCGCATATCAGAATCCCGTGAATAATCCAGATCTGGCACTCTACGACCAGCGTTACGCACAACCCGCATATTATAATGCATATCCCCTTGACGGATATACATCTCAGACATCTTCGGCCTACGAGGATGCCAGTTCTATCCATGGATATGGGCTTAATAACCTGTATTCAGAGACGTATAACCTTGGTTGGCGCCAGCATCCGAACTTCTCCTGGTCTGGTAATTCACAGAGACCACATCAAGATGCACGCCAGTTTATCATCATTCTTATGCATTAAAACAAACCTAGCTCTTAGGATTTTACTCTGCAAATGGGTTTTTGGGCAGCATTAAGGCATAAATTAGGTTAGGCATGCATTGCATTTTTTATTGTCTTTTTTATATGTTTTTGTGAGTGTTAGGGATGAATAGATATACAGATCCCTAAAATCCTAGCACTCAAGAAGGCAAATGTTGAAGGAGAAGCTCAGACTAGCTAGAACTCAGCTTAATCCAGCTCACCACAGCTGGAACCTAGCTCACTTGAGCTAGGGTTAGCTCATCCCAGCTCCATTCAGCTAATCTTAGTTGAATGGCAGCTCAAGAGAGTTCATTTTAGCTCACCCTATCTCAATTCAGCTCAGATCCAGCTCAACCTAGTTGAGTCTAGCTCATTTTATCTCCTACAAGTCCATAGGGAGCTCTAGCTAGCTCAACTGAGTTGACTGGAGTTCACCCCAGCTCAGATCCAGCAACATCCAGCTCCACTCAACTCCAGCCAGCTGAAGAAGAACTCATTCCAACTCAGGAAGTTCAAGTCCAGCTCCCGGGGACTCAGCTTAGCTCAACTCAGTTGAGCTAAGCTACCTTAGCTGCCTCAACCAGCTTGATCCTCCCTGGGAGCACCAGACCTAGCTCACCTCAGCTCATTATGGTAGAAGGCAGCTCACTTTAGCTTGGCTTAGCAGCTAGCAAAGAACTAGCAAGCTAAGCCAACTAGAGTAGCTCCATGCCAGCCTCTTCAGCAGCTGCCAGCTCCAGTTCAAGCTCCAGACTTCTCCTCAGCTCCTCTCTTCGAACCTTAGGTCCAACACCTCCTCCTCTACTCCACCATTAGCTAAGCTAGCTTAGCTTAGCTTAGCTTAGCTATGTTCCAGCTTCCTTGACTTGTACCACCTGAAAACCCTACCTAACAACTCCACCAACTAGCTCCACCTATGCTCCACATAAACTAACCCTACTTGGCGCCAACCTAGCCTACCACCACCTCCAAAAGACACCTAAAAGTGGTGCCAAAACCACCCTAACTAGCCCCATGTTGGTGCCACTTTTCCCTCCAAAAATCCCCTTCATCTCCACCACACATCTCCCCTTAAACCCATCTCCACCCTCCACATCATCCCTCATTCTAGAACCCTACTTGGCGCCACCTAAGACCCCCTTCTAGAAGCCATTTTGGCGCCAACTTCAAGGGGTGCCATCACCCATAACCACCCCCTATGTGTCCCTTGGGTTGGCACCGATTGCCCTTAGCCATAGGATCCCCAACCACCTCCATCTTCCCATCTTAGCCCACCATTTCAAGAGTCACCTTAGCCCCCTTCCTACTCTATATAAACCCACCACCTACCACCATTTTAGGGCATCCTCCGTTAGTGTATTTTTCTACCTATACCCACCTACACCTACGGCCAAGAAGAAGGAGTAGAGAAGAAGATTAAAGGGGCACATCACCAGCCCCTTTGGTGCCTTCTTCTCCCCACTCTCTTCAACTTGGGCCACGCCAAGGAAAAGGACTTTTCTACTTCAAGGAGGACGGCCATGCAAAGGAGAAGGGCCAAGGGTGGATGCCCACCCTTGAAGAAAAGCTTAGGGCTTACTTTGGAGGACATCACCTTGGTGGAGCATAGCAAGGAGTTGGAGGACTCTTTTCAAGCTCGGGAGCTACCAAGCTTGGAGCAAGAAGCCCTCTTCTTCACCATCTATCTAGAGGATTTTTGTTTTATTTTATTTACTGCAATTCTCTAGTAGTAGAAGCATTCGTCTACTAGGTTTTTCTGTAAAACACTTTCTCATTAATCTAGTTGCCTTCTTTGAAATTTCTTTTAGTTGCATTTTGATTGCTGTGATTCTAGCACTTTTCACTCCCTCTCCCTAATTACTCTAGGCCTCCACGTGCCTAGAGTGAACTTAGGAAGAGGAATTACTTGTCACTTAGGTGTTAGCTTAGTAATCGTAGTTATTATTTACTTTTTTCGCCAACAACTCGTGTTTTCCCTAGTTATTTCAAAACCTTAAAAAAATGATATAGTTGAAAAAACCAAAAAGAAAGTTGAGATCTATTTTGTAAGCAAGAGAATTAATTTTGCAAACATATTGCCTCCTTGGACGACCCTAGATACCCCACTATCTCGGTCTTACAAATTTAAAAGCGAAAGTGGATTTACGCATTGCAACAACACTAAATTGCCTAATTAACAAATCGCGCATTTTCGCTATAACTAGACCAGGCAATACAGGAATGTGCAAAACACGTACCCTAGGTAGCAACCATTCCCGCTTCAGCAGCAGCAACCCTGCTCGTTATACCAGCCGCTGCACCAAGTTGCCAACCACCCTCTAAAGTGGGCTGACCCTTTGGAGGTGCTAAAAGAGGAGCTGTAAGAATCGATGAGGAAGTCTACACAAGATAGCTTGCAGATTATGAAGGTGATGGCTGATCAGATTCAAACCATAAAAAACATGCAAAACCAGCTATTACAGGAGCATAGGACTTAGGGATCCTTGCCCTCCCAACCTGTCCCGAATCCTCGATATGTGCAGAACCAGGGCACCCTACCTAGGTTTCAGGCACTGCAGGGACAGGACACGCCATACTACAGGTGCCTCCTGCACCACCCGGTTACGTTCAAGGCCAGCCGCCTTTGCAGAATCCCACGTATTCTGCCCCTTCTGCTCCCCCACCACCTCATGGACAGCAAGCTGATGCACACGCTATTTCTTTGCAAAGAGGAAAGAACACATTCGACCCACCACCCAAGTCGGCGGGTTCTGATTTTTTCCACCCTTCGACACAGGCGAGTTCGACTCCATCTTCATCATGTCAGGAGCCACCTGTGGTAGATAAGGGTAAGAGGCCATTTAACCCTGAGATTCCCATCCCTTTTCCTGAGGCTCTAACATGAAATGCAGTACAAAAAAAGGAAACGTGGAATTTTGAGGACCTGAAATCGATGTTTAAGTGCATATTCAGGTCCCCCTCCTCGAGGCTATCGATCACATTCTCGCTATCGCTAGGTTCTTCAAGGACTATTGTACTCCGAAGCGACAACCAAGAATTGGACGACAGGCGGTATTGTCAAAAGAAGCTAGTGCATTGATTCTAGCTGACTTGTCGCCAAAGAAGAAAGACCCTGGTACCCCACTCATATCCTGCTTCTTGCAGGATTCCCCATTTGATCAGGCCCTTCTAGATTTGGGTTTGTCCATCAACTTAACTCCCATCGTCGTATTTGATCGATTTCGATTTGGGGAGTTGAAACCCACCTCGGTTACAATTCAGCTGGCTGACAGATCAGTCAAAACACCGAGGGGGTGGTTGAGAATGTGATTGTGAAAGTCCGCGGGTTCTGCTTTCCCGCAGATTTTTTCGTTCTCGATATGGAAGTTCCTCCTAATCTCTGAGATGCACCAGTTATTTTGGGTCGCCCATTTCTGGCGACTGCCCGAGAGAACATCGATTGTGCCTTCGGGTGTATGGAGATTGCCCTAGGCAATGAGTGACTTCGACTAGACATATTCAAAGTAGCAAAGAACTTCGACTGTGATCGAATAGAGGAGGATGGTGAAGATGAAGATTCGGCTTACAGTGGTAATATTGGGCTCCTTTGTGACGACCCAATGTCTCATTCGTCTACACTATCAGGGTTCTTAGACCTCGATCCACAGGGGACTGAAACCACTGCATTACACATATCTCACCGAGGATCTGACTGTTTAGAATGTGCTTCTGACCACAGCACCCTTGAATCCAGCTGTCCTGATCCATAAATTACTGAATCGCCCCTGTTATTGCAGAAGGATGTGACCACTGCTAATGGGCTTTCCATTAACTCAGTCACAACCGATTTTACAGGGAGCGATTCAGTGGGAATTCACGTGCACATGGATCAGCAGATTCCCACCCTCAATTTTGCTCCTCCCAATCTCATATCTGATTTTGACCCACCCATGATTGAATTGAAGCCCTTACCTGACTCACTTAAGTGTTCTTGGGCAATAATGAGACATATCCAGTCATTATCAATGCCCACTTAACCCAAGAATAGGAGCATCAATTGATTTCTATGCTTCAAGACCATAGGGTTGCTATCGGGTGGAGTATTGCTAATCTCCGCGGTATTCACCCCTCGTATTGCATTCATCACATTTACACGGATGAGGGGGTGAAACCTTCGAGACAACCTCAAAGATGGCTAAACCCGAATATGCTAGAGGTTGTTAAGAAGAAGATCATCAATTGGCTGGATGTAGACATTGTAAATCCAATCTCAGACAGCCAGTGGGTGAGTCCAATTCAGAAAGTGCCCAAGAAAGCAGGACTCACCGTCATGAAAAATGATAAGGGCGAATCCATCCCGACCTGCACTACGACATCTTGGCGGGTCTACATTTACTACAGGAAACTGAACATGGCTACCTAGAAGGATCACTTTCCTTTGTCATTCATTGACCAGATCTTGGAATGGTTAGCTGGACACAGCTTCTTATGCTTTCTGGAAGGATACTCTGGGTATAATTAGGTAGCGATTAGCCCGGAAGATCAGGACAAGAGCACATTCGCATGCCCCTTTGGAACATTCGCCTTCAAGCAGATGCCCTTTGGCCTTTGCAACACACCAGTGACATTTCAGCGTTGTATGATGGCTATCTTCTTTGACATGATTGGGGATTATGTGGAGGTATTCATGGATGACTTCTCTGTTTTCGGAGATGATTTCGCATCTTGTCTTGATAACCTCACCAAGATCCTGAAATGGTGTATTGAGGTAAACCTAGTACAATCCTGGCAGAAAAGCCATTTCATGGTGAGGGATGGCATAGTAGTAGGGCACAGGATCTCCAAAAATGGACTCGAGGTCGACCAGGCTAAATCAGAGATTATCTCCCACTTACCGCCACCTATCTCGGTCAAGCAGATCAGATCATTCTTGGGTCACGTCGGCTTCTATCGGAGATTTATACACGATTTCTCAAAAATTGCGTGGCCTTTGATGAATCTCCTGGTTATCGATCTCCCATTTGAATTTGATACCTCGTGTCTCAGCACCTTCGAGACTTTATGAAGCGATGATTTCCACTCCCCGATTCTCCAACCACTCGACTGGTCGCTCGATTTTGAAACGATGCGCGACGCTTCTAATTTTGCCGTCGGTGTTGTTTTAGGCCAGCGTCGGTACAAACAACCCTTTGTCATATACTATACTAGCAAGACGCTGAATGAGGCTCAACATAATTACACTATGACCGAAAAAGAACTGTTAGCGGTAGTATTCGGGTTGGAGAAATTCAGATCATATTTATTAGGGTCCAAGGTCATCATCTTCACTGACCACTCCGCCCTTCGACATTTGTTGGCAAAGAAGGATGCCAAACCATGGCTCATTAGAAGGATCCTTCTATTGTAGGAATTTGATATTGAAATCCGTGACAAAGTCGGAAAACAAAATGTTGTGGCGGATCACCTATCCAGATTGGATCCAGACCACATTCCTTATTCCCTGCCTATCCATGAACAATTTTCGGATGAATCTGTTTTGGCAATTCATTCTGTTAAGTTCCCCTGGTATGCGGATTTCGCGAACTACCTTGCTGCAGGCAAAATTCCCATAAACCTATCCAAGGACCAGAAACTCAAATTCATTGTAGAGGCCAAATACTACCTCTGGGATGACCCACTGCTCTTCCTCATTGGAGCAGATCAGATTATTTGCAGATGCATCCTAGACTCTGAGATCCCCAATGTGTTATCTTTCTTCCACAATGATGCGTGTGGTGGCCATCTCTCAGGATGAAAAATCGTTGCAAGAATTTTGCAGTCAGGATTTTTCTGGCCAACCATCTTCAGAGATACACATGATTATGCCCAACACTGCAAACGATGTCAGTCTGTCGGTTCTATGACCAGGAGAGACAAGATGCCACTCCAACCCATCATGGTTGTAGAAGTGTTTGATGTCTGGGGCATCGATTTTATGGGCCCTTTTCCGAACTCGCATGGCTTCGAGTACAAATTGCTAGCCTTTTATTATGTCTCGCAGTGGGTCAAGGCCATCCCAGTAAGATGGGCTAACCACACGATCGTTATTTCTTTCGTCTAGCAGAATATTTTCGCAAGATTCGGAATACCCCACGCTTTGATTAACGACGGGGGAGGCCACTTCATCCACTCCCATTTCAAGTCATTATTAATGAAATATAGGGTACATCACCTGATGCAAGCACATTTACACTGCTTAAGATGTCTATTTATGCATGTTCTTAAGCATAGGATTGCATTTCATGATATAAATATTGCATAACACGCATCATCTTGCATTTAGAGTAGTTGGAATAAAATGGAGGTTAATTATCTCCTTTTATGTGCTTCGACAGGGCAAACATTTTATCGGGGCCTCGGATCGAAGTTCCAACCGTATGGATGTGATCAGGCCGACGATTGGAGTTCAACGACTCCAAGATCGCCCTAATCAGGCATCCGTAGCATCAGATAGTGATCGGGGAACCCTAGAAGATCAAGGGCAAGATGGTGTAAATCTACACATCAAACGACAAATCCAACCGCACGGATGGATTCGAATCGACAATCGCAGCCTAACAGCGTGAAAATCGACTCAATCCGACACCTGTGGCACCATCAACATCATCTAGAAGATGGACGGCCAAGATGGTACCACGTGACGTCATCCCAGCTGTTCAATCGACCCCCACCATCGCCGCACCATTTCTTCTTCAATCAGAGCGTTGATTCTCCGCCGTTGGATCAAGATCCAATGGTTGTGGATGCGGCTGGCTGATTCATTTGCGCGACCTTCTCGATTGCGTAGCGCAGTGGAGACGAAGCTGCGGGCGAAGCAGAGGTCGCGGGATCGAGTCCCGCGAGCCTCAAATCAGGAGCGGGTGAGTGGGCGTGTGGAGCATCAGATTGCGATCCAACGGCTACGCACGCCTGATAGCGTCGACATGCTATTACACGCGTGGTGAATATGCGGCATCGCACGCGGGCAGGCGCACAGCGCAGTGGGTGAAGGCGCGACTTAAGCCGTCCGATCGCTGAGATTCAGCGAAAGTGCGCAAGCGTTGCACGTGCGAGCAGGTGAGCTGGCACGTGTAAGCCGCCCACGATGCCCACGAAGGAGGTTTTAACGATGGTTTTATCCGTCACTAAAGACCCCTTATTTAATGTTTTAAAGATGTAATGTCCATTTTGCCCCCACTCCTTGCAACTACAAAAGGAGACGCCCTCCACACAAAATTCTCATCCCTTCCTTCTCTCCTCTACCTCTCCAAAGCTCAAGAGAAGCTTGTCCCACACCCGGGATGCTCCTCGCGAGTTAAAGTCCAAATTTTCGTCCACCTTCGGAAGTGGATCCTGCGACGACGATGGTGTGCTGCTCCGTTCCCATTCTTCTACTTCATCCTCCTTTGTCCTACTTCGTCCTCCTTCGTCCATGCGTCGTCCCATCCAGCTCGTTCTCCAAATGACCGTCGAGGAGGATTTCTCTCTCCTTATTCTTTTTACTGCTTTCTAGTGTAGATTTACTGCTTTCTATAGTAGTTCTGCTCGTACTCCAAGCATTCGTCATGGAGGACATTTCTCCCTCCATTCTTTTAATGCTTTCTAGAGTAAATTTATCACTTTCTTGTGCAATTGTATTATGCTTTCTAGTTGTAATGAACAATCTCCTTAACGATAAATTCTCTGTTTATTCTACATCTCATTTTTGATTTCTATGTGTAATATTCTCTCACTCTTACCCTCTCTCTCTCTTCTATTTATTGTAAATAATTAGATAGTTTTAAATTTAATTACTTCGTGACAAATAAAAATAGACGCGTAGTTTTTAAATTAAACGTCTGCCTCCCTGTGTTCGACCCGGAATTTCAATTTCAGTATAAATTTTATTTGTTGAACACGAATTCTTCACTTTCAAACTACAACGACAGGTTTTCCAAACACGTTAGCGTAGCAATTTGACCGTTCAACATTTTGGCGCCGTTGCCGGGGAGGCGACGACCTTTGATTTCTCTTCGCGTTTTGTAACTTACAAATTATTTACATCACTTTTCTCCTTTCTTATTGTAATTGCAGGTACTTTTCAAGATAGGAAAATGCGGTAGATCGGAGTAAAGTGCTATGGAAGGTTCTGTAAGTTAGCTCCCACCTCCCACCCATTAGATTTCATTCCAGAACATAATAATTCAAACATCAATCAACCTAGGTGTTTTTATAAACTCTAAGGTTAGATTGTTTGTTGTTTGACACCCATACTCACCCCAACCCCCACATTAGAAAAGAAAAATAAAAAAAATCTCACAGAGGTACACAACCTCATATGATTTTCAAACTCAACCGATAAACCGATCTTAGGAGCTGGTACACACATTCAAACACATAATTGAGTAGAAATCAGATTAGGTAATCCTTTGTGTGCCTAATTAAGTGGTGCATCAGGCCAATTATTTGAGTTGATTGGGACGCACCACTTCAAATAAAATAAACTCATCAAGTAGCTGCCAATTAAGTTCAACTCTTTGGGATTTACCAGGTACTCCACATTCTTTTTAAACTTTAAAAGAAATCATCTTCAACTGTGCTTGCAAAACCTAGTGTGCTAACGAAACCTGTTTGAAAACACCTAAAGTTGAATCCTAAAAGCTACTAAGCAAGATTTGAACCTTAAAATTCACCGCATCAAAAATAATCTTGCTTGAAAACCACTGGTTGTGCATGCACACACAAATCAATCAATCATTAAGGGCACAACCTATTTAAAGGGCCCATCACATTCCAAAGCACATTCAAATCTAGCCATAAATAAAACAAAGTAGACATTGGCCTTAAGGATTGGACTCGCTCTTCAGAACCCAGAACAAGATTATTTTCGATTAGTCTATTTCTACTATTCAATCTGATGTCTAGCTAAGGGAGAAGAATCAAACGATCACAGCTGGGGGGTACACTAGGAACCAGAGGTGCAAGTCGAAGGAAGAACCTTCTCCCCAGTCCCTCCTTCCAACTGGTTGGATTGAACAGACGGAAGTAGATCAAATCGTTTCTTTATCTTAAGATGGGTTTTGGGAGTCTGTAGGTCTGTAGGTTAACCCAATTAAGGACAGGTTTGATTGTTTGTATTGCAGGGTGCCTTTCTTCCTCCCGTGTCTCATGAATCCTTCCACATATTTCACGCATTCCTGCTCTTTCCCTCTTGTTGTGAATTATCCTCAACATGACGATTATCCCGACTCGTACTGTAATCAACCATCAGTTAGTTGGGATAATTCAGATTGGGGATACAGCTCCAGACCTCCATGTGTAGGGTCTAACCCTGAACACTTTGATTCTGATTTCTATCCTTCTCAGAGCTACATCGATTATAGATCATCTTCCTTTCATGAAAAACCTAATACGATCTACAATCAAGAAGGATACACTGATCCTTACCCATTCTCTGATTTCACTGCCTTTAGGTCATCACCATCTTTTTAACAATCTGAAATGTCCTATTATCAGGAAGGGTATAACGAATCTCAATTCGTTAATTGCTCTGCATTGATGTCAAACCCGCCCAACCCTGAATCAACTCATTTGGTTCAAGTTAACCAGGTTCAAGATAAGGTTCTAGCTAACTTGAGGAATATCAATCAATCTTTAGAAGTTCAACCAACACCTTGCATTGAGAGATTAGAGCCCCTGATTGAAATGATTGATGATTTCAATAAGTCTTTGTTGGATTGGCTCCAAGATGTTAAGGATAAGAACTCGGGTGAGTTTCTACTTGGGAAATTAGCAAAATTGAGGATGAGATTTGTGGTTGCTTTGATTCAATCATGGGATGATTCCCAGGATGAACCCTCTTCAGGAAAGCCAATGACAAAACCCACTCAGGAACCTATTTGGGGGGACTCATGTTACGAGGCTGACCAGATTAAATTAAAGTAACCAATTAAGGATGATCTGATTTCTTCACCTAAGATCCCTGAGCCGGGTTACGAGGAAACGTATGTCTCCTTGGAACAGAAAGTGACAAAAGATTTTGGGACATACATTGATACGGATCCTGATTTCTTTGATCGTGAAGATTCAAGTTACGAAGTCTCACGCAAGTTTTCTGAACATGATTTCTATGAGACGATTGGGACTGAGGAATAAGATAGATCATTTGATAGCCCAATAACTGAGGAAACTGATCTTATTAGGGTACATATTACAGATCCAGAATTGCTTTTTCTGGAGGATTCAATTCAATGCCCTGATTATCAGTTACACCCCGTTGAGCTTATTGATGATTCTATTTCTGAGATAATTAGACCCAAGTCAATTCTAATTCTGCCACATCATTTAGACTTGGAGATTTCAGATGGGGTGATTAATATACAAGAGGTCCTCGAATTTGATATGATAAATGAGGAGGATAGGAGCTGGGAACTTCTGATTTGGGAAGTTGGTTCTAGAGGAAGTAGAACATTGAGTCGAAGGGTTCCTTTTAAGCTGAAACCATCAAATAAGAACCCTTACGACATTTGTTTCGAGGATGTCAAACTCAAGGACACATTCAACGATTATCCTTTTGAGCTTCAATTCTCTGTAACCCGACTTTTTGGTCTTGGGTTGCATCCTCATAAATCGCAGGCCCGACCCCGCTTGCATTCTGATTTTAGGTTTTGGGTAATTTTTATCCAGAACCTAAGATATTCTCGATTATGGGGGATGGGTCTGCACCACAATCTGGTCCACATCTGTGGACCTCTGTTGATAGGTTAGAGGATTCTTCTATTTATTCTGATTCTGACCAGCACTTGTGAATTCTTCATTTCTTTTCTTTTTATAGTGTGCCTAGTTGAAGGCACTAAATTCAGCACATATACAGTTCTTTTTAGTTTTCATCTCGGAGCGGACCTAACATTCACGCAATTTAGGTGCTTTCTATGCTTTTCCACTATGTTTTATGTCTTTTTAATACAATGAGGACATTGCATTAGATAGGCATGGGGGGGTGGATATTCATCTCTGAATTCATTCGTCAGCTCCATAGATTTTCTTTTATCAAAAAAAAAAATTTGGAATTAGGAAAGAGAATTTAGGTTTAAGAAAATTTTCAATCTTAGGAAATACTACATTATGACTTGAACACAAAGACCCTTCAGGTCTTTAGACTTAATCAGCCTGTGTATCCACTAAAATGTGGATTTATTTTTCGAGTTCTTGCCAACCTAAATTTTATTTTAATTGGAGTAAATAAATTTTGGGTGATAAGTACACGACTTATCAACCCGCCCTCTGATTTGAGGGAATTTTGAGTTTCTAGCATCTACACACTTTCTTTGCACGGACTCGTTGTTCGACAATTTTAACGAAAATTGGGTAGCTAATGAACCTTCTAGGGTGATATGGCTGGCAAGTTGTCATGGGTAACAACCCATAGGTAGGTTGTCCAGAGCCCAATCACTGGACCTTTCTCTTTTTGTTGCCTTTAGGTAAATCCTAGACCAGGGAAGCCACCTACTTAAAAAAAAAAAAAATCAAAAAAAAGAAAAGGAGAAAAGAATAAAAAGAAATAAGCCACACTTTGCCGCATGAGTATGGCTGGCAAGTTGTCGGTGGTAACAGCTCATCGACCGGTTGTCCAGAACCCAGCTTAATAAATACACTAAAAATTTCCAAAACACTTAGGAAGAAGCGGAGAAATAGAATAACCGGGGAGATATACACTGGATTCACCCATGTGTTGACATCGTTAAAAATTAAAAGCAGGGAGAAAGCTACCGGTTGTAAAGATACACCTTTAGGAAGAATTCTTTTTGAGGTCACCTAGAGGAGTAGAAACTCGAAGTCCGTTTTAATTGCCGGTCAACGAGTCTATCACAATCACAATAAGATGCTTAAAACTTAGGGTTCTCATCAAATCTTCGGTGAGTTGAATGGCCGTAGAAAGCCACTCTTAAACCCTAAAATTTGAAAATCAAAAAAATAAAAAGAAAAAAAAGAAAAAGAGAAAAAGAAAATTTTCTTTGAATAAGGCAAGGGCTTGAGGCGGTCTGCAATTTGACTGATACTCGGGTGCTGTTGTGTATTTGAAAGTTCAGTTCCTAAGTAGACAATTTCTTAATAATTGAAAATAACTCATGTCCAAATAATCCAACCTAATTCTTTTATAAATAGCATATAGTTTTTGCCAGGGACTAGAAAAAGATAAGCATGGGGGTATGATGTAAACACATTTACACTACTTAAGATGTCTATTTATGCATGTTCTTAAGCATAGGATTGCATTTCATGATATAAATATTGCATAACATGCATCATCTTGCATTTAGAGTAGTTTGAATAAAATGGAGGTTAATTGTCTCCTTTTATGTGCTTGGACAGGGCAAACATTTTATCGGGGCCTCGGATCGAAGATCCAACCGTATGGATGTGATCAGGACGACGATTGGAGTTCAACGACTCCAAGATCGCCTTAATCAGGCATCCGTAGCATCAGATAGTGACTGGGGAACCATGGAAGATCAAGGGCCAGATGGTGTAAATCCGCACTTTAAATGACAAATCCAACTGCACGGGTGGATTCAGATCGACAATCGCAGCCTAACGGCACGATAATCCACTCAATCCAACACCCGTGGCACCATCTACATCATCCAAAAGATGGACGGCTAAGATAGCGCCACGTGGCATCATCCCAGCCGTCCAACTGGCCCCCAGCACTGCCGCACCTTTTCTTCTTCAATCAGAGCATCGATTCTCTGCCGTTGGATCAAGATCCAACAGCTGTGGATGCGGCTGGCTGATTAATTCGCACGACCTTCTCGACTGCGTAGCGCAGCGGAGACGAAGCTACGGGCGAAGCAGAGGTCACGGGATCGAGTCCCATGAGCCTCAAATTAGGCGCAGGTGAGCGGGTGCATGGAGTGTCAGATTGCAATCCAACAGCTGCATGCGCCTGATAGTGCCATCGCACTATTACACGCATGGCGAATATGCGGCATCGCACGCGGGCGGGCACGCAGCACAGCGGGTTAAGGCGCGACTTAAGCCATCCAATCTCGCGATCGGACGGCTTAGATTCAGCGAACGTGTGCAGGCGTTGTGCGTGCAAGCAGGTGAGCAGGCACACGCGAGCCGCCCATGATGCCCACGAAGGAGGCTTTAGCGATGGTTTTATCCGTCACTAAAGGCCCCTTATTTAATGTTTTAAAGATGTAATGTCCAATTTGCCCCCACTCCTTGCAACTATAAAAGGAGACCCCATCCACACGAAATTGTCATCCCTTCCTTCTCTTCTGTACCTCTCCAAAGCTCAAGAGAAGCTTGTCCCACACCCTGGATGCTCCTCGCTAGATAAAGTCCAAATTTTCGTCCCCCTTTGGAAGTGGATCCCGCGACGACGATGGCGTGCTGCTCCATTCTCGTTCTTCTGCTTCGTCCTCCTTTGTCCTACTTCGTCCTCCTTCGTCCAGGTGTCATCCCGTTCGGCTTGTCCTCCAAGCGATCGTCGAGGAGGATTTCTCTCTCCCTATTCTTTTTACTAGTTTCTAGTATAGATTTACTGCTTTCTAGAGTAGTTCTGCTCGTCCTCCAATCATTCGTCGAGGAGGACATTTCACCCTCCATTCTTTTAATGCCTTCTAGAGTAAATTTATTGCTTTCTAGTGCAATTGTCTTATTCTTTCTAGTTGTAATGAACAATCTCCTTAATGATAAATTCTCTATTTATTCTACATCTCATTTTTGATTTCTATGTGTAATATTCTCTCTCTCTCTTACCCTCTCTCTCTCTTCTATTTATTGTAAATAATTAGATAGTTTTAAGTTGAATTACTCTGTGACAAATAAAAACAAACGCGTAGTTTTTAAATCAAACGTCCGCCTCTCTGTGTTCGACCCAGAATTTCAATTTCGGTATAAATTTTTTTTGTTGAACACGAATTCTTCTCTTTCAGGCTACATCAATAGGTTTTCCAAACACGTTAGCGTAGCAATTCGACCGTTCAACATCACTGCATAGCCACCCTGTACCACCTGCAGACCAATTGGCAGGCTAAAGTGTCTAACCGTTAAATCAAGCTGATTCTCCAGAAGACAGTTAGACCAGATAGGAAGGACTGGCTCGACAAATTAATTGATGCACTCTGGGCATATCAGACCACATACAAGGCCCCACTTGGAATGTCACCATTTCGCATGGTATATGGCAAGGCCTGTCACCTTCCTGTGGAGCTGGAACACCGCGTCTTTTGAGCGGTGTGAAAATGTAACCTTGACCTCAATGTAGGAGGTCAAGAACGGAAACTCCAGCTTAGCGAATTAGAACAAATCCGGTGGGAGGCCTATGAGAATGCATTAATATACAAGGACATGACCAAGGCCTTTCATGATCACCACATCCAGAGGAAAGTATTCATGCCCAACCAACAAGTCTGGTTATTTGATTCACGGCTGAAACTGTTTGCGGGGAAGCTTAAGTCCACGTGGACTGGCCCATATGTTGTGATACAGCCATATCCTAACGAGGCAGTCCAGATCGAGGACCTAAATCTAGGCATATATTCATGGTAAATGGTCAGTGCCTCAAGCCATTTTTGGCCCAGGAACCTCCTCCACCTGATAAGACTGTTCATCTTAATGAGGACGTGTGATTGAGTGCTCGCCCTACTAGAGGCGTTAAACTCAGCACGTATAAATAACATTCACTCCACATTCCACCATCATCTATACATAACCATTTTTATACATACCATATTTTTGCTTTAGCATATGTCCCCTTTGTATATTGCATGTTAACAGGTTGGCCGGTGCTGAATATAATTTCAGGAGCAATTACAGGTGATTTCTACCCATTCTCCCTGTAGTATTTATTTTCTTTTATATTCATGCATGAGGACATGCAAGAACTTAGGCATGGGGGGGTAGATACAGAAAAACTAAAAAAATTTTTTATGCCTACACTTAGGAAAACCTCGGAGCTGCATGTAAAACGTACTTTAGGACCTTAAATAAAAGAACAACCGACTCCACCTCCAATGCTCGCATTGGAGCTAGAAATCGTTCGCAATAGCCACTTCTGACTCACCCGCTCACCTTTTGTTCTAAATTTAGGGTCAAGCCGATTGTAACCTGATATGGGAAATTCACCAAGTACAAATTATACGAGGTTAATTGTTCATAGCATATATACATATTGCATTCACGAATAAGATTAATTTATTAAGAGAATGCATTAGGGATTTTATCCTCTTGTTGATTCCTGTAATCTGGAATCTAGTACAACTTTTCACACACATGTAGAATTTGCAATGGATTCACAGTGAAGGCTAATAAACATCTTCAGTCTGTCGAGATGAAGCAGTGCTTCTTTTCCTGAACCCCTAGACAGTGTTTTGGGAGTCAGGCAGATTTTCTTCCAAAAATCCACCAAGAGATGAGAGTGGAGTGTACTGGTGCTCTAAGATTAGTGCGAGGAATCTGGAATCCTAGATAATTAGGTGATGATACTCTTAGATTAGACATAGTTTTCGCTCTCGGTTCCCGCATATACATTTTTGTGTGAAATTTTGAGAGCCACCAAATAGGGCAAATACGTGGAGAGCGAGCTTTCATAAAACTAGGGCTAAGGTGGATGGTTATGGCCACTCTTTAAAGAATCCTTGGCTGAAGGAGGGTATTGATGCCAAGGTCAGAAATACATTAACCTATCCATCTTTCTCGATGCCGAGAGTAGGTACTTCCATCAAATAAGCCACCCAATGTCTCTTCAGTACCACCAATCCCTAATAATGCCTCCTCAATAAAGTTCATGGATGTATGCTAGTTGTGTGATGTTGAAAAAAAAAATTAAATTAGAAAATGAAGAAAAAAGAAGAAAAGAATGAATATTTAGTATTTATTTCATCGAGGCAATACCACGAAATAAAATTGAGTTCCACCAAATATGGCCTTAACCTATTTTTCATGTGTTTCTGACCACCCAAATACTGGCTGAGGAACTCTGACTTAGTGTTGGGGTTATGGGAACTCAATTAAAGTGTTGATGCTTAGTGAGACCACCAAACACAGATCATCCACGTGAATCTGGTGAAGCTGTGAGCTTTACGAAAGAAAAGAAACGGAAAAGAAAAAGAGTAAGAGAGAATAGATACAAAGGAATCAAAAGGGAGCATAGTTTTTCTCATCTTTCTCTGGGTTGAGTTACTTAGTAGTCCGGGAATCTAGATTCTGTAGTACTAATCTCTATGTAGCACCAAGTGAGAGTGAGCCACCAAATATATAATCCTTTCCCTCAGAGATTCTCTACCTAAGCCTAAAGCCGAGGTGGAATTCATAGAACATCTTGAATACCCCGAGGGAAGAAGTCCGCCTATCCAGCTAGAATTTTTACTAGGGGTCAAGTACAGGCTTTAGAGGTGAATCAGTTTTTCACTCAAATCCGTTGCGAAAGCTACATAGCCGCACTTTCACGATTGTCTAGATTTCTAGAGCATAGGATGAAAACAAAAAGGAAAAAAATCTCTATGCATACACTTGATAGAATAATCAATCCCTTAGGGACCCTTTCTGTAAATAATTTGTCTTGCATTTGCTTGGGACTAGTAAGATTTAGGCATGGGGGTATGATTGCGTAGCAATCATAGGTCTTAAAAGACCTATATTAGGCTAGGACTTAGCATAAGTTAGGGTTATTCATGTATACATACACATTATCTGCATCTTTATTGCTTTACTTTAGCTATGCATAAAATAATGCTATAATGTGCTGATTAAGTGCATTATGTCAATTGCAGGCAATAAGCAAATCCGGAGTTGGATCTGAAGCAGGATCTGAAGCTAGATTAGGAATAACGGGAGTTGCAGCAGAGCTGGAGCAGAAGGCTTAGATTAGATGTAGGAATAATAATGTAAGGGGGTCAAAAGTTTATTATTCCATTAAGTAGAAATAAAGCAGTAAAATGTGAAGAGCATAGGTCCATCCTACACCTAGGATAGCTTAGAGACTTCCCCAAGCCTTACCCACCCTTAGATTAGGCCACAACACCCTAGGAAGCCTTAAAACCCAAGTTTCAGCCCTTATCTGGACGTCCAGATAAGTTATAGGACATCCAGGACCATTAGCCATCTCCTGCACACCTTAAACCCACTTCTTCAGTGTTATTGGACGTCCAGACACTTTGTCAGACGTCCAATTTCTCTAGAGTACCCAAAACAGAACCTTGATTTCCCCCTGACTCAAATTGGACGTCCAGAACTAAAGTCTGAACTTATGATTTTTGAGTATAAGTCGTTTGATACTATTATTGGACGTTTGATGCTGGTCTCCGGTCCTTGTTTTGAGATTCAAGCCTTGACCTTTGATCTCTGGCTCCCTAGACCTAATCCCAACCCCATAGGAAGCTAAACTAAAGTGTCCTAACCCTAGTACATCACCTCTAGACCTACCTAAGGACCTAATTAGGTCCTCACCAAACCCAACTGACTTAGATCAAAGTCAATTACCTTCACCAAAGTCAATTGGACTCATTGAGTACAATTGAGCTTAGATCTCAACCCACACAAGTTCAATTGGACTTAGTGAGAGTCCAATTGACCTAAACCCAACTTGATTGAGTTATGTCACCCACAATTAGGCTCACACACGTTCAATTAAACTTAGGTTAAGTTTAATTGCATTTTCACCTTAGCAGTTGGCGTTTGTAACCTTAAAATCAAGACCTACACCTACACAAAACCCTTAGGACCTATCCTAAGCCACCTAGCCACATAGAGCACGACCACACACACACACACACACACCCGTTCATGCACACACTTCTCTAGAATTCTCTAGAGTTCTCTTGAGTTGGTGCCACCTCTTGGTTGCCAAATTTAGCAACCAAGAGGCATTCAAATTGAGATCCACAATTTTTGGATCTCAAAGACCACCTCCAATCCCATGTGACCGGCCACTCTTGGACTCTCTCTAGAGAGTTCCACACCTCTCTAGAGAGAAGCCATTGGGTCTATAAAAAGACCCCATGGGCGGCCAAACACACCCATTCACATCCTTGGCTTCCATTGGCACCACTCACCTCATTAGCTCCATACACGCCCACCTTCACTTAGCTAGCTACTCCACCACCACGAGCTCACCACCATCATGGAGGACATCATGCCGAGATGCTGGATCAACCCTACCTCTCTCCAAGGGTCGGCCTAAACTACATTGGCTGCCCCTCATTCTCCTCCCGACCACTCCAAGGCCATCGGGAACCACCCCTGAATGCCCTTTTATTCTTTTAGATTTAATTCATGCTCTTCATAATTTTATGCCTTTTATTTACTGCTTAGTAGTGCAGTCTTACTTGATGCATGAGAAATCCCCCCATCGATTCTTGTATGCGATCATTTTCTGGTAGCTAGGTTTAATTTTCAAGCATTTATATACAAGCTTTCCTCTAGATTCCTTGTGCAAACAACTCCTCAATGAATGAATGAAAATGCATTTATATATATATATCTTTATGTGTTTGAAATTACCATGAGCTTAATAATTATCGTATTTGCATGATTTAAGTGCCTACTCTTTAACTGTCTATCTATTATAAACCAGCATGTTGTTTCCTGAGGATATTGAAAATCTAACAATAGATGCTTTCTCCATAACTAGTCACCACCTCACTAGAATCGTGCGCACAGAAACTCACATGTTCACTTTCGTAATTTACTTGACGCATGCGCATGTGATCCGAGTTAATAACAGAAGTGGTGAAGTTTTAGTTAGGAGATTGGAAACCGGCGTGCGTCTTTAAACCAAGAAGAGTAGTAAAAAGATCGATTTCAAAAGTGAAAGCAATGCCTCCCAGAGACGAACGATCGGGACTCAAGTCTCGTCATCTTTAGAAAATAATTTTTTGACGAACAGTTTTTGCGCGACTATACTACGATTGCGACGACTTTCAAATGCGCGAGAATGGTTCCCATCAGCAGGGAGCTTCGCCTGAACACGGCGAAGGTGATACAGTGGTCGGCGTGGCGTGGGGTGGCCTGAGCGTGTGTGCCTAGGTCACCCTGTGGGTGCTAGGGTGTGTGTGTTGGGGGGGCATTCTGGGGAGTTAGCACGGTGGATGGAATGAGGGTTTAGGGTTAGTAAGGTGGCGGTGCTCGTGAGGTAGTTGGTGAGGTGGGTGGAGGCGTGGAGCGGCAGGAACACCTTGCTGGAGGTCTGACCGAAGGTGGAGAAGGTGGTGGTGGTTTGCGAACGTCGAGGCGGATTTGCAGAAATAAATGATAGGAAAAGGATGAGAAGGGAGAGAGAGAGCTTAATTGAAGGTGGATAGATGAAGGGGGTGCAGCGGAGGCGGCCGGCTCGTATTGCCGTCGCCAGAGACAAAGTACCCAGTAAGAGGAGGAGGAGGACGACGAGGGGGTTATAAAGACGTTTGCTGGTGCGGCACGACGCGAACGAAGGGGATAAAGGGAACCCTGCCACTGGTATTATGGCAGCGCAATCAGAGAGTGGGAGAGGGGTCACTGGAGATTGCTGGGTGGTATTGGCTGGAGGGGGAAGAGACGAATTAGGAGGTATCTCAGGCCAATCTCAAGCTTGGGAGGTGCGAAATGATCTGGGCACCCTTTTGCAGCCCCTAGCAGAAGGTCATGTGCTTGGAAGCCAAGCTTCCAAGCACGGTAAGCTCACCGGAGTTGGAAACTTAGAGAGACCCAAATCTCTCATGCGTTTGCATGAGAGATTAGGTAGAAATTAGGCTTGATAATGGGTTCACATGAGAGGAGATTTCTCAGAGAATCTCCTTTTCAAATTTGAATGGGATTCTCTAAGGAATCAGGGAGTACTTGCCCTCAATACCTTGCCGGAGTAGGATTTCCTCCACTGTAATGGTGGAGGGACCTAATTGCAAAGAACTATGAGGAAGTTAGGGGGTTTCTGTAGAGGTTTTCAAAAGTTAGGGGTAGAAATGTAATTAGGCTGGACTTGTTTGCAAAGTAGGTCAAGGTGAATTCCCCTTAGGTCCAAATTTTGGTACAAACCTAATTTGGACCTAAGGAATCCAATGGTGAAGTTAGATTTTAGGTTTGACTACGTTTGACTAGGAAATTTACAAAAAAACCCAATTTAGGGAAAACAATTGACTAAGACCCCAATTTAGGTCAAAATAGGTTCTAAGGGCTAAATTGAAGGTTCCAAACCCTAGAGGATATTTTTCCATGAATTTTAGAGAGTTTAGGTGAATTTTATCTTGACCAGAACCTTGTTAAATTAAGTGGGTCTATTTTAGGGTTACAAAAATTCATTTAATTCCTAGATTTCACATGAACACTTTTCTATTTGAACCAACCCACTTTTTATCTTGTTAAGACCATTTGACCTATGTTTAGCCCATGAGAAATCCTGTTGTTGCACTATAATCGTAAAATTACAGTTTTACCCCTTGTTGGTTGCTTTTATTTCAAAAGGGTTATTCATTGAGTTAGGGCCTCCAATTGGTTATGCAGGAGCTTTTGTTCTCTTTTCTAGGTCAAAATGAGCTAGTTATGACTCATAATGGTGTTCCTATCAATGTTTATGGACGTCACTAAATGTCCCATGCATGGAATGCCTCCTCTCCTCCATAATAAAAGGACCCCTAGCCCTCCCAATCTTCTTCATCTCTTCCTTTCTCACCCTCACCACCTCCAAGGCTCTAGAGAGAGCTTTTCCCATGCCTGTAATGCTCCTCTAGAGTAGAAAATCAAAATATTTTCCAACTGCTCGCCCTTATTCGTGGAGCATCTCGTGGCCATCCTCTCACCACTTCGGGAAGTAGGTTGTCGCCACGATGTCATCCCATCTCGCCATCTATCCTCTGACGTCATTCTCCTTCATCCAGCCTCACCACCTTCGTCTAAGCATCGTCAGAGCAAGTCATCCTCCAAGCAACCGTCGAGGGGCACTCTTCTCACCTCTCTCTATCTTTCCCGCTTTCTAGTGTAGTTGTTTATTTGTAGCAAACTCTGATTAGCAATATATTGGTGTTTCTCTCTCTCTCTCTTTCTGCTAGAGTAGCTTAGAAAAGAAAACAAATATTTTGCTTGATATCCTATCTTATAAAATACAAAAAAAAATACAAGATAAAAACAAAAAAAATAAATAAAAGCGAAAGCACAGATTTGACAAACTAAACGTTGCCTCCTTGTGTTGAACTTGGGACTCACTTCGAGTTTTGGTATAAATTTTATCTGGTAGTGATTTTTGCAACTACCAGATAATGGGTTCCCCAAAACCCTAACTTTTCCTTGCGAAAACACACTCATCATTTTGGTGTCGTTGCCAAGGAGGCAACGTTCTTTGGTTTTTCTTGCCTTTTTCCATCTTAACTTTTATCTCACGTTTTCTCTGATCTTACTGTGTTGCAAATACTCTTCCAAGGAGGGCCAGAGTGATTAGATCGGAGAAAAGTGCAAATGAAGGTTTTGTATCCCCACAACCCCCACCCTAGATTTCATTTCGCCATGCTAATAACTCGAACCCAAATCAATTTAGGTGCTTGCATAAACCCTACGTTAGATCTTAGTTGTTTGATTGCCACTCCATTCACCTCACCCAACTGCATAAATTAAAAATACAAAAGAAAATTACTCTTCTCTTCTTGTAGGATTAAGCTAAAAGTGACACAACTTAAACACACACAAATTTCTTGACGTATGGTGCACAATCACATTGATTCTATCACTTAAGCAAAATCTGACCTGTGGATCAGGTACACCTTAACTCAACACACAAATAAGTGAGTAGAAATTTGATTAGGTTAAACATTTTTGTTTGCCTTAATCAAGTGGTGCAATAGGCCAATTACTTTAACTATTTGGGTCGCACCACTCAATTTAAAACTGATCCATCAAATAGCTTGCCACTTAGGATTCAATTTTTAGGAACTAGCCAGGCACTCCACATATTTTTTGATTTTTAGAGGAATACATCATCACCAATGCTTTCAAAACTTGGAGTATTCTATCGAACTAGATTGGACGAACCTAAAGATTAAACCCTAAAAGGTACTAAAAAGGATGAACCCTAAGAGACACATCATCAAATAACCTTGTTTGCAAACCCTAGTTGTGCATGCACACACATTTTTAATTGATCACTAAGGGCACAACCCATCTAAAGGGCCCACCACATTCAAAGAGCACAATCATCCCAACACGTTGGCCTTAAGGATTAACTCGCTCTTTGGAACTCCAACTGAGATTTTTTTACTTAATCTGCTTCTACTAGTCCATCTGAAGTCTAACTAGGGGAGTAGCATCAAATGACCATAGTTGGGGGGTATCAAAGGAACCAGAGGCGCAAGCCAAAGGAATAAACTTCTCCCCAACCCCTCCCTTTAACTAGTTGGATTGACTGAATAAAAGTAGACCAAATCGTTTCCTTCATCTCAAGACGAGTTCTAGGAGTCGGTAGGTCTTTAGGCTACCCACCTAAGGACAGGTTTGATTGATTGTACTGCAGGGCACCTTTCTCTCATTTGTTTTCCCTCCTACTTCACCATGTATCCTTCCACATCCTACACACATTTCAAATCCTACCCTCCAACCACCACTTATTCCCAAGATGATTACTATCCCGATGCGACTTATGACTACCCATCCACTAGTCAGGATAACATTGATTTGGGATATGATTCTAGACCTCAATGCCCAGGGCCTAATCCTCGACATCATAATTATGATTATTATCCTTCCTAGAGCTACACTAAGTATAGATCTTTAGCCTTTGATGATCAAACCAACCCGATCTACAATCAGGAAGGTTAGGACTTAGCATAAGTTAGGGTAATTCATGCATGCATAAGCATTACTAGCACCTTTACTGCTTTCTTTTATCTATGCATAAAATAATGCAATAATGTACTGATTAGGTGCATTATGTCAACTGTAGGTAATAAGTTGATCAGAAGCTAGATCTGAAGCTGGATATAAAGCTGGATTCGAAGAATAAAGAATAACTGGTGTTGCAGCAGAGTTGGAGCGAAAGATCTAGAATAGATTTCGTAGATAATAATGTAAGAGAGTTGAGGTATGCTATTCTATTAAATAGGAATAAAGCAATAAATTGTGAAGAACTTAGGTCCATCCTAGTCCTAGGACAACATAGAAGCTTACCCAAGCCTTAGCTACCATTAGATTATGTCACCGCAACCTAGGAAACCTTAAAACCCTAATTCCAGCCTTTATCTGGACATCCAGATGAGTTATAGGACATCTAGAACCCTTAGCCAACTCCCTCACACCTTAAACCCACTTCTGCAGTGTTATTGGATGTCCAGACACTTGGTCAGACATCCAATTTCTGTAGAATACCCAAGACAAAACCTAGAATCCCTCCTGACTCTGATTGTATGTCTAGACAACAAGTCTAGACTTCTGATTTCTCACTATAAGTCATCTGACACTTTTATCAGACGTTCAGAACTACCCTCTAGACCATGTTTTGAGATTCAAGCCTTGATCTTGGATCTCTAGCTCCCTAATCCCAATTCTAACCTAACCCCCTAGGAACCTAAATTAAGGTGCCCTAACCCCAGTACATCACCTCTAGACCTCCCTAAGGACCTAATTGGGTCCTCACTAAACCTAATTGACTTGGATCATGGCCCATCTCTTTTGTCTATTCAATTGGACTTATTAAGTCCAATTGAGCCATGGTCTCAGCACACATTGTCCAATTGGACTCAGTGAGAGTCTAATTGACCTAGACCTAATTTAATTGAGTTGTTTTACTCTCAATTAGGTTTCCACGCACCCAATTCAACTTTGATTAAGTTTAATTGCACTTTGCCTTAGCAACCCTAATTTGTGACCTAACCTAGACCGAAACCCATTAGAACCTATCCTAACCCAGCTGACCACTTAGGGCATGACCACACACACACACACACACCCATTCACGCACTCCCACACCACCTAGAGTATTCTAGGACCTTCCAAAGGTGGCACCACCTTGGTTTCCAAAAATAGCAACCAAGGATGAGTTTCCTCTTAGATCCACAAATGGTGGATCTAAAAACCACCATGGACAACCACGCTTGGAGCTCTCTCTAGAGTGTCTCCCTTAGGTCAATAAAAGGACGTAAGGGGTGGCACTTTGCACCCATTCACTCTTGGCACCATTTTGGCTTATCTTCATTCAACCTCCACTCCACCTTCATGAGTAGCTTCACCATGGTCACCATCATCTCCACGCGAAGATGTTGGATCACCTCCTCAACCTCTGAATGCCCTTAGTTCTGATAGGTTAGATTATAGTTCCTCATAGTTTTACTGCTTTATTTACTGGTTAATAGTGTAGCTCTGTATTCTCCCCCAATGATGCATGCATAATCCCCCCTTAGATTCATGTATGAAATCATTTTCTGCTAGCTAGATTTATGTTTCCAAGCATTCCTCTACAAGCTTTCCATGAGCTTTATGTTGCAAACACCATCATGAATTAATGAAAATATTTATATATATATATATATATATATCTATTTGCGAAAATCACCATGAGCCTTGCAATATTTTTGTGTGATTGAAGTTGCATGTTTTAATTTCTGATATTTTGGCAACTAAGCATGTCGTGCATAAATAAGAACTTAGCATAAATTGACATGCGATTTTGAATAAGTAAAGCAAGAGCGATCGATTTCAAATCTGCATTTCCATAAAAGCCTTCTAGAGACGAACGACTAGGACTCCAAGTCTCGTTATCTTAGAAATTATTTTTGTTGATCGTATTTTGCAACTATACTATGATGCATTTTTGATCAAATACGCACTTTATGATCCCAACACTACCCTCCCCAAGATTATACCAAATATAGGTCATCATCACTTTGAACAACCTCAGGGAGGAACCCAAGAACCTCAATTTCTTGACTCCCCTAGATTTAACCCAAACCCGCCCAACCCTAACCTGAACCATTTGGTTTAGGTAAACCAGGTTCAAGATAGGGTGTTGGCTAACTTGAGGAACACTATATAGTCTTTAGAAGCCTAGCCAACACCATGCACTGAAGCATTGGAGCCTATGATCAAAATGATTGATGAGCTTAATAGTTCTTTATTGTATTGCCTCCAAGATGTTAAGGATAGGGGCCCAGGTGAGTTTTTGCTGAGAAATTATCAAGATTGAGGATGAAATTTGTGGTTGCCTTAGTACAATCTTGGGATGATTCCCAAGATGAACTCCCTTCAGGATACCCAATGTCAGAACCTGCTCAAGCGCCTGTCAGGAGGGACACATTTTCTCAGACCAAGGATCTAGTTGGTCTAGAGCAACCAATCGAGGATGATGTGATTTTCTCACCCAAGATCCCTGAGCCAAAGAGTGAGGAAAAATGTCTCTATGGACCAAGGAACAAGATATGATTTTGGGACATATACAACTGAGGATCAAGAATTCTTTAATTCTGAGGGTGAGGAATTGATTACATAGCAATCATGCAACCTAAACCACCTGTATTAAGTTAGATTTTAGCATAACATAGGAACAATGCAAGCATAAGTGTCGTAATTTGCATAATAGTAATTTGTTAGGTGCATAAATAATATTGTCATTTTATGCACTAAAAGAGATGACATTAATTGCAACTGATTTCAGGCTGGAAATGATAGATCAGACTGTACAGATCTAATCAGGACAACGACGGGAGTCCAACGCTTAAGGAATCGTCTTGATCAGACAACCATAGCATCACGTGTAGCCCATAAAGAACAGAGGCTAAGGAGTAAGATGACAGAGATCCAAGCCTTAGATGAAAGATCCGACTGCGCAAATTGCTTCGAATCGACGATCGCAATCCAACGACGCAAAAATCAAAATGATTGGAGGCCAACATCACCAGTTATAAAGAAGAGAAGATGGATAGCCATGATGGTGCCATGTGGCGCCATCACAGCCACCCCTCACCGTGCCCCTATTCTCTGAAGAAGCCCTCCTCACACATTGTGGGCCATTGGAATGTAATCCAATGGCCACCATGTGCCCACATCGCCCCTGCCCCTACACATCATCAGCCAAAAGAAGATCTCGGCTGTTGGATCTCCATCTAATGGCTGAGAGCGAAGTTGCCTAAAACCTAAATGCAACACATAACATGCCTTAGCGCATTGGTTAGCGCACATGCACACAAGCACAAGATGCGTGCTCGAGCCTCGCCACACACCAAATCAGGAAGGCAGTGTGCTCGATCACAATCGGACTGATGGATGATGAGTGAAGGGTGAGGATGTGGGCGCATGGTGTGATGAGTGCCATCAGATGGACACGTGCGGGTGTACGCCAATAAAACACGTGATCTCACGCAGTCTCTTTTATGCAGGCAGTGCAGGTGTGAGATAAGCCGTCTGATCACGAGATTGGACAGCCAAAATCAAAGCGCGCATTTTGAATTTGAAGCATGTGCGAGGAGAACAATCTGCCACATGGTGCCACCAAAGTGCATCTGCCATATAAGGTGTGTTGGAGGCTATTTTTAGGTGTGATCAGAGCTATTGATCTCTCGATCGACAGATCGCATGGTACCTAGGTTGTTGCACGAGTTGGAGGGCTAAAATGCCCTCTTTGCCCCTCATCAAAGCTATAAAAGAAGCCCAAGGCCCTCCCTGTTGATGATCTCTTCTACCAAACTCCCACCAGATACATCTCCAGACTCTCTCTCTCTTTGCAACTCCTCTTTAGACTTCATCCCAACGCTCTAGATCTGAAGTGCTGCTGCATTTCCCACAAGAATCCAACTAGCGGCATTGTCATCATCTGCTCTCTATCTCTCTCTCTCTCTCTATAGCATAGTTATTTCTATTCATAGTTGAAAAACTATTTCCAAATAGCAATAAAGTTTTGATTATCTAGATATCTAATGCCTATATATACATATATAAATATATAAATATTCATTTAGAACAACTTTCCGAAAGTCTTTTGCATCAAAATCGTGTTTTATCTCCCTACGAACGACTTAGTATTTACCAAAATCTTTACAAATATTATTTGTTTCATCGCAATTCACACTACAACAATAGCTATAATCTCTAACGCATCTCGCGCTCGAACAAGTAGGCACCGTTGCTGGGGAGGCAACGAAAATTTTTAAAAGCTTTTCCTGTAAAAGTGCTTATTTGAGATTCTAACTTGCTATTTTTTATTGCATAGGAATCACAAAATTATACGAAGATACGTGCAACAATGAAGAAAAAAAAATGGGTGCAAATCTCAGGTAAGTAGTCGTAGATTTCCTTCCAAAAAAATAAAAGAAAAATAGGTGTTTTGCTTGAACCTTAGGATTAGTTAGCAGTTGCTTGCTTTTTTAAAAAAAAAATTCTCTTGGTGATTTTTCAAGCTGAAACAAACTTTCATATTAAAAATTCAATTTCCAAAAATTCGCATTTCCAAAAATTTTAAATGTTTTACTAGACATGGGTTTTGAAGTCAACAACAACATATCAAAATTTCACACAAATCTAAGTTACACTAATTTGTTATCAATTCGATTACTATTCTCGATTTTTAAGAGTTGAAAACATCATATGAATTTCTATACAACTATGTTTAATTTTAAATTTATGGCATTGAATTCTTGGTGAAATAACTAATTTAGGAAAAATCTGAAAAAAATATTTCTTGCATGTTTGATTACATGGATTATTCAATCACTAATTGGGGGTCAAAACAAACTACAAAATCCTATTACACTTTAAATCAAAAAAGAATAGAAAACAGGCATTAAAATTCTCGAAAAAATATTTTCTGAGTGCCTAGTTAGTGGCTCAATAGGACCAATTGATTGCATTGCTTGGGTTGCACCACTTCCTTGAATTTGGACTTAAAAGAATCATCTTAGCATTATCTATTTCTAGGGTTTCACATTAAGGGTAGAGCACACCTGCATTTCCATTCATAAAGGAAATCTATCAAACATTTGGGATTTTCAAAACTCTTGTGTGCCTCATCAAAACCCTTGATTGAAGATATTAACCCAAGTGAATCCTAAAACTGATTAATACAAGCATTTGAACCTTAAAATTCACTTCATCATAAAAAATTGCTTGTGAACCCCTTGCCTGTACACTTCACACATCTGAAAATCAATCTTAAGGGCAACAACCGCCTAATGCCCATCATATTCTAAAAGCGCTTCAAGATTATTCCTAAAACTGAGTAATCGTGCCCTAGGCAGGACTAATATTCTTGGGGGCTTGAAATTAGATTGGGCTAAGGTCAAGGCCTTGTCTACTTGGACCCACTGGTAACAAAAAAGGTCGGTGCGGTAACAACATTAATCCTTGTGGTGTCCCGTAGTGCAAGGTGTTGTAGAGGGTCCCACCCTTCTAGCCAGCCAAGTAATTCAAGGGTTGGCCTAACCTAGTCAAATTTTGGAAAACTACGATTAAGTTTAATTAGGGTTCACACTCTAAAGATTAGCTTAATTGTTTGCATTGTGAGGGCGAGGATTCTCTCATCTGTCTTCTCTTTCTCATCTATTTACTTTCTTCTGGTACATGGACACAAGAAGGTCTTTGAACCCTGATTTGGTACCACCTTAAAGAGTAATCTAAGGAGAAGACCCAATTTTTCTGAATCGAAATCCTTTCCCATGGATAATCACCACAAGGAAGAACTGATTGAGGAGGAGAACTTGGACCCATACTCTTTTGATCCCCACTATTCCTCTTTTTCTCCCTGTCCCAACCCTTCCCTTACTCCGTGTTCTTCAGGATGGAAGAACTCTCCTCAACACCTGGGACTTGATTCCCTTGCCTACGCCTCATATTCCCCGAGTATAGCTAGGCCTACCTCGTCCTTACAGAATCCACACGAATCTCTAGATATCAAGGATCTCTACAATCTCAAGAGACATTCTCCATACAGGACCAGCACCTAATTGGCATGACCAACTATCTTGACCGGTTTAGCCGGACTCATCTCTCCCCTAGTCAGGGATATGCCTCAGAGTCTAAATACCTAGAAGATCAATCCTATCCTTGAAAACACTTTGCAAATCATACCAATTCCACACGACCCACTTCACCTTCTCATTGGGATAACCCTATACCACCCAACCAAGGATATGATTTTTACCCAAGATATTCAAATGATAGATATTCTGACTTGATTGAGTAGAGAAATCCTGGAAATTTTTATCCCTAGCCCACTCAAACCCTTGACCATGGCAATGATCCTGAGATCACCCAATTACTCCAAGCAGTCTTGGAGATGGGAGAAGCTAATAAAAGAAATATGGATAACTTGTCAAAATAGCTTAATAGAATCCAGAAGGCACTGAGTGATAAACCTGGTCCAAGTGTCCCACAAGTTGGTGGTAAGCCACCCAAGGTTGAAAATATGACCTTAGGTATGACATCTTACTCAGTCCCAACCTCTACAGACACTGAGCTCACCCACTAGCCCTATGATTATGTAGAACATATCCTACTTAGGCCTACAGCTGAACTAACAAATAATTTTGACATCCCAAAAATTGACTTTGAGGATGAAGACCCACTTGAGGAATTATATCTTGATTTAGGCCCTGAATTGCAATCATTCTATTTTGAGAAACCAATCCATGGTGAGTGGGAGTATGAGTCCTTTATGTTTAAGGATGCATAGTTGGACATTGAGGATGATCCTGAGTCTGATATTACAAAAATTTTGGGAGAACTTGAACTAAGGAAGGATGAACAAGATCAAGATTAGGAACAAATGGAAGAAACATTACATGGAAACAGAGATATTGACCCCTACTAGGCAATTTTGGATGATACTAATTTTATTTTGACAGATAATTTTTCTAATCATATGTGCTTGGAAGATTCCAGCTAAATACCTGGGGTCAACTCAAATGATTTTTCTAACTCAACTCCACTAGAAGTTTAATCCATTCCCACTTCCACACTATCCAATTCTCAGCCATCTCTCTCACTTATCCAAGATTCTAATGGACCACTCTCTAAGGATTACACTATTGATGTGGAGATAACTGATTCTACATGTTTTGTCTCTGATTCTAACCCCCAACAGTATGTGGAAGAACAAGACAAACAATCCCCTTATGAAAAAAATGTTCAAGAAATTGTAGAATTATTGGGGATGACTTATGTTGATTTATTTGAGGAAGCAAAGATTGTAGCTAAATCATGGAATTTCGAGGAGTTTGATTTGATTGATGAGAAACAGAAAGACATGCCCTCAGAAGATGTAGTTCAAGAGAAAGATAATTGGGATCAAATTCAAAAGTCCACAGAACTACAAGAATTTGAGCTTTTGATTAATTTAGAATCTGATCTTACTCTCCCTGGGGCAATGATTATAAGGAATAACGAATTTCCATCCACTACATCTAAGAATTTGCATCATGAATTAAAACTAGATTTTGGCGACTTGAATGAGAATTTTTATCACCCCAAGGATGAGATTGAGGATTCTGATATCCAGCATGATTTGGGTAAATCCAGAACTATTGAGATGGACCATTGGATCTTATTTTACTCACCTACTCTACATCCATCTACACCTGACTTAACTTACGAAGTGGTTTCTTAGACCATTTCAGACTACACCACTTGGGTTCCACCTTTCATTTCTCATCACTTTTAGGACCCGTATGATTTATTCCCTACTGACTGCTATTTACCCACCTCATCTACCTTACTCATGCATCACTTCTTAAGGTTGCCACTACCTACTTTCCACTCTGGTACTCGCACCTATTTTTCTCTCTTTTGTAGCACCTAGTTGCAAATAATTCCAAGCTCATTTATTTTATTTTTCCAACTATTTGGGGTTGGTATTCACCATCAACTAATCCGCATTTGTGGATCACTGATTCTTGGGTCGCATGATCCTATCTTCATTTTAATCCCGACTCAACCCAATAATTTGATCGTTACTTTTTGGGTTTAAGTCCTGCAAATGATGTTGAACTTAGCACTGGCTGAGAGGCAACCCAGTGTTCTCTACTGGTAGTTTTGCATCTTCTCTATCCAAGCTGGCCTGGATTAACAAGCTCAGTCAGGTGATACCCCCTCTTCTTGGTTATTATATTTTGATTTTCCAGAATACATTTCAATGAGGACATTGCAATGAATAGGCATGGGAGGTGGACATTGCATGTCTTATTTTTATGTCAAAAAAAAAATTGCATTCATGCACAAGGAATTTTTATCAAAAAGATTTTATTAGGGATTTATTCTTATGTTGATTCCTGAACTTAGAATTCAGTACAATTTCACACTTACATGTGTTGGTGCCAGAGCACCACGATCATTTGTTTTGATGATAACAAAACATGTGTCATTTAACATTTGCACTTGGAGTCTTAGATTTCAGGTCAAATTGGAAATGGAGACGTGATTAGACAGAGTTCGAGATCACATCCAGGACGGATTGGAGGAGCTTGATGGAGAACAGAAGAGATTCGCGAGGAGCAATAGATTGAAGATGGAAGGACAAGAAGAATAGGATAGAATTCTGTTTATTTCTTTCATGTACTTTTGTTTTATTTCCTTGGTCTTTCTGTTCCTTAGAACATCATGTTAAAGAGCCTCAAAGTACCCTAACAGTAGTCCTAGGAACACCAGCACAACCCTAGGATACTTAGTTTTTCTGTGGAGAACTTAGAAAACCAATATAGGGTTCAAACAGCTTTTTTAGACGTCTAATTCCAAAATCAGACGTCTGATAATATGTTTTAAGAAGTCTGACTGTTTATTCAGACGTCTGATAACATTTAGGCTAGACTTAGTTAGCTCTGTCTAATGAAATCAGACATCCAGACCTTAGACCAGACATCTTAGAAGACGTCTGATGTTTTTGCCAGACGTCCAATTAGTGGACCGTTGGCTTCCTTGCCAGACACTGAAGAATATGACCGTTAGAGCCTTATCAGAAGTCCTTGAGCCTTTCTAGATGTCTGATAAATGACCGTTTTACCTCGGCTGACCCAAAAATCTCTTCTCAGAGATTTTCTAGCAATTGCACTCTTTTGGATATCCATTCCCGCAGAAAAGTAGGCTTCCAGATGTCCAGACATAGTGCCAGACGTCTTGTATGTCGTCTGATGGACTTGAACTAGAACCCTGTTTAGATCAGATTCAAGTCAGGAAGGTACCTGCCTAAAATCAGACGTCTGACTTTGTTCCCAGACGTCTTAAACTGGTTTTCCAGACGTCCGATGCCAGGATCAGACGTCTGATTACCCTGTCAGTGCAATGATTGTTCCTGATTTTGGCCTGATTCTCTTGGGCTTTGCACCCAACGGCTATAGGAGCTTTCCTAAGCCTTCCAAAGCCTTCCTAAGGACTGTGTAAATAGAGAAGAACCTCTTGCACACCAATACACACCTAGTAATACACTTTCACACCATTTTGTGTCTCTTGATCCTAAGAAGAAAAGCTCTTGCTCTCCAAGATCAAGTTCTTCATCTTGAGAGCATCAAGCCTTTGCGCACCCGCTCTCCCACCGTAGTTCACAAGAGCAACATTGCGCCGTCGTGTAGGTCACGCCCCCGCATCATCGATTTGATGCACTCCTTGCAAAGGGAAGCATCTTAATTCCTATAGAAGCTTAGGTTAAAAATTACTTTGTTGGCTCTTTAGGATTGTTGTTATTTATCTTTGTTATTTGGTTGGGTATTCGCTTTGAATTCCCGTCTCCTTTGTGGGACAAAATCCTTCTCGTGAAGAGAAGGGGGTTTGAGGTACGCTACCTTCGTATAAAGTAGCGTGGTTGTAATTAAGGTTGAATCACCCTTGTTTAAGTGATTCGTTTAGTGGATTTGATCAACTTGGTTGATCGGAAAATCCTAACTCGAGAGGGTTAGGTGGTGGTTTTCACCTGGTTTGGGTTTCCACCTAAAAATAATTGTGCACATTGTGTGATTGAATTTTTTGTGAGATTGTTTATATTCGATTCCGCAATTTATTACGTCACCCCCTCCTACTAGGGATTCTACAACATGTAGAGTTGTAATGGATCCTCTGTGAAGACCGATAGACATCTTTATTTTTTCAAGAAGAAGTAATGCTTCTTCTCCTGAGCCCTTGGATAGTAATTAGGGAGTCAGGCAAACTATCTTCTAGCAGATCCACCAAATAACTGTGAGGTGAGAGTATAAAGTCTGGTGCTCTAAGGCTAGTATGAGGAATCTTAAATTTTGGATAATAAGATAATGATACTTGGAGATAGGCATAGTTTTTCACTCTCGATTTCTGCGTATAAATTCTTAGTGCGAATCTTTTGAGAACCATCAAATAAGGCAAATACACAGAGATCGGGTTCTGATAAAACTAGGACTAAGGTGGATGGTCACGACCGTTCTTTATGGAATCCTTGGCTGAGGGAGGGTATTAGTATAAAGGTCAGAAATACATTGTCCTATCCATTCTTTTCCTGCTCTAAAAGTATGCACTTCCACCAAATTAGCCACTCGATATCCTCTTGAACATCTCCAATCCTGCATAATGCCTCAAAAATAAATGTTCGTATGCTATACTACATTGCGTTAGTAGATATATGGATGTGAAAAAAAAGAAAAAGAAAAAGAAAAGAAAAAAATATATATATACATAGAAAAAAATTTAAAAAAAGAAAAGAGTAGGAAAAAAAAGAGTTTATGAGTTTAGAATTTATTTCAAGTATATTGAGGCAACAACACCTACCACCCTCACGATCCACCAAATATAGCCTTGACCTACTTTTTTGTATTTCTGGCCACCTGAATACTAACTAAGGAATTTTGACTTAGTCATAGGGTTATCAGAACCTAATCAAATTGTTAATGCCAGGAGAGACCACCAAATATACTGACAAATCTTGTGAGATTGTGAGATCAAAAAGAAAGAAAAGAAAAGAGAAGAAAGAACAAAAAGAGAAAGAAGGAAAGAGAAAGAGAGAGAATGACTACATAGGAACCAAAGAAAGCATAGTTTCTATGCCTCTCTTTGAGTTGATTTATTTAATAGTCTGGAAAACTAGGTTCTAAACTACTTGTCTATATGTAGCACCAGATTAGTATGAACCACCAAATATAAATCCACTAGACTAAAAGTATCTTCTACTTAAACCAAAAGCCAAGGCTAAATTTACAGATTACCTTATAACCCGAGGAAAGAAGTCTGCCTATCCTAATAGAATTTTACTAAGGGTCAAGTACGAACTTTAGATGTGGATTGGCCTTTCACTTGGATTCATTGCATAGGCTACAACAATACCCTTTCACAACTACTTAGATTTCTAAAGTCTTCGATGAAAACAAAAGAATAAATCTCTAATTGAACTCTTGACAAGAAATTTGTCATATAGGACCACTTTGCATTTAGTCATGCATTTGCTACGGACTAGCAAGATTTAGGCATGGGGGTGTGATTGCACAGCAATCATGCAACCTAAACAACCTGAATTAAGTTAGATTCTAGTATAACTTAAGAACAATGCATGCATAATTGTTGTAATTTGCATAATAGTTAGTTTGTTAGGTGCATAAATAATATTGTCATTTTATGCACTAAAAGAGAGATGAAATTAATTGCAGATGATTCGAGGCCGTGAACAACAAATTAGACCAAACAGATTTGATTAGGACGATGATAGGAGTCCAACAATTCCATAATCGTCTTAATTAGACAACCATAGCATCACGTGCAGCCCATAAAAGAACACAGGCTAAGGAGCAAGATGACAAAGATCCAAGCCTCAAATGAAAGATCCAACCACACAGATGGCTTTGGATCGACGATCACAGTCCAACGGCGCAAAAATCAACCCAATCAGAAGCCTACAACACCAGTTACAAAGAAGAGAAGATGGACAGTCACGATGGTGCCATGTGGTGCCATCATAGCTGCCCTTGCCACTCCCCCAATCTCTGGAGAAACCCTCCTCATGCATTGTTGGGGATACAACGGCCACCATGTGCCCACAGTGCCCCCACCCCTGTGATTCATTAGCCAAAAGTAGATCTCATCCATTGTATCTCCATCCAATGGTTGAGAGTGGTGTTGCCTAAAACATAAACGCAACATAAAACATGCCTTAGTGCATTGGTTAGTGCACTCGCACACAAGCACGAGATGCACACTTGAGCCTCACCGCACATCAAATCAGGAAGGCGGTGTGCTCGATCGCAATTGGACCATTGGGTGATGAGCAAAGGGCAAGGATGCAAGAGCATGGTGCGACGAGAGCCATCCGATGGACATGCTTAGATGTACGCTAATAGAACACGCAATCTCATGTGCTCTCTTTTACGAAGGAGGTGCGTGCGCTAGTTAAGCCATCCGATCATGAGATCAGATGGTCGAAATCAAAGCACGCATTTTGAATTTGAAGCACACATGAGGAGAAGCGGGAAAGTGGTGGATCGCGATTGGGCAGCTCACAAGCTGCCACGTGGCTCCAACAGAGTGCATCTGCCTAGATAAGGCACGTTGGAGGCTAATTTTAGTTAGTATCAGAGTCGTTGATCTCCCGATCGACGGATCTGATCGTACCTAGGTTGTTACACGAGTTGAAGGGCTAAAATGCCCTCTCATGAGCCCATATTTGTGGGCTAATTAGTTACTTAAGTTCCTAGGCATTAGATTAATATTAGCGTATGCGTAGCATGCATTAAGATATAAATAATTTAGTTTATATATATTTGCTTGTATGCATTACATTTAAATATAAATTATCTAGCATGCATTAGAATAGCATGCATTAATTTTTAGGTTGCATTATATGTATGTATTGGAATTAACATTTTATGTGAGGGTTTGTAGATAAATAAACCATCATTTCTTTTCTTAATTTTACATTTTTTTCCTCTCCTCAATGGCTGCAGTGATGACACCTTTACTCGCAGCTTTGATGACTGTGAAATAGGGATATGGTATGGGCAACTGCGACTACAAGGGAGAGGAGGCAACCATGAGATGGGAGACTTTGCCCTGACTCCACCACTGTGAAGAGCTTCAAGCTCACCTCCACTCCATCACCGTGGGTCTCCAAGGTTGAGTGTTGCTACATCGTGGGCCGGTGGGGTGACAGACCACCGCGCCAATCCAGCGACCTCGACCATCACCGTGCATGTGTGCCTCTAGGCCATACAGTTATCTACAGTCATTCTCATCACCACCTCCTTTCCCCTTCATCTTTTTCCTCATGCTTCACCTGCAACATCAAGAACAAACCCAACATACACAAACCAACCACTAGACTGCGTCTTCCCTCCTTGCTCTCGACCATGCTGTCGCTCCTCCTCAAGCTTCACCACACACAACATAACCAAATCCTCACCACCACCAACAGCGCAACCACCCTTGCCTTGTCATCTACACACAGTTATGTCATCCAGGAAGTTTCCCAGAAATCTGAAGACCCAACCTTATCACCTTCCTATTCATCTTCCACATCTTCTTTCCCTGTTACCACTAAAGAACCCATAACCTCCACCACCATTCCCGCTCTCAACCGTCACCTCAGGCAATCACCTGCTCCTCCAACACCAATAGAACCTCTCACCCCTCCCCTTTCCATCTCCACCCCCAACAGCACCACCTCCATGTTCACTTCTTCCCCTTCGTTTCTTCTTCTTCTTTTCCCTCTGCTTACCCTCCACCAAAAATAACCCAAACAACCTCACCGCACAACCTTCACTAGCAGCACGTAGCCACTGCCATCCTCCTCCCATGAGCACCTCCTCTCTTGGACAGTAGCAAACCTACCCACTTTTTCTCGCCATGCCTCCTCTCGCATGCAGCAGAGTTGCGTGCTACCCAGTACATTGACTACACAGCAATCATGGGTCCTAATCAACCTAACTAATATTTGAACCTAGCTTAATTTGTGGATATTTCACTCATATCTTGCATATCATGCATTGCATCAGTCTATTTAGAATAAGATGAGATATCCTGCTATTTAATGGTTTTTATTACTATTTGCAGGTGATAAAGTGATCCAAGATGGAGATAGTGGAATAAAGTAATAAAGGAAGAAGAAGACTGATCCAGATAAGAGGAGTGAGGAGGATAGCCTTCCCAAATCGAAAATGACCTCCATTAGGGCACCTTAGCCTTAAAACCCAAACATGGATAGCACTATCCATGTTTGGGTTTTGAGGCTAAGGTTCCATGTTCTTATCTGCCCTATCCCTCTTCAAAACACTTATGAACCAATACCCACCTTAGAAAACCTAAAACTCACTCTCCAGCACCTTTTAGGACGTCCAGACATCTGGCTAGACATCTGATTCTGCAGAATAACAATCTAGGAAGCCAAATCTCAAATTGACATAGAATTAGACATCTAATTTATTGTCCAAACAGCCAATTTTGTAGTATAAGACATCTGACCACTATCCTGGACGTCTGATACTGCTGTCTGGTTATTGATTTTGGTGCTGGAAGCCCTAGCTTGCCTATTTTGACCTAGGAACCCCACTAGACACCCTAGGAAATTTAATTAGAGACCTCCTAAGCCTAGTCCACTATCCATAGCCTTACTTATCCTATCCCTAACCCAATTGAACCATCCCATACCTAATTAGGTGCATCTACAGTTGATTGGGTGCACCTGAGCTTAATTAGATCCACCTAGGATCTAATTGACTCATACCTATTAGGGTTACCCTAGCCCTATCACATGCACACATAAAGTTAGACTTGACCTAGACCTAATTAGGATCACTCCTATCCAATTAGACTTTCCTAAGCCTAATTAGGTCCACACCCAGTTAATCTAGATTGACCCAACCTATTTAGCACCTAATCCTACCAAAACCCACAACCTAGCCCTATAAAAAACACACACCCACACACACCTTCCTATTTTACCCCTACCAAACCCAAGCACACTCTCTTGGAAACTGTTGAAGCTTCGGAGTACTACGCTATCGAACTTGGTTTTGAAAACCTGTCGTTGTAGTTTGAAAGCGAAGAACTCATGTTCATCAAATAAAATTTATACCAGAATAGAAATCCTGGGTCAAACTCAGGGAGGTGGACGTTTGATTAAAAATACAAGTCTATTTTTTTTGTCACAAAATAGAATAGATGGTTGAAAACTATTTAACAAATAATAAATAGAAGAGAGAGAGAGAATATTACAAATCAAAGTAAAAGGGATGTAGAATAAACATGGATTTCATTATAAAAAATTTGTTCGTTACACTACTCATTACGACTAGAAAGTGGGAAATGATTACACTGAAAAGCAGTAAATCTACTCTAGAAAGCAGTAAAAAGAATGGAGAGAGAGATATCCTCCTTGACAATCGCTTGGAGGACGAGCCGGACTGGATGACGCCTGGAAGATGAGGAACGGATCGGGAAGGAGGACGAAGTAGAAGAACAGGAATGAAGCAGCATGTCATCATCGTTGCGGGATCCGCTTCTCGAATGCAGAGAGAGGACAACTGCAGGATGCTTCACGAAGGGGGATGAAGGCAGAAAAATTGAGATTTTTACTCTAGAGGAGCATCCCGGGTTTGGGACAAGATCTTAGAGCTTTGGAAGGGGTGAGAGGAGAGAAGGGATGAGAATTTCGTATGGAGTGGGTCTCCTTTTATAGTTGCAAGGAGTGAGGGCATTATCGACATTACAATTTCAAAATATTAAATGAGGGTCCTTTAGTGGCATAATTAAGCATCGCTAAAGCCCAGGTCGTGGGCGACGTGCACAACGCCTGCCGTCTGCTCCTCTCCTGCACAACGCTCAGCCACCCACATTCATCAATCTTCGGTCATCCGATTGTAAGACGGATGGCTTAAGATTCGCTAACCGCAGCGCCTCAACGCACGCCTAGCGCGTCCAATTGGGCATCCGCGCATCGTTGCCTTAGAGCGCACCATGTCTCCACCCTCACTGCCACTCATCTATGATCTGACAGTCGAATTTGAGTCATCCCTTGTGTCCATGCTCAATTGAGGCTCGCGGGGTTTCGAACCTGCACCTTTTGTTCATGATAACACCTTCGATCGCTATGCTACAACAATGAAGTCGTCACGTAGACACTTTAAGGTGTGGTCGTCCATGGCCGTTGGATGGTGATCCAACATCCAAGATCCATCGTGTGTTAAGGAGAGAGAGAGGATGTGGCGGTCTCCAAGATTGGCTGGGCCAGTTTGGGCAGCAAAGATGGCGCCAAGTGGTGCCATCTCGGCCGTCCATCTTCTGGAAGATGTAGATGGTGCCACAGGTATCAGATTGAGTCGATTTTCGCACCGTTAGGCTGCGATCGTCGATCCGAATCCATTTGTGTAGTTGGATTTGTCGTCTGAAGTACTGATTCACACCATCTTAGCTCTTGATCTTCTAGGATTCCTTAGTCTCTATCTGATGCTATGGATATCCAATTAGGGTGATCTTGGAGTCGTTCAACTCCAATCGTCACCCTGATCAGATCTGTATAGTTGGATCTTTGATTCAAGGCCATATAAAAAGTCACCCTGTGCCTGAACATAAAAGGAGACAATTAACCTCCATTTTATTTAGACTAATTTGAATGCAAGATGACGCATGCTATGCAATATCTATAGTATGTAATGCAATTCTATGCTTAAGAATATGTAAAAATAGACATTTTATGTAATATAAACTTGTTTACATCACACCCCCTTGCCTATCTTTTGCTAGTCCCTAACAAAAACTATATGCTATTTCTAAGAGAATTAGGTTGAATTACTTGGGTATAAGTTATTTTCAACATTAAGAAACTTTTTACTTAGGATCTGAACTTTCAAAGACACAACAGCACCTAGGTATCTGCCGAAATGCAGGCCGCCTCAAGGCCTTGCCTTATTCAAAGAAAAATTTCTTTTTCTCGTTTTCTTCTTTTGTAATTTTTTTGGATTTTTGATTTTAGGGTCAAAGAGTGGCTTTTTATGGCCATTCAACTCACCCAAGATTTGATGACAACGCCAAGTTCTAAGCATCTTATTGTGAATGTGATAGATTTGTTGATCGACAATTAGAAAGGACATCGGATTTCTATGCCTCTATGTGACCTTAAAAAGAGAGTTCTACCTAAAAGTGTATCTTTACGACCAATAGCTTTTTCCTTACTTTTTTTTTTATGGGGTCAACACAGGGGTGAATCAAGTGTATATCTCTCTGGTTTATTCTACTTCTTCGCTTCTTCCTAAGTGTTTTGGGAATTTTCAGTGCATTTCTGGAGCTGGGTTTTGGACAACCGGTCGATGAGCTTTTACCACCGACAACTTGCCATCCATACTCGTGGGGTGAAGTGTGGCTTATTTCTTTTATTTTCTTTTTCTTTTCTCCTTTTCTTTTTCTTTTCTTTTTGACTTTCTTTTTCTTTTTTTAAGTAGATGGCTTCCCTGGTCTAAGATTTACCTAAAGGCAGCAAGAAGAGAATGGTTCAGTGATTGGGCCCTAGACAACCTACCTATGGGTTGTTACCCACGATAACTTGCTAGCCATATCACCCTAGAAGGTTCATTAGCTACCCAATTTCCATTAAAACCTCGGATCAACAAGTCAGTGAAAAGTAACTGTGTAGATGCTTTAGACTCAAAGTTCCCTCAAATTAGAGGGTGGGTTGATAAGTCGTGTACTTATCACCCAAACTTATTTAATCAAATTACAATAGAATTAAGATGGGGAGGACTTGAAAAACAAATCCACATTTTAGTGGATACACAGGCCAATTAAGTCCAAAGACCTGAAGGGTCTTTTTGTTCAAATCCTAATGTAATATTTCCTAAGATTGAAAAGTCCTAATGTCCAAGTATTCCTTCCTAATTGCACAATTATATATATATAAAAGAAAAAATAAAATGAATTTATGGAGCTGACGAATTAATTCAAAGATGAATATCCACCCCCCAATGCCTATCTAATGCAATGTCCTCATTATATTAAAAAGATATAAATATAGTGGAATAGAGTAGAAAGCACCTGAATTGCATGAATGATAGGTCTGCTCTGAGATAAAGAAAAACTATATATGTGCTGAATTTAGTGCCTTCAACTAGGCACACTATATAAAGAAGAGAAATAAAGAATTCACAGGTGCAGGTCAGAATCAGAATAAAAAGATGAAACCTCTGACCTGTCAGCAGATGTCCACAAATGTGGACCATATTATGGTGCAGACCCATACCCTATAATCGAGAATATCTAAGGTTCTAGATAAAAATTACCTAACCTAAAATGTGGACCATATTATGGTGCAGACCCAAAACCTAAAATCAATATGCAAGCAAGGTTGGGCCTGTGATTTATGAGGATGCAACCCAAGACCAAAAAGTCAGGTTACAGAAAAATCAAGCTCCAAAGGATAATCAATGAATGTGTGCTTGGGTTAGACATCCCCAGAACAAATGTCGTAAGGGTCCTGGTTTGATGGTTTTAGATGAATTGGAACCCTTAGATGCAATCTTCTACTTCCTCCGGAGTTTGCTTCCCAAATCAAAATTTCCCAGCTCCTATCCTCCTCATTTAGAATGTAAAATTCCGGGACCTCTTGCATATTAATCGCCCTATCTGAAATTTCCAAGTCTAAAAGATGTGCCTAAATCAAAATTGACTTGGGTCTAGTTATCTCAAAAACAAAATCATCAATAAGCTCAATGGGGTGTAACTGATAATCGGGGCATTGAATGGTATCCTTCAAAAAATGTGATTTCGAATCCATCTTGTAATCCCCAATAAAATCAGTTTCCTCAGCTATTGGGCCATCAAATGATCTATCGGATTCCTCAAGCCCAATTGTCTCACAAAAATTGTGTTATGTAAACTCACGTGACACTTCACAACTTGATTCTTCACCCTCAGACTCAAAGAAATCTAAATCGATATTGATGTACGTCCCAAAATCATCCATCACTTTCTTATCCGTGGAGATATACGTTTCCTCTTACCCCGGCTCAAGGATTTCAGGTGAAGAAATAGGATTATCCTTAATTGGTTGCTATAATTCAATCTGGTCAGCCTCGTAACATGTGTCCCCCAATAGGTGCCTGAGCGGGTTCTGACAATGGCTCTCCTAAAGGGATTTCATCCTAGGAATCATCCCGCAATTGAACTAAAGCAATCACAAATCTCATTCTCAATTTCGCTAACTTCCCATGTAGAAACTCAGTCGGGTTCTTATCCTTAACATCCTGGAGCCAATCCAACAAATACTTGTTCAAATCATCAATCATCTCAATTAGGGGCTCCAATTTTTTGATGCAAAGTATTGGTTGAACTTCTAAAGTTTGTATGGTTTTCCTCAAGTTGGCCAAAACCTTATCTTAAATGTGGTTAACCTGAACCAAATGACTTGGTTCAGGGTTGGGCAGGTTGGGGATCAGTGCAAAGGAGTTAACGAATTGAGATTCATGATACCCTTCCTGATAATAGGTTATTCCGGATTGTTCGAAAGGTGGTGATGACCTAAAGGTAGTGTATTCAAGGAATGGGTAAGGATCAGTGTATCCTCCTTGATTGTAGGACATATTAGGTTGTCCAAGAAAGGGTGGTGATCTGAAATCGATGTAGCTCTGAGAACGATAGAAATCACAATTATGGTGTTCAGGGTTAGACCCTAAACATGGAGGTCCATAACTGTATCCCCAATTCGAGTTATCCCAACTAATCGATGGTTGATTACAGTACGAGTCGAGATAATCGTCATGTTGAGGATAACTCATAACATGAGGGAAAGAGCGAGAATGCATATAAAATGTGGAAGGATTCATGATAGATGGGAGGAAGAAAGGTGCCCTACAATACAAATAATCAAACCTGTCCTTAAGTGGGCTAGCCTAATGACCTACAGACTCCCAGAACCCATCTTCAGATAAAGAAACAATTTGATCTACTTCTGTCTGTTCAATCCAACCAGTTAGGAGGGACTGGGGAGAAGGTTCTTCCTTCAGCTTGCACCTCCAATTCCTAGTGTACCCCCCAGCTGCAATTGTTTGATTCTGCTCCCCTAGCTGGACATCAGATTGAATAGTAGAAATAGACTAATAAAAAATAATCTCATTCTGGGCTCCGAAGAGCAAGTTGAATCCTTAAGGCCAACGTCTACTCTATTTTGTTTAGGGCTATGTTTGAATGTGCTTTGGAATGTGATGGGCCCTTTATCTGAGTTGTGCCCTTAATGATTGATTGATGTATGTGTGAGTGCACGACCAATGGTTTTCAAGAAAGATTATTTTTGATGCGGTGAATTTTAGGGTTCAAATCTTGCTTAGTAGGAGATGAGACACTCATCATGATCTCTAATTACCCCTAATTAACTAGTCTTCCTAGTTAATTAGCTAAGGTTATGAACATATAAGGATTAATTATAGAATAAGGGATACTTATTAAAGGACCTTAAAATAAGTTAAAAATGACATTTTATCATTCAATTAACATTATTAATAGTATAGTTAATAATTGGACTCAAAATCTTATTAATCATTCTCTTAATTAATAAGGAAAGTAACTTAAATATAATGTATACCTAAGTATATAATAACTTAAGTAATTTTACTTAATCTAATAAATTAACCTAAAAAGGTCAAAAATGTAAATTCAAGGTGTAAACATAATATTTACTTTATTTACTAACATATATAAAAAGTTGAAAAAGATCTAAGTTAAAATAAACCTTCAAAACCTGGGTTTACATTTTAGTCCTTAAAATTCATTACATTTAGGTCCTTATTTCTCACACAAGTCCTTAAGTTGTATTTCATTTAAGTCCCTCTTTGTCTTCTTCTTCTTCCTCTTCTTCTCCAGCCGAATGAACGGCTGGCAGCAGAGAGTCGCCCCACCGTGCAATCACTGCCCTACCGACATCATCCTTCTTTGTCCAAGCTCTTGCAGCTTGCACTCACCACCTCCACTTCATCCACCGGTCTGCATTAACCGGGAATCCTATTTTTCAGTGGGAGATAACCTCACCGTCGTCGGAGATGACGACGGAGGTTAAGCTCCTCAAGCTCCTTCTTTGGCCAGACCTCGCCACTCTCTTCGCCGCAAACTGCTATAATTACCCCCTCACGCCACGGATTTTATTGAAATTGGCTCCCTTCCCTCTTCTAACACTGTAGCCGACTTCGATAGGCTATTCGTCTGAAACTCTAGCGACTTCCCATTCCATTTTCTGACTTCCTCCATCCATCTTAAGCAGCCGAGGAGATTCGCCGTGGTCTTCCGCGTCTCTGACACAGGCGCCAACCCAAGGAATCCTCTGTTCCACCTCATATCCACCCGCCGGAGATCTTTCTTCTACCCTCTGATTTCATCATCTGCTATGAACCTTCTGCAGAACCCTATTAACCCCTTCGTCCAGGTAACAGTAGATTAGGAGTAGGAGTAGGAGTAGGCTAGCTTAGTTAGTTAGTTGAGTTAGTTAGATTAGAGTAATTTTAGATTTTAGCTTCATCTTCTCCGACTCCGGCGAGTTCCTTGAGCTCTCCAGAGACTTAATTTCATCTTTTTAATTCATTGTACACCTCTCTTTATCTTCCATGATCACTTCTAAATCACTTAATCACTTAATTGAATCACCTAATCGCTTAATTCAAATTCCACCTTCACCGATTACTATCATTGTCTATGGTGACAATAATCGACTTAATTCCACCTCCACTGGGTTCTTTCATCATCTATCACCACTTATGAACCCTAGTCGACACTATAATACCTATAATTACCACATATAATTAAATGCCCAAATTTAATTTAGTTCCTGAGCTCACTGTTCATGGTGGCTCTGGAACAGTTCAAATCTTAAATTAATTATATAATTATGGCTGCTAACACTTGTTGACTTGTTTTAACCTCTCAATTGAGTGGTTAAACAAAGTCCTGAGCTTATTTCAAATCAAATCCTTTAAGAAAATGATTTCACTGTCAAATCTTACATTTAAAGCGATAAATGAAGAATTAAATGTGATACTGAGGTTCCTTGCAACCTCAGGATCTTTTCTAAATCAAAAATGGCAAGTTTTATCAATCTGTACACAATTTTTACATTTTCTAGACTCACCGGAGCTCCAGCGAGCTCTGACAAGCAAAAATTGTGTTTCAGCCTCTGAAATTTATTGAGAAGCTCTAGAATGATAAAATGATGATTACTGATTGTCTTGAGGATATTTGTTTGAGGATTTAACCACTGGATCTGTAGATTGAACTCCATCTTCCCTAACTCCGACATATTTCGAGAAGTTTTGTTTAGGAGAGATTTAAGAAGCATTTAATGATCTCAGAAGCTTCAGTGCAATGCACTGAAGCTATTTAAACCTTTAAAACACTGTAACAATTTCTGAATGATTCTGTAGAACAAACTAGAAATCAAAGTCAGTACGCGAATCTGAAGATCTGCATAAGTTCTTGAGGTTGAGGAGACTCTAATTAAGGCTTTAATTTCCTGAGGAGAAGTTTTGAATAGAAAGTCAATTTTTGTGCTTCCACAGTCAAACATGAGTCTATTAATGGAGATATGAGCTCGAATTAAGGAATTGAGGAGTGAAAATTATTTCTGGAAACTTGTTTGATGATTTGAAAGTAATTAAAGTGAGCTCAGTTGAGTTTTTGTTTGAGAATTTAGTTCCTATCAATTTGGGTTACTTTCGAACCCAAACCAACAGGAGAAGCATTTTCTTAAAATTTGAATTTGAATCCTACCCAGATTAATCTGTTATAACCCTTAGAATTAATCTGAAGCAATTAGAAACACTTTTAAGTGTCTGTTGCACATTATGAAGTCTGAAATATGAACTCTGAAGCTTTCAGAGAAGTGAAGAGCTTCTCTACTTGTCCTGAAGGTCTTAAGAACTTAAAACCTATTCTAACAGATGCGAAATCACTTATAAAACATGTACAGACCTTTAAATAAAAGAGAGAAGTCCATCTGAGGACTCTACTGATTTAATTTCATTTCCAGGCTAAAAGATAACCCGTAGGAACCACTAATTTCATCTTTCAAATTAAAGAGGAAAACATCATTAAAACATTAAATTGACCCTGCAATTGTGTAGATTACCCTTAGAGCTTTCTAACAAACTTGAAATCACTCGATTTGGAGCTCTTGGTAGAAAGTTATGATCATTTGAAGTTAGGTCTGGAAGGGGTAGGTTAGTCCTACATTGCTTGTTCACGAGCACGCGCCTGGGATAAAAATAATTTGTTTCCTTGGCTATGCAGTTGTCAGCGCTCTGCGCACCGGTTACCGATTCGATCTGAACATGAGCATGTGTGTGTGTGCGGGCTTGTGCCTGCAGGTGTGCGCCCTTGGGGGCATGAGCAAGATTGTGCCCTGGGAGGGCGAGAGAGGCCTAGGAGGCCAGGCTTAGCCGAAATGGCTCGATACTGTGAACCGGTAAGAAATTAACCGAAAACGAACCTAATTAAGATTAGGCGAGGATCGAGTAGGGTCTGGTCCCACCCTGGTCTCACAGTGCTGTGTATCCTCGAAAGGACCTCGTCGCAAATAAAATAAATTTTGGTTAAAAAAGTAAAAAAACCTGATTCAGTTGAAAGTTTAAGGGAATTGAAAGAGAAGCCATTGAAAGATGTTAAGTTAAAATGAAAAGTGTTGAGCAAAGGCTAAGGAACAATGGAGCACAAGCACTAAAGAGTGTTAAGGAGAAGAGAAGGCTGGAGAAGACTAAGGGAAGAGGAGAAGGCAGGAAGAAATGAAGAAAGGTAAGAAAAAGAGCTCAAGAGAGAGGAGAAAATAAAACAAAGAAAAGGAGGAGAAGATGAGAGGCTGAAGAAGATAAATGAAGGATATTATTTTTCTTGCATTACTTTTTGTTATTAATTGTAAAGAGGCATGTTTTAATAGGATAAATTTTAATTACCTTAATTTCTTGGAATGAAATAAAATTGAAAAACTAGTACGTTTACTTGTTAATAAAGTAGATCATTTTGAGTAAATAAGTTTTGCATATGGAATTTTCTATATTCTTTATAGTTTAAATATTTTGACAAAATTCATGTTTCAAAAATCAGCCTAGCTATACCTCCTAAACTTATAGAGAAATAAAAGAGAATTGGTGAATTTGGAGAAAATTATTATACCTCCCTGTGAACGACCTGCCTCAACCAGTAAAAATTTCTAAAATGTTAGGTTAATTCAACTCTATAATACACAATCGACACAACTTCGAGTTAACCTAAGTGATTTCTTCTACTCATAATTAAGTGAAATTAACTTAATTACTTAGTTGAGTGAATCGCACGATCAGTAGCTTTTAGGATTCAACTTTAGATATTTTCAAACAAGTTTTGCTGGCAGACCAGGTTTTGAAAGCATAGGTGAAGATGTTTTTCTTTGAAACTTAAAATAATGTGGAGTGGCTGGTAAATCCCTAACAGTTGAACCTAAGCGACAGCTACTTGATGAGTTGATTTTAATTAAAGTGGTGTGGCCCAATCAACTCAAACAATTGGCCTATTGCACCACTTAATTAGTTACACAAGTGATTAGCTAATTTGATTTCTACTCAATTATGTGCTTGAATGTGTGTACCGGTTCCAAAGATCTATTTACCAATTGAGTTTGAAAATCAGATGAGGTTGTGTACCTCTATGAGTTTTCTTTTTTAATTTTTCTTTTCAAATGTGGAGGTTGAGGCAGGTGTAGGTGTCAAACAAACAAACAAAACTAACCTTAGAGTTTGTAAGAACACCTAGGTTGATTTATGCTTGTGCTGTTACGTGGTGGAATGAAAACTAATGGGTGGGAGGTGGGGGAAAACGTGCAGAACCTTCAACAACACTTTGCTCTAATCAACCGCTTTTGCTCGTCTCAAAAGAGTACCTGCAATCACAATAAGAAAGGAGAGAAATGAAGTAAATGATTCGTAAGTTGGAAAATGCGAAAAAAAAATCAAAGAGCATCGCCTCCCCTGCAACGGCGCCAAAATGTTGAATCCATGGCAACGGTGCCAAAATGTTGAATCTACGGGTTACTACGCTATCGAATTTGGTTTTGAAAACCTGTCGTTGTAGTTTAAAAGCGAAGAACTCGTGTTCAACAAATAAAATTTATACCGGAATAGAAATCCTAGGTCGAACACAGGGAGGTGGATGTTTGATTAAAAATACACGTCTCTTTTATTTGTCATGAAACTGAATAGCTGGTTGAAAACTATTTAACAAACAATAAATAGAAGAGAGAGAGAATATTACAAATAAAAGTGAAAGGGATGTAGAATAAACATGGATTTCATTATCAAAAAGTTTTTCGTTACACTAATTATGACTACAAAGTGGGAAATGATTATACTAAAAGGCAGTAAATCTACTCTAGAAAGCAGTAAAAAGAATGGAGAGAGAGATATCCTCCTCAACGATCGCTTGGAGGACGAGCCAGATGAGATGATGCCTGGAAGACGGGGAACGGATCGGGAAGAAGGATGATGAAGCGGGAAGAACGGGAAAGAAGTAGCACGTCATTGTTGTCGTGGGATTTGCTTCTCGAATGTAGAGAGAGGACAATCGCAGTATGCTCCATGAAGGGGGACGAAGGTGGAAAAATTAAGATTTTGACTCTAGAGGAGCATCCTGGGTTTGGGAAAAGCTCTTAAAGCTTTAGAAGGGGTGAGAGGAGAGAAGGGATGAGAACTTTGTATGTAGTGGGTCTCCTTTTATAGTTGCAAGGAGTGAGGGCATTATGGACATTACAATTTCAAAATATCAAATGAGGGGTCTTTAATGACGGAATTAAGCGTCACTAAAGCCTTGGTCGTGGGTGATGTACACTGCGCCTGCCGTCTGCTCCTCTCCCATGCAATGCTCAGCTGCCCACATTCATCAATCTTCGGTCATCCAATCGTAAGATCGGATGGCTTAAGATTCGCTAACCGCAATGCCTTAATGCGCACCTAGCGCGTCCAATCGTGCGTCTGCGCATGGCTGCCTTAGAGCGTGCCACATCTCTGCCATCGCTGCCGCTCGTCCATGATCCAACGGCCCAATTTGAGCTGTCCCTTGCGTCTGTGCTCAATTGATGCTCGTGGGGGTTCAAACCCACGCCTCTTGTTCACGATAACACCTTCGACCACTATGCTACAGTGGTGAAGTCATCATGCAGACACTTTATGGCATGGCCATCCATGGCCATTGGATGGCGATCCAATGACCAAGATCCATCATGTGGTGAGGAGAGAGAGAGGATGTGGCGGTCTCCAAGATTGGCTAGGCCAATTTGGGCGGCTGAGATGGTGCCACATGACGCCATCTCAGCCGTCCATCTTCTGGATGATGTTGATGGTGCCACGGGTATTGGATTGAGTCAATTTTCTCATCGTTAGGCTGTGATTGTCGATCCAAATCCATCCGTGTGGTTGGATTTGTCGTCTAAAGAGTGGATTCACACCATCTTGGCCCTTGATTTTCTAGGATTCCTCAGTTTCTGTCTGATGCTACGGATATCTGATTAGGGCGATCTTGGAGTCGTTGAACTCCAATCGTCGCCCTAATCAAATCCGTACAGTTGGATCTTCGATCCGAGGCCCCGCTAAAATGTCTCTCTATCCCTAAACATAAAAGGAGACAATTAACCTCCATTTTATTCAGACTAATCTAAATGCAAGATGATGCATGCTATGCAATATCTATAGCATGTAATGCAATTATATGCTTAAGAACATACATAAATAGACATTTTATGTAATATAAATATTTTTACATCACAAACCCTAAAACTTGTTTCAAACCTAGATCCTAAAAATGTGGCATTAGCTAATTTTGGTGCCACCAAAAGTGGCAACCAAATAGAGCCTTCCATAAGGGCAAAGAGAGAGCCCCGAAATTGCATCATCTCCATTCACTCTCTTCCTCTCTCAATTTGTGACCACACCTTCTCCTCTCCATCTCAAGGTCGTCCTCCTCCTCCAAGGCTCCCTCCATGGTCGACTAGGAAGAAGCTCTCCTCCAAGCTTCTTTAAGGGTGGCATGAAGAAGAGCATAAGGATGCAACACCTTCTCCTTTCTTCTTATGGGCTTGCCCTCTTCTTCCACCATAGAGGATCCACGCCCCCATTTTCTTTTCCTCTTAGACGGCCACAGAGAAGACCCCCCTCAAGGTCTTCTCAAGGATAGCCATTGGTGGAGAAAGGGTGCAACACCCTCCTCTCTCCACTTGGGTGCACACACCCATCCTCCTGTCTTTAGTGGACGACCAAGAAGGCTTCTCCTTAGCCTCTCTTGCTTGATCCCTTTCTTTAGTTTAGCTTTATTTCCATGTATCCAGATTTTATAGTGACTTAATTTTTGATGCATGATACACTTGTTTAATGGTTTTATATGCATGCTATTAACTTCATGGCTTACAACTTTGATGCATGCTTTCATTTCGTGTTTCAAAATAAAGATAAAAAATACAAAAATGCAAAAATATTAGGTTAGATTAGATTTAGGTTAGATTAAGCCAATCCAAATCTCAACTTGTTTCACGCCTCCCAGAGACGAACAACCAGGACACAAGTTTTCAAAATAATAAAATCAATCGAGTTTCGATATTATAAATATTTTTGTCAAGGAGATTTTGCGACTATACTACGATTTTCGACGATTTCAAAATAAGTGACTTCCATGCTTGTTAAATGACACCACTGCCGGGGAGGCAACGCGCGAGTTTAGATTTGGATTTACTTAACTTCTGTTTATTTTGATTGTAGGGTGTCAAGACAAGGATCCGCGTACGCATCGACCCATGGTGAAGACCACAGGTATTTTCTTCATCCTCAATTTTGTTGGTTTCTTATGTTAGAAAAAAAAAATTATATATATAAAAAATTCAAATTCAAATTTTTGGATTTGAATTTAAAACAAAAATTTCTTTCTTTGGTGTGTGTTTTAACTTGGAAACTATTTAAACACACTAAAGTCAGATTTAGAAATCCGGCCAGCAAATATTGATGATTTTCAAAAATTTATTGCTGTCAAATTAGGAGTCCAAAAATCTTGGGATTCAATATGATATTAAGTTTTCAAACCAGCATTCCAGCGCCACCTTTTATTTGGAAAAATTCGCACTGTACAAATTTTAAAAATTCATACAGTGAAAGGGGGTCAGAATAGTTAGCACTTTAATTTTATATAACTTTAAACGTTAATTCTGACCTCTACATAAATCAGATCTCCTTGAAATTGATGGGGTTGGAAAGCCACTGAAAGCTAGTTGTTTCTATATATTTTCAAGAATTTTTGGACTTTACTGTTTCAAACTGAATTACTCACAGGGGGTCTATCTGGCCTGTTTGACCTCCTGAAACTAAAAAATTCTTGAAAAATTGCATAAAATAGTAAAAATCTTTAAAAAATATTCCTAAAAGACATGTTGAAAAAGGAAGATCTCTACCAAATTTCATATTATTTTTATTCAGTTACTGATTTGGGGAGTGATTTCAATTCAGACTAAGGTTTGACTGCAGATTTTAGAAGAAGCACAAACCCTAGGTAATTCACATTAGGGTTTAAATTTAGAGACCCAAAACAAACTTGTTTGAGCCTGATTTGGGTGTGATTGCATGAGAATGGATTTGCTGTGATTGGTTGTCCTCCCTCTCACCCACTTGAATTGAAATTGATCTACATTTCAACTTAGGCAACCAATTAGGTGTATTTCACTTAGTAGTGGTGCATTAGGACCATTGTTTTCCTTGATTAGGTCGCACCACTTCTACCTTATTGGGCTTAAAAGCATCATATAGACCTATTTGATATTAGGGTTTCCACACTAGGGTAGAGCATATTTGCATGCCATACTTAAAGGAAATTCTTATAACAATTGGGACTTGCAAAACTTGTTGCGTGCTTCACTACAACCTTGTTTGAATTGACCTAAACAAGGAAACCCTAAAAGAAAAAAAAATTAATACAAGCACTTGAACCATAAAATCCACTATAACAATTAAAGCTTGTATTGAAAATCCTTTGTTTGTGCACTTTACACTCTAAATCAAATTTTAAGGGCAACATCCCCAAAACGTCCAATCACATTCCAAGAGCAGTCTAAGACCAAGCCTAAAACTAAGTAGACGTGCCCTAGGCTGGAGAAATTTACTTGGCAACCAAATTTAATTGGGTAAAAATCAAGGCCTTATCTATTTGGACCAACTAGTAACAAGAAAGGTCAGTGTGGTAACAGCGTTAACCTCTAGTGGCGTCCCACTGTGCGGGGTGTCCTAGGGGGTCCCACCATTCTGGCCAGCCAAGTAATTCAAGGGTTGGTCTAACCCAAGTCAAATTCAAGGTACCAGGTTTAGATCCAATTAGGGTATACAATTTAAGGCTAGCTTGTTTGCTTGATTTGGGGCTCTCTCATCTTTCTTCCTAGGCCTTTGCCTTAATTCCACCAGCCCCTTGTAGCTGGTTGTGTCTTCCTAAGGAAGACTATCTCATATCTCTATCCGTGTCTTTTCTCAAATATCCATGAACCCATATCATTCTTTTGACCCTTAGGGTCATCCATCTCCCAACCCAACCATGATTTTGACTCCTCTTGGTTGGGAGACTCATCCTAACCAGCTGGGATATGATTATCCTTATCCACCAACTTATTTAGAGCCTAAACCTCATGGATCCGACCCTTATCTAGATCAGAACCAATTGAAAGCCATAGTTGCTTAATTCCAGGAATATAACAAAGACTATACAGATCAATGTGCCAAGCTTCTGACGCAAATTAGATGATCTCAAGCTCAATCTCACTCTTATCACTCCTCCCAGAAATAAGAGACTTGGAACAACCAGCCTAGTGGGTTTAGTGACCCATATTTTGGATCCACTAGCTACTCTACTAATTCTTGCTACCATGGGGAGGCATCTTGGACTCATCCAACCCAAAAGGCACCTTTGGACCTAATTCATGATTTGGGTAGATCATTTGAGGAATGCACCATTTTTGATAGACCTGTACCTGATGATATATCTATAAGGAATTGGAATAATGGATCACAAGTACAAGACCACATAGCAGGTTCTCAATCAACTCCCTCTATAGTCAGCCCCACTCAGGGTGATACACCTATTGATTTATATCCAAATTCGTATAACCCTCAATGGAGAAACAATCCTGATCTTTCATGGCCACCACAAAGACCGACTCAGACTGAACATCAATCTAGGCCAGCCCAATATTCCACTCAAACCACTTTAGGGCAACCATCTAGTCCAGCCCAACTCGCAACCACCCTTGAAGATATCATGAACATTTTGTTGGACTTTGACAAGAAAAATGAAGAAGGGCTGACTAAGTCCGAAAATCAAGTGAAATCTCGAGGGTATCAAATCAAGAGACTGCAAGAATCACTTTATCCCCGGATGCACACTCCTGTTCACTCCTATTCTCCACCTATTCTTCCGACCCCTCCTCCAATTTATCATACATGCCACTATGCGGGGGCCAAATCTGTGGCCTCTAAAAGGAAGAGAAAAGCTAAGAGCCCATCCAAACGATCTAATTTGGGCTCAACCAAAAATCTTAAGACCAAACCCACATCTAGCTCTAACTCAGACTTTAGGGATAAAAAGAAGAAAAAGGCTTCTGAAGTTGATTTGACCTGTTTACCCTTTCCTGAGGCCTTAAAGAAAGAGTCACAAAAGAAGAAAAAGACTTGCACACCTAAAGAGGTGGATTTATCAGCTAACATTAGTGCATTTGTTTCTAACAGTCTACCACCCAAAATGACTGACCCTAGAAAACCCTTCATATCTTGTGTCATCAAGGGATTCACATTCAACAAAGCCCTTGTGGATCTAGGGTCATCCATTAGCTTGATTCCTACCACCCTTTTTGACCGCACCAGACTTGGAGATCTGCACCACACACTTGTCACCATTAGAATGGCAGATGGCTCCAACAAAACACCTAAGGAGGTAGTTCAGGATGTGATTATTAAAGTGCAAGGTCATTGATGAGTCCATTTTAATGGACTATTATTACACCTAAGTTAACTCTATTCTTACCTTTTAGGTTTGTTAATAACTACATTAAGTTATAGAATGTTGGCATGCATCATTATTGAAGCTTACATCTATTTTATCGCATTCAATAACTTAGTATGTAATTATTTTATGTTTTGTTGATGTAGGAATAATGTTGGAAAAGAATAGGATGGTGAAGATAAATTTCCCCTCAGCCGCCGACCTCATCTAAGTCTTCCTCAACCTCCGGCCAGACTCAACATCTCCCCAACAGCCGAAGGCCAAATTTACTAAGGGATTTAAAAATCCCTTGACTCGCATAGGGAGAAGAGATAAAAAGAGGTTCTAGCGTGAGAAAGGGGGCTTCTTCTTCTCCCCTGGTGGGGACCAAACCGTGATGAGGGTGTGCACTGTGGGGAGAGTGTGCACTATGCACACCAACTCCCACCGCCTGCCCACCACGCCCTTGTACTGCCTTCACCGTGCCAAGCTTTCCATTGCCTGTCCATCCTAGCCTACCCTCACCTCATTGCCTTCACATCTTCCATCGCCCACACCTGCGTAGACCCACCAGCACCCTATAGCCTGCCACGCTTGCAGGAAACCCGCACCCTTGGGTGCCCTCCACTGCCTACCTTGCGCGCCCTGCAGGCGCTGCACCCAGACCCACCGCCCACAGGTGCCACCACGCACAGCCAACATTTCCAACACCGTGCAGCCGCAGCCCAAGTGCGCACCTCATCCTTCCATGCCAGCCTACCTCCACCGCATGCAAACAACCGCCCGCTTGCACTTATGCCCTCTGTAGGCGCTGCACCAACCCCCACAGCCACGCTAAACGATCTACAGGCGTGCCTTCCACCCTACACCACACCGCACCATCCTCCCTAGTCTTGTTGGCACCGCCTCACAACCAAGCGCACACAGCAGGCACTACGGCGCACCCCCTTCGGCGTGCTGCCCTCACTGCACCCGCACACGCAAGAAGGCCGCCGACAGTGTGGGCACCTACAGGTGAAACCCTTCCATCCCACAGGCAGACCCCACGCAAGCAGACAGCCGACGCACGGCCAAGCCCGCAAGTTAGCACCTGCCCATAGGCGCTCATGCCAGCTGCTAGCCCTACAGGCGTGCACTAGCATGCCCTTTCACGCTGGACACCAGAGCGCATCTGCGTGGGTTGTGGTAACAGCACCAACCTCACCATGCGCGGTGCTCCTCCTTTAACAAAGCCAATAGGTCGGCGGTTATTCTCCACCGTCCAGCCGCCGCCGGCCACCTCCGACCTGCCGCATCAACACCATCGCGAAGCACACGTCGAGGCGCACCACCCCATCAACTCTCGTCGCCAATCGTGCACGCCCATCCGAGCAAGGAAGAGAGAGGAGAAATCCTCTGTTTTCTCCTCAATTAAAATTTACATTGAATGCCATTGCCATTTAGATATTAATATTTTACTCAGGCCACATTGCATTAATGCACTTATAGTTTCAAGAAATTACTTCACTTGTGTTATGTGCATCATTTAACTTTGAATTTCAAATCAGATTTGCAAGCAAGTTGAATTTACATGATATGCCATTATACATGCATCATATACATATTTTTGGAGCTTAATTCCTGACATGAAAATTGCATAAGTAACCCTGAACTTTTAAGGAAATTAGAAGCTCCATTTAAAATAGCATATTCCTCACATTAAAGTCACGATAATGTCTGCAAGCAGTATATTCCTCTACTTGTGAATTTATTGGTCCATTCCTCACTGTAGATGCGACATCTTTATTGTGGCTAAATTTGATATTTAGTTTTGATTCAGAGATTTTCCACCACATAAAACACAACGACATATCATTCTATTGCTATCATAAATAAGCGAGAATCCCTCAGTCAAATGGGAACATGCTCCCGAAAATATGCTCCTGCATACAAGAGCGATAAGAAATAAAGAAACACTGGGAACACGTTCCCAAAAATACCCGACAAGGGTCCAAAAGATAGAAATTAAATTCTAATGTCTATCTAAACTAAATCTAAACTAAGCTTTAATGACTAAATCAGAAATAGGCTTCTCCGTATGCCTATGTGCGTGGGATCAAGGCCCATGTGTTCCTGTTGCTAGCCTCCAGGTGGTGTCAAGGTCCACCAAATATATCGTCTCTGCTGTGCACACCCACCGTGTTCGTCGTTCAAGGTCAATGTCATCGCTCTGTTGCACCTGTCACCCCGTCAGATTCCTCGCACAATAAGATAAAGAATGATTAGATAATGCGCAACTCAGAATATTCAAAAATAACAAATTGAATTTATTGCATCTGGTGCCTCCCCGGCAACGGCGCCATTTGACGGAGGGATTCTCGCTTATTTATGATAGAATAGAATAATATGTCGTTGTGTTTTATGTGGTGGAAAATCTCTCAATCAAAACTACATATCAAATTTAACCACAATAAAGATGTCTTATCCATAGGGAGCAATAGACCAATAAATTCACGAGTAGAGGAATAAACTATTTGCAGACACTATCGCGACTTTAATGCGAGGAATATGCAATTTTAAATGGAGCTTGCAATTTCAGTAAAACTTTAGGGTTATTGATGCAATTTTCATGTCAAGAATTAAGCTCCAAAAATATGTATATGATGCATGTATAATGGCATATCATGTAAATTCAACTTGCTTGCAAATCTGATTTGAAATTCAAAGTTAAATGATGCACATAACACAAGTGAAGTAATTTTAGGAAACTATAAGTGCATCAATGCAATGTGGCCTAAATAAAATATTAATATCTAAATGGCAATGGCATTCAATGTAAATATTAATTGAGGAGAAAATACAGGATTTCTCTTCTCTCATCCTTGCTCAGATGGGTGTGCATGGTTGCCAACGAGAGTCGATGGGGTGGTGAGCCTCGACGTGTGCTTTGCGATGGTGGTGATGCGACGGCCGGACAGTGGAGAATAGCCACCGGCCTGTTGGCTCTGTTGGAGGAGGAGCACCGCGCATGGAGAGGATGGTGCCGCTGTTGCAGCCCGCACGTATGCGCGTTGGCATCACACGCACAAGGGCAAGCTCGTGCATGCCCACAGGGCTGGCTGCTGGCATGAGTGCCTACGAGCGGGTGCTGGCCTGCCCTTGCGTGTGTGATGCCAGTGCGCATCCACATGGGCTGCAGCAGTGGCACCCTCCAGTCCACGTGCAGTGCTCCTCCTCCAACAGAGCCAATAGGTCGGCGGCTATTCTCCACCATCCGGTCGCCGCATCACCACCATTGCGAAGCACACGTCGAGGTGCACCACCCCATCGACTCTCGTCGCCAACCATGCATGCCCATCCGAGCAAGAAAGAGAGAGGAGAAATCCTTTTTTTTCTCCTCAATTAATATTTACATTGAATGCTGTTGCCATTTAGATATTAATATTTTATTTAGGCCACATTGCATTGATGCACTTATAGTTTCCTGAAATTACTTTACTTGTGTTATGTGCATTATTTAACTTTGAATTTCAATTCAGATTTGCATGCAAGTTGAATTTACATGATATGGCATTATACATGCATCATATACATATTTTTGGAGCTTAATTCCTGACATAAAAATTGCATAAATAACCATGAACTTTTAAGGAAATTGGAACTCCATTTAAAATAGCATATTCCTCACATTAAATTCATGATAGTGTCTGCAAATAGTATATTCCTCTACTCATGAATTTATTGGTCTATTCCCTCCTGTGGATGCGACATTTTTATTGTGGTTGAATTTGATATGTAGTTTCGATTGAGAGATTTTCCACCACATAAAACACGACATATCATTCCATTGCTATCATAGATAAGAGAGAATCCCTTCATCAAATGGCGTCGTTGCTCCAGAGGCAACGTATGCAATAAATTCACTTTCTTATTTTTGAATATTCTGAGTTGCGTAATTATCTGATCACTCTTTATCTTATTGTGTGAGGAATCTGAAGGGGCGACAGGCACAACAGAGCGACCACATTGACCTTGAACGACGAGCACGGTGGGTGCGTACGGCGGAGATGATATTTTTGGTGGACCTTGACGCCACTTGGAGGCCAGCAACAGGAACACGTAGGCCTTGATCCCATGCACATTGGCTTACAGAGAAGCCTATTTCTGATTTAGTCATTAGAGCTTAGTTTAGATTTAGTTTAGATAGACATTAGAATTTAGTTTCTGTCTTTTGGACCCTTGTCGGGTATTTTTGGGAACCTGTTCCCAGTGTTTCTTTATTTCTTATCTCTCTTGTATGCGGGAGTGTATTTTCGGGAGCGTGTTCCCATTTATTTAGATTATTGGATTATTTGAATTGTTTGAACTGCATGTTGGTTAGTTAGTTAGATTAGGTTTGTTTGCTTATTACAAAATATATATATATTCGAACTGCCTGCTAGAAGCTGCATATCTATAGGACGACCATCTAGGATTGAATAAGTAGTATCTAATTTATTTTTACTGTATTGCATACATTCTTGCAGGAAGAAAGCTGAAATAAGGTACGTCTTCTCTTAAGCATCAATTACCTGTCATGCATCTGCATTGAACCTAAATCTAAGACACTAAAGTTCTTGAATCAAATTAATTTAGTGGTCACTTTAAAAATTGGGACTGCTAAGAGGTTGGACCTTAAAATCTGTGACTTTAAATTATGTGTAAAAGGATCTTGTTTACGAAATTGCAAAACTCAAAACACGAACGTATCATTGCACACCTGAGACACTGTGCACATCACACATAAGGTCACTAGATAAATTTCTACCTCTCCTCTTTTGCACCACAAGGGAAGTTAGTTGGAAATCAACAAGCCTATCCACCAAGTTACTTCGGTTCCTTGTGTGTGGGCTCGATTCGAGACTTACATCCCTTGCGAGTAGGTTATAGGCACCAACGAAGGTTGGCCTATGAAGCGTAATTTATGCAAAACTTGTTTGGCCACCAACTGAACATTTAATTCTAAGACCTACAATCTACTAAAAATAGATCTCACTGAATTTCCGTTTGCTTTGACAATAGAACTCTCTAGGAATTTTCTGCCTGTGTTTTGAATTCTTCTAAATCCTAAGAGAGTTAAAATTGTTGGCTTAAGGAAATGGATCACCCTTATTCCTATCATTTAGATTATCAGAGTCAATACTTCCCATCTTTTAACCAGGATCCCATTCCCCGAGCGTATCCATCCTTTGATGGGAACATTGACAATTCATGGGATCATTCATATTCCTATCCTGGGAGTACTGGCTTGATAACTCTCACTTTTGAGCAGAGCCTACGAGCAGGATTTTCCAACCCTAGAATCCCTACTTCTATGCAAACACCCAACCCTCCCACCCTTCATGATTTTCAGTATCGAGGTTGGACCAATACCCCTAGGCAACCAGAGCCTAAAATTGACTATCCTCCCCAACCTGATAGTAGTAGCCTCTCCTCTTTTATGATAGAAATGCAAAAACAACAAAAGGAGATGATGGAATCCATGGCAGAGATGTTAAGGAATAGTCAACAATTAGACAAAGAAATAAGAAACTTAGCTACGCTCTTCCCATTAATTCTGATCCCTACCCATACAACCATGATCATGAAAATAATTCTGAGGAAACCATTGACAATAGGGATCCAGTTTTATGTAGCTATCACTTAGACTCTCCCAATGAGACATGGCCACTAGAGGAGAACGATCCTAGTGATTATCCACCTGAGCTATATTGGAGTCAAAAGCAGGGGAAGGTGGTACCTCTTGAGGACCTTGACCCCAATGACAGTATTCTCCTTACCCCTACTAACCCGAGTCAAGGTTGTATTCTTCCTCTTACTTCCCCTATTGATTATTTGGTGGAATCACATTCTACCGTTAGTGAGACTACTCCTGACCCTCCATTTAGGGAATCAACACCTACCATTCAGCATTATGAGGATTTAAATGCACCTAATGAAGGTGACCCTAAGGGAATGGAGGATGAATTAGATCAATTTTGGTCTCAGGGATATGAAGAGTCTATTTTAGAGGACGAGGATGCCCCAATAGAGGAACCTAGACTGAAAATCTGGAGTGAATCATAAGGGAATTAATTATTATTTGAGGATTTACCTCCAAAGGATATAAATAATATGGTGCGATCCAGATTCCTCCCTTCTTTTGAGAGTCATCCTCCTTCAAAATAGGAGTTGATATTAGAGGAGGACAAACAAAATAGTGAGAAGTCTAGGGGAGATTCTCGGGGTCAAAACACCTCAATTGAGGATTTATACCTCGAGAAGAATAATGAATTCAGTGATATAGGCTTGATCCAAAATATTAAGACTGATCCTCCTTTAGGAATAATTGAGGATACTGATCCAACTCCTTTCTTCATTAATGAATCACATATACACCCTGACAAAAATTTGAGGGAACCAAACAAATCCGGGGATGACCTTAATGATAATGATTTTGATATTTTGACCCTGCCATCAAAGAGTTATAATTTGGAGCCTACCCTTGATTCGCATATACTGAAAGGTGAAAATATGACTCCGATCATTAATGCTAGGCAGGGTAACGTGAAGTTGTCTATAATTGTTAGGGAGTATAAATAATCTGAATCATTGTTGGAATTGGACCTGACACCGACTAAGCCCTCATTGGACTTAACCATTACATTCCAACACTGCAAACAACCCTTATACTCCTTAACCTATCCTTGGCTCAGATCTCTACTCATGTACATTCTTTCTGGAGAACATATTAGGCCAGTACATCCTCGAGTAAAATGGCGAGTGTGGATTGATGCTTGTACTTTTAGTCTTGCCATTCAAGGGTTTCAAATATTAATGTTTTTATCTTTTAAAACCCATCCTGCTTTGGAGGATTCTTGTTATCCTCCACTTATTCCATTTCGGGAGGCCTCGTTTCATTTTCCTTTTGTTATTCCTAGACCTCCCCAGGTAGCCAATGAGGTTTTCTGCTTTCATACATTCTGGCGAGAATTTGGGATTACGTTGCATCATCAGCTCGCCAACATCCATGGCTACCAATTTTCTAGGTCCATGCTATTATGCATATTTTAGGGCCTAGCTTTTTCTTTCTGGAACCAGACTTACAGGTTCCTTATAAGTCAAGCTGCTGATAGCAAATGCAGTGCTTGTTGGGAGGCAACCTAGCGGTCTGAATAAGACCGTCGTCAGGTGATTTCTTTCCTTTCCCCCCCAGTTTTAATTTTACAATGACATTGTAGGATTTAGGCATAGGGGGTGCATTTTGCATTTTAGGAAGTATTCATGCATTTAGGTTGGCATATAAAAAAAAGAAATTTCTCTTTTCTTGAGCTGAATGGGTTATCCCTTGCAAAATTTCGTTGTCATTGGAGGTTTTTCTTCTTGAATTATTTCTTAAGTTTAGAATCAAGTACATTTATTTCACGTGCACATAAACTGGGTAATGGATCCTTGTAGAAAACCAATAAGCATTTGTAGTCTACTGAACCCTTGGACAGTTAGTAGGGAGTCAGGCATACTATCTTCTAGTAGATCCACCCCATATTTGTGAGACGAAAGCAGAGAGATTACTGGTGCACTAAGTCTAGTGTAAGGACTCTTAAGTTTTGGACAATTAGATGATGATACTTCAAAGTTAGGCATAGTTTTCGTTCTCTGTTCCTATCTGCGTACTTTGTGTGAATTCTTGAGAGTCACCAAATAAAGCAGATACACAGAGATTGAGTCTTAATAAAGCTATGACCATGGTGGATAGCTATGACCATCCTTCATAAAGTCCTCAGCTGAAGGAGGGTAATAGTGTCAAAGGTCAGAAATATGCCTATCCTATCCATTCCTTCCCAGTGCCGAGAATAGGCACTTCCACTAAATAAGCCACACAATATCCTCTTGATCATCATCATCCCTAATAATGCCTCATAAATAAAAGTCTATCGTGTTGTGTTGATTGATAAAGAAAGAAAAAGAAAAAGAAAAAGAAGGAAAAAGAAGAAGAAGAAGAAACAATTAAAAAAAAAAAGAAAGAAAGAAAAAAAGAAAAAGAAAAAAAGAAGAGAGAGAGAAAAGAAAAAGAAAAGAGTCCAGGGTTATAATTTTATCGTTGTAACATTGTTTCTACGGCAACAAAAACACTTATCGCGTTCCACCAAATATGACCCATACCTACCTTTCAGTATTTCTAATTGCCCGAATACTGGTTGTGGACTCTAACTTAGTTGTAGAGTTATTAGGACTTTAATTAAAGTGTGAATGCCAGGTGAGGCGACCAAACAGTGAGTACACTTACTAAATCTGGCAAGATTTGGGTTCTCAGAAAGAAAAGTAATAAAAGAGTGAGTACCAAGGAACATCAAGAGAGTACAGTTGTTTAGCCTCTCTCCGAGTTGACTTGTCTAATAGTCTAGAGATCTAGAGTCTGTAGTACTAAACTACATGTAGCACCAGATGAGTGTGTGCCACCAAATACAAATCCATTCAAATCGATATCTCCTACCTAAGTCAAAAGCCGAGGTCAAATTACAGATTATCTCCTACTTTATCCCCGAGGGAAGTAGTTGCCTATCCTGACAGAAATATTTACCAAGGGTGAAGTACGAACTCGTAATGCGAATTGGCTTTTCACTTGGATCTGTTACTTAGGTTATTATCACGTGACATTTGTCTAGGTCTCTAAAGTTTTGAAATATAAAAATAAGAAATCTTCCTATTACTTTTCATTTTTGCTAGGGACTAGCAAATCTTAGGCTTGGGGGTATTTGATGAGTCCATTTTAATGGACTATTGTTACGCCTAAGTTAACTCTATTCTTACCTTTTAGGTTTGTTAATAACTACATTAAGCTATAGAATGTTGGCATGCATCATTATTTAAGTTTACATCTATTTTATCGCATTCTATAACTTAGTATGCAATTATTTTATGTTTTGTTGTTGTAGGAATAATGTTGGAAAAGAACATAATGGTGAAGATACATTTCCCCTCAGCCGTTGGCCACAACTAGGTCTTCCCCAACCTCCGGCCGGCCTCAACATCTCCCCAACAGCCGAAGGCCAAATTAAGTAAGGGATTTAAAAATCCCTTGACTCGCACGGGGAAAAGAGATAAAAAGAGGTTCTGGCATAAGAGAGGGGGCTTCTTCTTCTCCCCTGGCAGGGACCCAACCGTGAAGAGGGTGTGCACTGTGGAGAGAGTGTGCACTGCACGCACCAACTCCCACCGCCTGCCCACCGCGCCCTTGCACTGCCTTCATAGCACCTTCACTTCCACCGTGCCCTTACACTGCCTTCACCGCACCAAGCCCTCCACCGCCTATCCAGCCCAGCCTGCCCTCACCGCATTACCTCCACATCTTCCACCGCTTGCACCCGCGTAGACCCACCAGTGCACTGCAGCCAGCCACTCCCGCAGGCAACCTGCGCCCTTGCGCACCCCGCGGGCGCTACACCTAGACCCACCGCCAACCTCTCCAACACTGTGTAGCTGCAACCCAAGTGCGCACCACATCCTCCCACGCCAGCCTGCCTCCACCGTGCGTAAACAACCACCTGCCCGCACTTGCACCCTCTGCAGGTGCTGCACTAGCTCCCACAGCTGCACCAAATGATCTACAGGCACACCCTTCCAGTCTGCACCACACCGCACCATCCTCCCTAGTCCTACAGGTGCCGCCTCACAACCAAGCGTGCATAACTGGCACTGAGGCACACCCCCCTCCATGTGCCGCCCTCACTGCACCCACGCACACAAGAAGGCTGCCCGCAGTGTAGTCGTCCGTAGGTGGGCCCTTCCAGCCTGCAAGTAGACCGCCACGCACGGCCAAGCCCACAGGCCACCACCCACCCACAGGCGCTCAAGCAAGCGGCCATCCCTGCAGGCGTGCACTAGCATGCCCTTGAGAGTGTGACACCAGTGCATCTCCACATGGGCTGCAGTAGCAGCACCATCCTCTCCATGCGCGGTGCTCCTCCTTCAACAGAGCCAACAGGCTATTCTCCACCGTACGACCACCGCATCACCACCATCACGAAGCACACGTCGAGGCGCACTACCCCGTCGACTCTTGTCGCCAACCGTGCACGCCCATCCGAGCAAGGAAGAGAGGAGAAATCCTCTGTTTTCTCCTCAATTAATATTTACATTGAATGCCATTGCCATTTTGATATTAATATTTTATTTGGGCCTCATTGCGTTGATGCACTTATAGTTTCCTAAAATTACTTTACTTGTGTTATGTGCATCATTTAACTTTGAAATTCAAATTAGATTTGCATGCAAGTTGAATTTACATGATATGCTATTATGCATGCATCATATACATATTTTTGGAGCTTAATTCCTGATATGAAAATTGCATAAATAACCCTGAACTTTTAAGGAAATTGCAAGCTCCATTTAAAATTGCATATTCCTCGCATTAAAGTTGCGATAGTGTTTGCAAATAGTATATTCCTCTACTCATGAATTTATTGGTCTATTCCTCCCTATGGATGAGACATCTTTATTATGGCTAAATTTGATATTTAGTTTTGATTTAGAGATTCTCCACGACATAAAACACAACGATATATCATTCTATTGCTATCATAAATAAGCGAGAATCCCTCCGTTGGTCTTAGCTTTCCAATTGATTTTATTATTTTGGACATGGATATAGCAGAAAAGCTAAGTAATTCACCCATCATTCTAGGTCGACCTTTCTTTGCTACGGCCAATGCACGGATTGACTATTACTCAGGATGTATGGAGATGAGTAGTGGCAATGAGAAGATTCACTTTGATATTTATGCAGCCGCTAAGAAAACAAGGTCAGGGTATTTTCTGGATGACATGGAAAGTGAGTCGGAGGGTAATTCAGAAGAAACTATGCCAATTGACACTTGGGTAGAACCACATGACCCGAATCAACAATCCACTAGATCACATAAGTCACCCTCAATACCAGATCAAATCATTGATTGTATGGTTGACTATCTTGATCGACCTAGCCCAATTCGAACCCCTGCCCCTTGTAATGAATCCCAGATTCCTTAATTGATCAAAATGATTCATGAAATAAAAGAAGCTACTGCAAGAGAATATGATGATATAAGGAAAGAGCTTCATAGAATCCGGGACGAGCAACAAAAATCAGAAATGTTTGAATTTGGGTCAGGTGCATCACAACTGATTTGTGATTCTGTGGTGGTATTGCAGGATTTTGTTGATCAAACACCTGAGGTGGATGATATTGATAACCCTATTGAAGTTGAGAATGGAGATTTAGTCAAGAATCTTGATCTTGATTTAGGGCCTGAGTACCAATCATTTCATTTTGAGGAACCAAGTATTAAGGGACCTGAATACGATTTTGTTTCATTTGAGAATACCCATGGAGACATTGATGAATTAATTCAAATGATCACATACACAGAGCAACAAAATCAAAAAGACTGTAACAACTCCTCAATCAATGATTCAGCCCATTCCACTTTCATAGAGGGACTCACTACTGAATCTTATGACCAATTTCATCTAAGTGAGAAGGAAATATCCCCTTATGAAAAGGATATTTAAGAGATTGAAAGATTATTGGGGATAACATATGACGAGTTATCGGAGGAAGCTAAAAATTTTGGGGAATCATGTGATAATTGGGAATTAGAATTGAAAATTTTTTAAGAGATAAAGGAAGAGGATGATACCCAAACATCTTTGGTAGAGAAAGAGACTGATCACTGGACCTTGATTCCAGATCTGGCCACACTACTTGGGTCATGCCTTCCATTCATCACCATTATCAGGACCCATATGATTTCACCCCACACGGCTCCACCCATACCCTTACCACCCACATTTTCCATCACCTATTCGGGATGCCTTCATATTCATTTCTTCCAGGCACCCGTAATTATTCGTCTTTCTTCTGTAGCATCTGGCTGCAGATAATCCTAAGCCCATCTACATATTTTTCTGATTATTTGAACTTGGAATTCATGGACAGCTAATCCGCATTTGTGGCCCGCTGTTGGTGAACGAGACTAAAATTCTTATCATTTTACTTGCCATTCTCAATAGTGTATTGACATATCCTTTTTGAGTGTATGCCCAGCTGGAGGCGTTAAACTAGCACTTATATATAGCATATTCTATTTGTCATATTTTTTCCACATATTTAATTTTAGGTGTTGGAATAAGTGGAATGTCAAATTTCAAGAGCTATTCCAGGTGCTTTCTAACCTTTTACTCCCTTAATTTATTTTTCATTATATTCATGCATGACGACATGCAAGAAAGTAGGCATGGGGGGGGTAGTAATTGTAAACTGAAAATTTTTCTGCGAACACCTAGGAAAAACCTTTCGTAAATCATGCTAATTGCACTTTAGGGTCCTTAAATTAAGAACAATCAACCCACCTCCAATGTTCGCATTGGAGCTAAAAATCGTCCGCAACAGCCACTTTCAACTTATCCAATCACCTTTTTGTTATAAATTTAGGGTTAAGCTTAATGTAACCCGAATTAAGGAAATTTTCGAAGTGCAAATTTTGAAAGGTTACAAATAGCATTTGCATTCATGAATAAGATTTTTATCAAGAGAATGTATTAAGGATTTCATCCGCTAGTTGATTCTTGTAATATGGAATCTAGTACAATTTTCACACACACGTAGTATTTGCAATGGATTCATGGTGAAGGCTGATAAACATTTTTAGTCTATCGAGAAGAAGCAATGCTTCTTTTCCTGAACCCATGGACAGTGTTTTGGGAGTCATGTAGATTTTCTTCCAAAAATCCACCAAATAATGTGAGATGAGAGTAGAGTGTACTGGTACTCTAAGATTAGTGCAAGGAATTTGGAATCCTAGATAATTAGGTAATGATACTCAGAGATTATTCATAGTTTTCGCTCTCGGATCCTACGTATACATTTTTTTGTGAAATTTTGAGAGCCACCAAATTAGGTAAATGCGTAGAGAGCAAGTTTTCATAAAACTAGGGCTAAGGTGAATGGTTACAACCATTCTTTACGAAATCCTCAGCTAAAGGAGGGTATTGATGTCAAGGTCAGAAATACACCATCCTATCCGTCTCTCTCGGTGCTGTAAGTAGGCACTTCCACCAAATAAGCCACCCAATGTCTCTTGAGTACCACCAATCCCTAATAATGCCTTCTCAATAAAGTTCATGGATGTGTGCTAGTTGTGTTGTGTTGAAAAAAAAAGACAAAGAAAAGTGATGAAAAGAAAGAAAAATTGAAAAACATTAGAAAAGAAGGAAAAGAAAAGAAAAAAAGAGTGAATATTTAGTGTTTATTTCAGTTGCATTGAGGCAATAGCATTAAATAAATTTGAGATCTACTAAATAAGGCCTTAACCTTTTTTTATGTGTTTCTGACCACCCGAATACTGTCTGAGGAATTCCAACTTAATGTTAAGATTATGAGAACTCAATTAAAGTGTTAATACCAAGTGAGACCACCAAATACAGATCATACATGAGAATCTGGTGAGATTGTGAGCTCTAAGAAAAAGAAAGAAAAACAAAAAAAAATGAGAGACAAAAAGAGAGAATGAATACAAAAGAACCAAAAGAGAGCATAGTTTTTCTTGTCTTTCTCTAAGTTAAGTTACACAATAATTTGGGAATCTAGATTCTGTAGTACTAATTGCTATGTAGCACCAAGTGAGAGTGAGCCACCAAATAAACAACTGTATCCCTCAGACATTCTCTACCCAAGCTTAAAGTCGGTGTGGAATTCATAGAATATCTTGAATACCTCGAGAGAAGAAGTCCGCCTATCCCACTAGAATTTTACTAGGGGGCAAGTACAGGATGTAGAGGTGAACCAGGTCTTTCACTCGACTCCGTTGCAAAAGCTACGTAGCTGAACTTTCACATTTGTCTGGATTTCTAGAACATAGAATGAAAACAAAAAGGAGAAAAATCTCTATGCATACACTTGATAAAATAATCAATCCGTTAGATACCCTTATGTGAATAATTTAGTCTTGTATTTGCTAGGGACTAGCAAAGTTTAGGCATGAGGTATGATTGTACAGCAATCATGGGTCCTAATCAACCTAAAAAATATTTGAACCTAGCTTAATTTGTGGATATTGCACTCATATCTTGCATATCATGCATTGCATCAGTCTATTTAGAATAAAATGAGATATCCTACTATTTAATGATTTTTATTACTATTTGCAAGTAATAAAGTGATCCAGGATGGAGATAGTGGAATAAAGCAATAAAAGAAGAAGAAGACTAATCCAGATAAGAAGAGTGAGGAGGATAGCCTTATCCCTACCCTTAGAAACCCTAGGATAGCCTTCCCAAACCCAAAATGACCTCCATTAAGGCACCTTAGCCTCAAAACCCAAACATGGATAGCACTATCCATGTTCTTATCCACCCTATCCCTCTCCTAAACACTTAGGAACCAAAACCCTCCTTAGAAAACCAAAAACCTACTCTCCAGCACCTTTTAGGACGTCCAAACATCTGGCTGGATGTCTGATTTCTGCAGAATAACAATCCAGGAAGCCAAAACTCATACTGACATAGAATTGGGCATCTAATTTATTGTCCAGACGTCCAATTTTGTATTAAAGACGTCTGACCACTATCATGGATGTCTGATACTGCTGTCTGGTTCCTGATTTTGATTCTGGAAGCCCTAGCTTGCCTATTTTGACCTAGGAACCCCACCAGACACCCTAGGAAACCTAATTAGAGACCTCCTAAGCCTATTCCACTATCCATTGTCCTACTTATCCTATCTCTAACCCAATTGAATCATCCCATACCTAATTGGGTGCATCTAAAGTTGATTGGGTGCACCTGAGCCCAATTAGATCCGCCAAGGATCTAATTGACTCATACCTATTAGGGTTACCATAGCCTAATCACATGCACACATCCAATTAGACTTGACCTAGACCTAATCAGGATCACTCCTTTCCAATTAGACTTTCCTAAGCCTGATTAGGTCCACACTCACTTAATCTAGATTGACCCAACCTATTTAGCACCTAATCCTACCAAAACCCACAACATAGCCCTACGAGAAACATACCCACACACACCTTCCTATTTTACCCCTACCAAACCCAAGCACACTCGCTTGGAAACCCTAAAACATGTGTCAATCCTAGATCTAAAAAATGTGGTGTTAGCTAATTTTGGAGCCACCAAAAGTGGCAACCAAATGGAGCCTTCCATAAGGGCAAAGAGAGCCATGAAATTGCACCATCTCCATTCACTCTCTTCCTCTCTCAACTTGCAACCACACCTTATCCTCTCCCTCTCAAGGCCACCCTCCTCCTCCAAGGCTCCCTCCATGGATGGCAAGGAAGAAGCTCTCCAAGCTTCTTCAAGGGTGACAAGAAGAAGAAGAGCATAAAGATGCAACACCTTCTCCTTGCTTCTTGTGGGCATGCCCTCTTCTTCCACCATAGAGGATCCACGCCCGTATTTTATTTTCCTCTTAGATGGCAATAGAGAAGACCCCCCTCAAGGTCTTCTCAAGGACAACCATTGGTAGAGAAAGGGTGCAATACCCTCCTCTCTCCACTTGGGTGCACACACCCATCCTCCTCTCTTTAGTGGACGACCAAGAAGGCTTCTCCTTAGCCTCTCTTGGTTGATCCCTTTCTTTAGTTTAGCTTTATTTCCATGTATCCGGATTTTATAGTGACTTAATTTTTGGTGCATGCGACTCTTGTCTAATTGTTTTATATGCATGCTATTATCTTTACGGCTCACAACTTTGATGCATCCTTTCATTTCGTGTTTCAAAATAAACATCAAAAACACAAAAAGACAAAAATATTAGGTTAGATTAGATTTAGGTTAGATTAAGCTGATCCAAATCTCAACTTGTTTTCACATCTCCCAAAGACGAAGGACCGAGACTCAAGTTTTCAAAAGAATAAAATCAATTGAGTTTCGATATTATAAATATTTTTGTCAAGGGGATTTCGCGACTATACTTCAATTTTCGACTATTTCAAAATGCACGATTTCCACGCTTGTCATACGTCGCATGCCGTGGGCACACCACTGGCCACGCAAGCGGCCCTAGCTTGCATGCATGCTCCCCACTCCGCACCTCTAGCAACAGCTTGTGCCCAGCACTCATGTGCCGCTCGCACACCTCCACCCTATGGGCCAACCTGCTCAACAACGGTAGTAGCACGACCACTGCCATAGCTCCTCTCCACTTCGACCGGCTGACTCCAGCCATCCCGTGCCACATCGACACCACGCCGTGAAGCTCTCAGGCGGGGTTTCCTCCAGTTACAGTCTCACCATCCAGCTTTCCTCCATCTGTATGCATGCTCCACTTGAAGGCAATCCCCCATTTTACCTTCTATTTGTTTTTACATTGATGGGCCATTGTGGATTTAATGAATTTAGGTTATTGTTATTATAATGGTAGCCATTTTATAAAGAAGGCCCTCATCTTTTGCATTATTATTATTTCAGCATATCATACCATTGATTAGCCTAGTCTAAAGGGGATTTGAACACAATTTCTTGAGGAAATCATTCATGAACAATAATTTATGACTAGCATGAGTTTTAGTAGGCAATTGCCCCCTTGTGGATACGACCCTCTCTTTTGAGTGGTTAATTTTAAATGTTTTGATTAGTGATTTTTCACTACTTTGATACAATTTTGACACATCATTTTATGTGTGAAATGACAACGAAAGCGAAAATCATCTTTTCACTCTCTTTGCCCCTTATTAAAGCTATAAAAGAAGCCCAGGGCCCCCTGTTATCATCTCTTCCACCAAACTCCCACCAGATACATCTCCAGACTCTCTGTCTCTCTGCAACTCCTCTTCACTTCATCCCATCGCTCTAGATCTGAAGTGCTACCATACTTCCCACAAGAATCCCAGAAGCGACGGCGTCATCATCTACTCTCTATCTCTCTATCTCTCACTCTCTCTCTCTTTAGCATAGTTATTTCTATTCACAACTGAAAAACTATTTCCAAATAGTAATAAAGTTTTGATTATCTGGATATTTGATGCCTATATATATACATATATGAATATATAAATATTCATTTGGAACAACCTTCCGAAAGGCTTTTGCATCAATATCGTGTTTTGCCTCCCTACGAATGATGTATTGACCGAAATCTTTAGAAATATTATTTGTTTTATCGCGGTTTGCACTGTAACGATAGTTATAATCTCTAACGCATCTCGTGGTAGAACAAGAATCTATGAGTGAAGTCTCACCTGAAGTCAAGGAAAATGATTTTAGTGAGACAAACAGGCTCAAGGATCATGATGAACCATTTGATAGCCCAATCATTGACGATTATGATCCTGTTGGGGCTAACTTGGAGGATCCAAATCTCGATTTATTAGAAGATTCAATTAGTAGCCCCGTTCCTCTACCACACCCCAAAGAGTTGAATGATGAGACTTTTGAGATCATTGTACCCAAGTTAATCCTAATTCAGCCACAATTATTTGACTTGGATATTTTAAATGGGGTGTACAATGATATGGAGGTCGTGGAAACCTTGATTTTGGAGGGTGGAAATTGGAAATGAAAATTTAGGAGGCTACTTCTAAGGGACATACAAGTTTGGATTTAAGGGTTCCTATTGACCTGGAACCACCTACCTTCTATCAAGACCCTTATGATATCTTTGATGTGCAACCCAAATATAGAATAATGGACTATCTTTTTAAGCTAAGCTCTAAGTGGACACACGAATCTATTGAACCAGATCTACCTATTGTTTGCTGCTTTAGACTTTGGTTGCACACCACAAAACCACATGCCTGGCCCCACAAGCAGAACAATCTCTGATTCTGGGTGATTTTCATCAAGAACCTTAGAACCACTTGACCCTGAGGCATAGGTCTGCATCACAATTTGGTCCACATCTTTGGACATCTTTTTGCAGGTCCCAAAATCAATATTCTTATTCTAATTTTGACCTTCACTTCTAAACTTTTAATATCTTCTTTACTTGTGAACCGTGCCTAGCTAAAGGCAATAAACCTAGCACGTGTGTATACTCCTTTCTCTCTACGGAGCTGACCGAATTTTCATGAAATTCAGGTGATATTCTATTCATTTTTCCCTTTTCATGTTTTTATTTTTACAATGAGAACAATGCATCATTTAGGCATGGGGGTGGATACTTAATCCTGAAATTATTTTGTTAGCTCTGCGGAATTTCCTTTATTTTCTTAGCAAAAAATTCAAAATTCAGAAAGATAAAAAAATTAGAATTAGGAAAAGCGAACTTAAGCATTAAGAGTTATTAACTTTAGGAAATGATACTTTAGGACCTGAACACTTAGACTCTTCAGGTCTTCAAGCTTAATCAGCCCGAGTGTCCATTAAAATGTGGACTTGTGCATCAAGTCCTTGCTAAGTCAATTTTATTTTAATTTGGTTAATAAATTAGGGTGATAAGTACATGACTTATCAACCCATCCTCTGATTTAAGGAAACTTTAAGTCTAAAGCATCTACACACTATTTGTATTGACTCACTTTTCGGTGGTTTTTTATCGAAATTAGGTAGCTAATGAACTTTCTAGGGTGGTATGGCTGGCAAGCTGTCTTGGGTAACAGCCCATTGGTCGGTTGTCTAAAACCCAGCTACATGACCATACACTTTCTATTGCCTTTAGGTAAATCTTAGATCAGGAAAGCCACCTACTCAAAAAAAGAATAGAAAAAAAATGATACTCAAACAGAAAAAGAAAAATAGAAAAATAGAAAAAGGAGAAAAAATAAAATAAAATAAGCCACACTTCATTGCATGAGTATGGTTGGCAAGTTGTCATGAGTAACAGCCCAATGGCCAGTTGTCTAGAACCCAACTCACAAAAATGCACAAATAATTCCCAAAACAATTAGGGAAGAAGTAGGGAAGTAGAATAGCTGGGGAGATATACACTGGGTTCGCCCTTGTGTTGACCCCATAAAAAATAAAAGAAATAGGGAGAAAGCTACTGATTAGAAAGATAAACCTTTAGGAAGAAACTCTTAAGGTCACCTAGGGTCATAGAAACCTGAAGTCTGTTTTAACGACTGCTTAGTGAGTCTATCACTTTTTACAAGATGCTTAGAACTTGAAGTTCTTTTCGAGTCTTGGGTGGGTTGGGTAGCCTTAGAAAGCTACCCTGAAAGTCTAAACTCAAAAATCCAAAAAAATTAGAAAAGAAGAAAAAAATAGAAAAATGTATCTTCCCTTTTCAAATAAGGTGAGGACTTGGGTGGCCAACATTTTGGTAGGCACCCAAGCATTGTTGAGTCTTCATAGTTTAGGACCTTAGTTGAAATTTCCTTTTTTTAATAAACAACTAATTCCTTAAGCAATCGAGTCCTAATTCTATTTTTATACATAGCATTTAGTTTGATTTTTCTATGGACTAACGAAAGATAGGAATGGGGGAATGATGTAGACACATCCATTTAGGTTAAAATGACTATTTATGCATGTCCTAAGCTTAGATATGAATTCCATATTATAAATATTGCATAGCATGCATTATTTTGCATTTAGAGTAGTCTGTATAAATTACAGGTTAATTCATGCCCCTTTATGGTCAGGAGAGATGGAGATTTATTTTGGAGTCTCAGATTGATGATCCGACCGTATAGATCTAATCAGGACAACGATCGAAGCCCAATGCCTCTGAAATCATCTTGATCAAAATCTCATAGCACCTTTTGCAATCTGAGGAAGATCAATGGCAAAAGGACTAGGTGGTGCAATTTACAGCTTCAAATGATAAATCTGACCGCACGGATGGATTCGGATTAAGGATCGTAGCCCAACGGTGCGAAAATCTACCCAATTCGACGTCCATGGTGCCACCTAAAAAGGAAAGAAGATAGATGGCCAAGATTATGCCAAGTGGCGCTATCTAGGCTACCCATGGGTAGCAATAGCCGTGCACAGCAGTGAGTAGCGCGTGGAGTGCTAGTAGTGCGTGGGCACAAGCGCGCGGAGTGTGTGCTAGCAGTGCTGCGCACGGGTGCGTGAGCTAGACCTTCAGCGACGCTTGTGATGGATCTTCAGTAATGTTTATGGATGTCACTAAATGTCCCATGCATGAAATGCCTCATCTCCACTATAAAAGGACCCCTACCCCTCCCATTCTTCTTCATCTCTTCCTTTCTCTCCCTCACCACCTCCAAGGCTCTAGCGAGAGCTTTTCCCAAGCTCTCCCTGAAAGTAGAAAATCAAAATATTTTCCTGCCTCTCACACCCATTTAGGGAGCATCCCGTGGCCGTCCTCTTAGCACTTTGGGAAGTAGAACCTCACCATGACGGTGTCCAGTCCCACCCTCCATCCTTCGATGCCATCTCCTTCATCCAACCTCTCACCATCTTCGTCTGGGCACTGTCTGAGCAAGTGATCCTCCAAGCATCCATCGATGGAGACTCTTCTCACCTCTATCTTTACAACTTTCTAGTGTATTTTATCTGTAGCAAACTCTAATTAGCAATATATTGATGTTTCTCTCTCTCTCTTATTCTTCTAGAGTAGCTTAGAATAGATAACAAACATTTGGCTAGATATTCTATCTTATAAAATACCAAAAAAAAGTGTAAAAGGTAAAAACAACAAAAACAAATATGATCGAAAGCGTGGATTTCACAAGCCAAACATTCACTTCCTTGTGCTCGACCCTGGACTCACTTCAAGTTTCAGTATAAATTTTATCTAGTAGAGATTTTTGCGGCTAAGACGATGGGTTCTCCAAAACACTAACTTTTCCTAGAAAAAACACGCTGATCAATGCACAACATACAACATGCAACATTCAACATACAACAAATATATATATAAACCTAGTGAAAATAGTATGCCATAACATCAAAATATACATATAGCTAAGCAAAATACAAAACCTAACTAAAAAAAGATAAGTGATCTAAAGCTATTCCTCAGCTCCTACCCCCTTTCCTGCTCCACCACCATCGAGGTCGTCATCATCGTCTCTACGATGCAGGTAGTGAAAAGAAGTGTGATCCCAACCACTGCCATATAAAAATGCCATCATCTCTCTAATCTCTGCTCTTTGCTACTCCATCTCCTTCTTCCTCTCCTCCATGAATTTCTTGGCATCTTGCAAAGCTTGAGTTTGATATTGGAATTTTGCGGTGACATCATGGAGCTGTGTCTGCATCTGCTGGATGACGGCTGCTGACTCTAACCCCTTCTGCCCATACCAACTAGAGGTCGTTTGACTCCCCCCCAATTACGAATGAATCCTCCATGCTCCGAAGGCATGATGCTCCTAAAAGCCTCCTCAGGTGTCATAGGAGGGTGCTGCTGAGTGCTGAAAGCGGCGTCTGGAGGGAGATTGATTAAGTTCATCATTTCTCCCTACAAATTACAATAATTTAATGTCATATTAAAGTAAGTATAAAATTTAAGGTAGTTGATAAATAAATGTTACTTACATACTTTTCCTGGTATGTCTCTTGTATCCATGTTCGCCTACTATTGGTGGTGGCCTCATTATGAGTAACCTCATACACACCAACCTAATCGTGCATGGCACCATCACATGAATGTGCCTGTAAATATATTTCAAATTGTAGGTAATAGTTATAATTAAAACTTTAATTAAAAACATAGAAGTGACATAATTATAAGGAATTACTTACATATTTTGCCTTAACTCTAAATATTCTAGTTCGAATCTTCAAGTGCTCAAAGTTGTGATCAAATCTTCAAGAACCCTCCTTAGTTCAAAACTTGTTTGAACTAAGGACGATGACTCTTATAGCGTGCTATAAAGACAAAGCTTTGTGAATGTAAGTGAGATATATAAACTCTCTGCATTATCCGTATAACATGATCATATGTGTCGATAGGAAAGTATTTTGACATGATTGTCCCCTACCAAAATTGGTAACCTAGGGGTTAGAATACCTACTATTTGGCCTCAAGTGCATCTCGATTTGTTTAAGTGTGTATCTACAAATTCATTAAAATAATAGAATCAAACAAACATAAAGTAGGTATATAATAGAATCAAATTAAATTTGCTAAATCAATCAAACATACATAATAGAATCAGATAAACATTTAGAAGAAAGTGGGTACACCCCATAATCAATCAAGCAAATTTAATTTACTAAATCAAGTAGGTATGCCCCTCAATCATAAAAATAATTCACAATCTAAACCTAAGTGGGCACACCCAACTTTTTAAACCTAAGTGGTCACACCCCACATTATAACCCTAAGTGGGCATACCCCACATTCATTCACAAATTAGTTAAGACAACTTAATTTCATACCTCAACAAAGCGCATGAATCGCAGAGGTGTTCGATGGCGTGAGATACCTAAATCAAATTACATAAATTTATAAGTAAAAACTATAAAAAAATAAAAAAATTAACAAAAATTTACATTTAATTAATAAATAAAATTTTGGGATGGAGGGGGAGATAGCAATGGGAAGAGGAGGAGAAGGAGGGGTTGCTAATGGGGGGATGAGGGGGCCTAGCATGGGACTGTGGGAGGAGGAGAGGGGTTTGGGGATGGGGATGAGGAAGAGGGGCAATGGTCGACTCATGGGGATGATGAGGAGGAGGGTCGTCTCTGGTGCATGGGGATGAGGAGGATGCAGCACAATTGAGGATAGGGTTGAGGAGGAGGAGGGGCGGCGGTGAGTGAGATGAGGTGGTGGCATGCATGGCAAGGAGGCAGTGTAGCTGGCAATGGGGATGAGGAGGAGGACGGGTGGTGACACACATAGTGAGGAGGCGAAACGGTTGGGGATGGGGATGAGGAGGAGGAGGAGGCGGTACAGCGAGGAGTACGAGGAGGAGGAGGAGGATAGCCTTACGAGGAGTAGAGGGATGGATGCATAGGAGGAGAAGAAACATGAATAGGGTAGAAGGGGTCGAACGCTAGTTTTAGGGCACTCATACTTTACACGATTGTTTTTGTCAAAATTGTCGTGTAAAGTTGGGCAAGGCATGAACAAATGGCACCCAACCAAAATTCGGAATCAATATATATGACGATTTCTATAAAAGCATCGTACATATTCATTTACACATTTGACACGATGGTTTCAAGATAAACCATCTTGTAGAATATGATAGTTTTAATAAAGATCGTCATATATATTCATTCAGCTCTAGAGGTCATGGGTAGACATTTTACATGATAGTTTTAAGCTAAACGGTCATGTCACAAGTGTCACGAATACCACATTTTCAAGTAGTGTGTGGATTTCCACGGTCAAAACACATTGGTTGAAAATAAAAATATACCAATCGGAAATCAAAATACACCAATTGAAAATAAAAATACACTGGTGAAAATGGTTTTCCACTTGGAAGGATGATTTTCCACTGGTTGAAAATCAAAAAATACCTCAGTTTAAAATGGAAACACATTGGTGGAAAATGGTTTTGCACTTAGAACATGGTATTTCACCAACGGAAAGTGGTTTCCACCTATGGATAGTGGTTTTCACCTATGGAGAGTGGTTTCCACCTGTGGAAAACCAAAACACATCGGTTGAAACCACCACTCTCACTTTATGCATTGCGAAATGAGTTATGCTGTGCATTTCTTTACATTTTTAGGAAAAATTCTGTGTTGATGACTATTCTCCATCACGGGTTACTTGATTCAATCCAATAGTCAAAGAAAGTTTGTTTCAATAACATCAAAATAGCATTGAAGTTATGCTTTTCCTTTGTTACGAAATCATTACTCACAATTCTAAGTTGAAAGAGTCATGGAATGGAAGTTGGACCATAAAAATGAGTTCAGAATACAGCCTTTTTCTTCAACTGCTATTGTTATGTCTTTGAATTCATTTGATCTCAAGTGTTGAAACAAAAAAAACTTGCCCTTGAATGGAACAAGTAAATGAATTCTGTGACCATTATGATAATGATCATAGGAATTCTATAGATTTTAATGATTTTTTTATATGGATTCTTTGATTTGGCTGAGATGGAGTATTTTGGATTAGGGATTTCCATTTTCTTTGGATTGCAGTTCGATTCCTTATTGTAGTTGTATTCAATAAGGAAATGAATAGAAAGAAGAATCTAAAATCATATTTCTACAGGAGATACTAATATATCATTATCAATACACATGCAAAATTATTTTGCTATGACTCATATATGATTAGGAAATATATTTTATCTTCTTTTGAAAAGAATGATATATATATTTTATGTTGTAAACATGGCTTAACACTAGTTTCAAACATTCTTGCAGGAAGGACATAATCTAAGTTAGTTTCAAACATTCTTGTAGGAAGGACATAATCTAAGTTACCTTCTGTGTGTTTTGTACAGGTATATTTGCATTGGTACATGGATATTTATGTGTCGAGATTTATGTAAACAAGTATATTTATGCATATAAGCAAGTCTGTATATATATGTGTGTATCCAATGACAATGAGATGTCTCCGATGTCTATACATACATGCACTCACGCATGCATGAGAATTTTTATATGACTGCAAACTTTGAATAAGTTCTTTAACCATTATAAATCGTTCTTTTCCTTTTCAATAGAATGCATGAATAATTTGCACTATTTCCTTTTCTGCCTCCTATATACACGCAAGCTAGCAATGAATTTTGCCAGGTTTTATGGAAGTGAATTACTTGTCCATCCCACATTTAATTCTATGATAGAGGATGGTAATTTTATTGCAAGTAATTGCTTATAGATAAGAAATGCTCTATATTTTGATTATAAAATCTTTACAGATGCAACAGTCTCCATCTGCTGTGCTATAGGTGCAGCAACATGTCTTCATAGAGAAAAAAAAATTTAAATGCATCAAAGTTTTATACCTTGGATGCCTTGGAAGTAGAAGCATTAAGCATTCTAAAAGCTTTGGAGAAAATGGTGGAGCTGCAATTAAAGGAAGACATTTAAAGATTGCCCTTTGGCCTTCTACTCGAGTTCTATATCTATTTAAATTTGTTTTAAGGGTCAAGCATATAATGTTATGTAACGATTTTGAAGATAGCCTCACATAAAAAATTTATTAAAGTGAGTAGTGGGATATAACCATTGAGAAATACTACTTGATAATTTAGGCTTAAGCATTTTGGATGGTTGTTTGGGTTTATGGAGTTCATACCTAACAAGTTAATTAATACTAATTTTTCTTAAATAATCGTAGATTAAGGCTTGGGTCATTTCAAAATGGTATTAGAGCCATAAATTGGCTGGAAATGTGGAAACTAGGTGCTATGTAAAAGTGCTACACTATAAAAATAATGATGGGAGCCACCTTTGGAACCTATATGAGCTATCTCTAAAATCTCACTTCGCCCGTTACATTGACTAAGTGATTGATGATATGTACCCTAATGAGAATGTTTGGATTTCAAGTAGGGGAGATTGTAATGCCCCCAAAGATAGTCTCAAATAGCAAACTCATTAAATTAAGCAGTGAGATATAAGGAGTGAGAATTATTACTTGATAACTTAGGCTTAAGTATCTTATGTGGTTGTTTGGATTTATGAAGCTCATACCTAACAAGTTGTCAATGCTAGTTTTCCTCAAATATACTTTTGTTTAGGCTTGGGTCATTAACATTACTTAGCCATAATGTACAAAAATGCATAATATAATGCATTTTGTGATGCACGGTTGTGGTGAACGTGGTCTCCACCGTAAACTTGGTATTTAACATAAAGAAATCCAAAATGTAAAGTAAGTTCTCTTATGTGGTTTTCTTATGTGGTGGATCCACCCTACTTAAACAACCCACCACTATATGCGTTAGTCGGCATAGATGATTTTTTGTTTTAAACCAAAACACATCGGTGTAAGATGGTTCTGAACGTAATTTTAGTGATTTTGTATCGATACAAAGTGATTTACATTGATGTGAAATGGTTCTAAGGATAATTTTGGTGGTTTTAATCTAGTGCAAAATCATTTTGCATCATTACAATATGATTCCATTTTGGGTTAAGAAGTGGTGATGGCTATTTTGAGACGTGGTAGACCAATCACATGACAGTACTTACATTACTTGTTTGGGTAAAGGACAGATATGTGATGTGATCCTTACTTCTAAATTTATTTATTAACCCCACCACCTTACATTGCAAAATGATCACCCACTAGTATAAAAAGAACTGTTCTCGACAATGAATTTTCGACCATTCTACAACGGTCGCTAATATTGACTATTCTTGACTGTTATAAGGAAATCGACCAGCAAAAATCCATCATTAAGTTTCCCACCTACCGGGCAGAGGTTTTGGTTGAGGTCATTCTTGACCGTTACAAACGGTCGCTAATCATAGACTTTTCGACTGTTCTTTGTACAAAGGTCAACGATAATCATTCTATAAATCCCCACTTAAACATTAATTCTTCAAACACAATCGTCGACAATTTTTGAAGTTTTCGACTGTTGTTTTTATAATGGTCGATGATAATGTTTTCATAAACCACCAACTTGGAAAGCATAAATTTCAAATGCAATCATCGACCTTTTCTTCAAGAACAGATGAGAAAGGTCGACCTAATTCCCTACAGAACCCCAACTCCCTCCCCTTCCTCTTAAAAATTCTTCTCCTCTCCAGATCGACCTTCCTCCTTCGTAGCTCCCCCGAGTAGCTCTAGCCAGGCTGCCATGTAGCCCCCCCTTGCTCTAATGTGCGGCCTGATAAGCTCATATTTGTGAGCTAATTAAATGTCTAAATGCCTAAACATTAAGGTAACGCATCCATTTATTTAGCATGCATTAGGATGTAAATAGATTAATTTATATTTTTGACTTAATTACATAATTCATGCATTGCATTCATAATTAAAGGCATTTAGAATTGACTTAGAATGACATGTAATTAGGCATTACATGCATTATTTTAATTAACATAGAACTTAAGTATTTGTACATAAATAATCCTAATATTTTATTTTATTAATCTTCTCCTTCTTCCGCAGGTAACCGCTCCACTTCCTCCTCCTACGCCCATTCAATCTTCACAACTGCCAGCATTCACTCGATGGAAAGAGTGGATTTACTCTCGCTTATTTGGATTTCAAATCCTTGTAGCCACAGCTACAAAGGAGGAGGAATGGCTACCATTCACAGGGAGCCTCCATCCTCACTCCTCACCACGTGGAGAACTTATTCTCAACCGCTCCACTACCACCGACCTCAATAGCGGCGGAGCTTCGCCACCGTGGGCATGCGAGGTGACAGCCCGCATTGCCATTGTTGAACGTACGAGTTGCTATGCTAACGTGTTCGATTTTGAAAACCTATCATCGTAGTATGAAAGTGAAGAACTCGTGTTCAGCAAATAAAATTTATACTGGAATGGAAATCCTGGGTCGAACTCAGGGAGGCAGACATTTGATTTAAAAACTACGCGTTTGCTTTATCTGTCACAAAGTAATTCAATTGATTAAAACTATCTAACTATTTACAATAAAAGGATGAGAGAGAGAGAGTAAGAGAGAGAGAGAATATTACAAACAGAAATCAAAACAAGATGTAGAATGAACAGGGACTTCATCATTAAAGAGATTGTTTGTTTCACTAAACATTACAACTAGAAAGCAAGAACCAATTACACTAGAAAGCAGTAAATCTACTCTAGAAAGCATTAAAAGAATGGAGAGAGAAATATCCTCCTCGACGGTCGCTTGGAGGATGAGCCCGACGAGACAACGCCTGGACAAAGGAGGATGAAGCAGGACGAAGGAGGATGAAGTAGAAGAACGAGAACAGGGTATCACATCGTCGTCATCATGGGATCTGCTTCCGAAAGGGGGAGGAAAAATTGACTTTATCTCACGAGAAGCATCCCAGGTGTGGGACAAGCTTCTCTTGAGCTATGGAGAGGGAGAGAAGAGAAGGAAGGGATGAGAATTTTGTGTGGAGGGGGTCTCCTTTTATAGTTGCAAGGAGTGGGGGCAATTTGGACATTACAACTTTAAAAACATTAATTCAGGACCTTTAGTGATGGATAAAACTGTCGCTAAAGGTATGAACGTGGGCGTAGTGGGCAGCGCGGCACACCCGCTCGCTTGCCCATGCACGCAACGCGTGCACACGTCCAGCCATTCTCAACCATCCGATCACGAGATGGGATGGCTTAGATCGCGCTACGCCTACCTCCTCAGCGCACGCCCGATCACGTGCGATGCCGCATTACTGCCGCGCGTGCAATAGCACGTCATCTTGATTGAGCGTGCACGGCCATTGGATCACGATCGTGCGATCGATCGAAGGCGTGCCTCCGCTCTAATTTCCTTGTGGGGAAGCTCGAACGCGTGCCTGCACTTCGCGTTAGAGCGCTCAACCAACGCACTGGGGCATGTTTGTGTCGAGCGCCTAACTTCAGCACGGGCACGTCGTAGCCATTGGATATTGATCCAATGGCGGGGAAGGGCAGATGCGGGGGCTTCAGCGGGTGCGTGCGGACGATTGCATGGCGGAGATGGCGCCACGTGGTGCCATCTTGGCTGTCCATCTTCTGGATGATGTAGATGGTGCCACGGGTGTCGGATTGACTCGATTTTTGCGTCGTTAGGCTGCGATCGTCGATCCGAATCCATTCGTGCGGCCGATTTGTCATTTGAAGTGTGGATTTACACCATCTTCGTCCTTGATCTTCTACGGTTCCCCGATAACTATCTGATGCTACAGATGCCTGATTAGGGCGATCTTAGAGTTGTTGAACTCCAATCGTCACCCTGATCACATCTGTATGGTTGGATCTTCGATCTGAGGCCCCAATAAAAAGTTTGCCCTATCCAAGCACATAAAAGGAGACAATTAACCTCCATTTTATTCAAACTACTCTAAATGCAAGATGATGCATGTTATGCAATATTTATAGCATGCAATGCAATCCTATGCTTAAGAACATGCATAAATAGACATCTTAAGTACTGTAAATGTGTTTACATCATACCCCCATGCTTATCTTTTGCTAGTCCCTAGCAAAAACTATATGCTATTTATAAAAGAGTTAGGTTGGACTATTTGGGCATGAGTTTTTTTCAATCATTCAGAAACTGTCTACTTAGGATCTGAACTTTCAAAGACACAATAATGCTCGAGTATCTGCCAAAATGCAGACTGCCTCAAGCCCTCGCCTTATTCAAAGAAAATTTTCTTTTTCTCTTTTTCCTCTTTTCTAATTTTTTTGGATTTTCAAGTTTTAGGGTTTAAGAGTGGCTCTCTACGGCCATTCAACTCACCCAAGATTTGATGAGAACCCTAAGTTTTAAGCATCTTATTGTGAATGTGGTAGACTCGTTGATCGGCAATTAAATTGACTTTGGATTTCTATGCCTCTAGGTGACCTAAAAGAAAAATTCTGCCTAAAGGTGTATCTTTACAACCGGTAGCTTTCACCCTATTTTTATTTTTCTACGGGGTCAACACAAGGGTGAATCCAGTGTATATCTCCCTGGTTTATTCTACTTCTCCGCTTCTTCCGAAGTGTTTTGGGAATTTTCAGTGCATTAATTGAGCTGGGTTCTGGACAACCAGTCGATGAGCTGTTACCACCGACAACTTGCTAGCCATACTCGTGCGGTGAAGTGTGACTTTTTTCTTTTTACTTTTCTCCTTTTTTTTTGAATTTTTTTTTTCTTTTTCTTATGTAGATGGCTTCCGTGGTCTAAGATTTACCTAAAGGCAACAGAAAGAGAAAGGTCCAGTGACTGGACTCTAGACAACCTACCTATGGGCTGTTACCCACGATAACTTGCCAGCCATATCACCCTAGCAGGTTCATTAGCTACCCAATTTCCATTAAAATTGTCGAACAACGAGTCAGTGACAATATAGTGTGTAGATGTTTAAGACTCAAAATTCTCTCAAATCAGAGGGCAGGTTGATAAGTCGTGTACTTATCACCAAACTTATTTACTCCAATTAAAATAAAATTTAAGTTGGCGAGGAATCGAAAAATAAATCTACATTTTAGTGGATACACAGGCTACTTAAGTCCAAAGACCTGAAGGGTCTTTATGCTCAAATCATAATGTAGTATTCCTAAGATTGAAAATTTTTTTAAACCTAAGTTGTCTTTCCTAATTCCAAAATTTTTTTTTTTATAAAAGAAAACAAATCTATAGAGCTGACGAATAGATTCAGAGATAAATATCCACCCCCCCATGCCTATCTAATGCAATGTCCTTATTATATTAAAAAGACATAAAAGAGAGTGGAATAGCGTAGAAAGCACCTGAATTGCATGAATGTCAAGTCCGCTCCGGGATAGAAACTAAAAAGAACTGTATATGTGCTGAATTTAGTGCCTTCAGCTAGGCACACTATACAAAGAAGAGAAATAAAGAATTCATAGGTGCAGGTCAGAACCAGAATAAACATAAGAAACTTCTGACCTGTCAGTAAATGTCCACAGATGTGGACCAAATTGTGGTGTAGACTCATACCCCATAATCGAGAATATCTCAGGTTTTGGATAAAAATTACCCAACACCTAAAATCTATATGCAAGCAGGGTCGGGCCTGCGATTTATGAGGATGCAACCCAAGACCAAAAAGTTAGGTTACAGAGAATTCAAGCTCAAAAGGATAATCATTGAATGTGTGCTTGGGTTGGACATCCTCAGAACAGATGTCATAAGGGTTCTGGTTTGATGGTTTCAGATGAATTGGAACCCTTAGACTTAATCTTCTATTTCCTCCAAAGTTAGCTTCCCAAATCAGAACTTCCAAACTCCCATCCTCCTCAATTAGAATGTTAAATTATGGAACCTCTTGCATGTTAATCACCTCATCTAAAATTTTCAAGTCTAAATGATGTGGCTGAATCAAATTTGACTTAGGTCTAATTATCTTAGAAATAGAATCATCGATAAGCTCAATAGTGTGTAACTGACAATCAGGGCATTGAATTGAATCCTCCAGAAAATGCGATTTTGGATCCATAATGTGTGCCCTAATAAGATCAGTTTCCTCAGTTCAGGGGCTATCAAATGATTTATCAGATTCCTCAGGCCCAATTGTCTCACAGAAATTGTGTTCTGTAAACTCGCGTGAGACTTCACAAATTGAATCTTCACCATCAGAATCAAAGAAATCAAGATCCGTATTAATGTATGTCCCAACATCATCTGTCACTTTCTATTCCAAGGAGACATACGTTTCCTTATACCCCAACTCAGGGATCTTAGGTGAAGAAATCAGATCTTCCTTAATTGGTTGCTTTAATTCAATCTGGTCAGCCTCGTAACATGTGTCGCCCCAACAGGTTCCTGAGCGGGTTCTGAAATTGGCTCTCCTGAAGAGGGTTCATCCTGGGAATCATCACACGATTAAATCAGAGCGACCACAAATATCATCCTCAATTTCGCTAACTTCCCAAGTAGAAACTCACCCGGGTTCTTATCCTTAACATACTAGAGACAATCCAACAAAGACTTGTTCAAATCATCAATCATTTCAATCAAGGGCTCCAATCTCTCAATGCAAGGTATTGGCTGAACTTCTAAAGATTGTATAATATTCCTCAAGTTAGCCAAAACCTTTTCTTGAACCTGGTTACCCTGAACCAAATGAGTTGGTTCAGGGTTTGGGGAGTTTGGGATCAATGCAAGGGAATTAATGAATTGAGATTCGTTATACCCTTCCTGATAATAGGTCATTTCAGATTGTTCAGAAGGTGGTGATGACCTAAAGACAGTGTAATCAGAGGATGAGTAAGGAACATTGTATCCTTCTTGATTGTAGATCATATTAGGTTGTTCATGAAAGGTTGACGATCTATAATCGATGTGACTCTGAGAAGGATAGAAATCACAATCATAGTGTTCAGGGTTAGACCCTAAACATGGAGGTTCAGAATTGTGTCCCCAATCAGAGTTATCCCAACTAACTGATGATTGATTATAGTACAAGTTGGGATAATCATCATGTTGAGGATAATTCAAAACAGGAGGGAAAGAGCGGGAATGCGTGTAATATGTGTAAGGATTCATGAGAAATGGGAGGAAGAAAGGTGCCCTGCAATACAAACAATCAAACCTGTCCGTAAGTGGGCTAGCCTAAAGACCTACAGACTCCCAAAACCCGTCTTGAGATAAAGAAATGATTTTATCTACTTCTATCTGTTCAATCCAACCAGTTAGAAGGAGCGACTGGGGAGAAGGTTCTTCCTTCAGCTTGCGCCTCCGGTTCCTAGTGTACCCCCCAGCCTTGATTGTTTGATTCTGCTCCCCTAGCTAGACATCAGATTGAACAGTAGAAACAGACTAATAAAAAATAATCATGTTCTGGGCTCTGAACAGCGAGTCAAATTCTTAAGGCCAACGTCTACTCTGTTTTATTTAGGGCTAGGTTTGAATGTGCTTTGGAATGTGATGGGCCCTTTATATGGGTTGTGCCCTTAATGATTGATAGATTTGTGTGTGCGTGCACAACCAGTGCTTTTTAAGCAAGATTATTTTTGATGCGGTGAATTTTAGGATTCAAATCTTGCTTAGTAGTTTTTAGGATTCAACTTTAGGTGTTTTCAAACAAGTTTTGTTGGCACACCAGGTTTTTCAAAGCACAGGTGAAGATATTTTCCTTTGAAACTTAAAAGAATGTGGAGTGCCTAGTAAATCCCTAATAGTTGAACCTAAGTGGCAGCTACTTATTGAGTTGATTTTAATTGAAGTGGTGCAGCCCAATCAACTCAAACAATTAGCTTGTTGCACCACTTTATTAGGCACACAAGTGATTACCTAATCTGATTTCTACTCAATTATGTGTTTGGATGTGTGTACCGGCTCTAAAGATCGGTTTACCGGTTGAGTTTGAAAATCAGATGAGGTTGTGTACCTCTGTAAGATTTTTTCTTTTAATTTTTCTTTTTTTTTTAATGTGGGGGTTAGGGTGGGTGTGGGTGTCAAACAACAAAGAATCTAACCTTAGAGTTTATAAGAACACCAAGGTTGATTGATGTTTGTGTTATTATGTTGTGAAATGAAATCTAATGGGTGGGATGTGGGGGATAACTTACAAAACCTTCCACAGCACTTTACTCCAATCTACCGCTTTTGCCTGTCTCGAAAGAGTACCTGCAATCACAATAAGAAAGGAGAGAAGTGAGGTGAATGATTTGTAAGTTAGAAAATGTGAAGAAAAATCAAAGAGCATCGCCTCCCTGACAGCGGCGCCAAAATGTTGAATCAGCAATTTGCTACGCTAATGTGTTGAATTTTGAAAACCTATCCTCGTACTATGAAAGCGAAGAACTAGTGTTCAACAAATAAAATTTATACCAGAATGGAAATCCTGGGTCGAACTCAAGGAGGTGGACATTTGATTTAAAAACTACGCGTTTGCTTTACTTGTCACAAAGTAATTCAATTGATTAAAATTATCTAACTACTTACAATAAATAGAAGAGAGAGAGAGAGTAAGAGAGAGAAAAAATATTACAAATAGAAATCAAAATGAGATGTAGAATGAACAGGGACTTCATCATTAAAGAGATTGTTTTTTCACTAAACATTACAACTAGAAAGTAGCAAATAATTATACTAGAAAGCAGTAAATCTACTCTAGAAAGTAGTAAATCTACTCTAGAAAGCATTAAAAGAATGGAGAGAGAAATATCCTCCTCGATGGTCGCTTGGAGGATGAGCTAGACTGGACGACGCCTAGACAAAGGAGGATGAAGCAGGACAAAGGAGGACGAAGTAGAAGAATGGGAACGGGGCAGCACGTCGTCGTCGTCGCGAGATTTGTTTCTGAAAGGGGGATGAAAAATTAACTTTATCTCGCGAGAAGCATCCCGAGTGTGGGACAAGCTTCTCTTGAGCTTTGGAGAGGGAGAGAAGAGAAGGAAGGGATGAGAATTTCTTGTGGAAGGGGTCTCCTTTTATAGTTTCAAGGAGTGAGGGCAATTTGGACATTACAACTTTAAAAACAATAATTCAGGAGCTTTAGTGATGGATAAAACCGTCGCTAAAGGTTTGAACATGGGCGTAGTAGGCAGTATGCGTGTTTCCACTTGCTTGCCCGCGCGTGCAATGCACGTGCACGTCCAGCCATTCTCACCTCCTCAGCGCGTGCCCAATCGTGTGCAATGCCGCATTACTGTCGCGCGTGCAATAACGTGTCATCTTGATTGAGCGCACACGGCCGTTGGATCGCGATTGTACGGTCGATCGAAGGCGCGCCTCCGCTCCAATTTCTGCATGGCGAGGCTCGAACGCGCGCCTGCGCTTCGCGTTAGAGCGCTCAACCAACGTGCTGGGGGCGTGTTTGTGTCGAGCGCCTAACTTCAGCGCGGGCATGTCGCAGCCATTGGATCTTGATCCAACGACAGGGAAGGGTGGATGCGGGGCTTCAGCGGGTGCATGCGGATGATTGCGCGGCTGAGATGGCACCACGTGGCACCATCTTGGCCATCCATCTTCTGGATGATGTAGATGGTGCCACGGGTATCGGATTGACTTGATTTTTGCATCGTTAGGCTGCGATCGTTGATCCGAATCCATCTGTGTAGTCTGATTTGTCATTTGAAGTGCGAATTTACACCATCTTGGCCCTTGATCTTATTGGATTCCCCAATCACTATATGATGCTACAGATGCCTAATTAGGGCAATCTTGGAGTCCTTGAACTCCAATAGTCACCCTGATCACATCTGTAAGGTTGGATCATTGATCCAAGGCCCCGATAAAAAGTTTGCCCTTTCCAAGCACATAAAAGGAGACAATTAACCTCCATTTTATTCAAACTACTCTAAAAGCAAGATGATGCATGTTATGCAATATTTGTAGCATGCAATGCAATCCTATGCTTAAGAACATGCATAAATAGCATCTTAAGTAGTGTAAACGTGTTTACATCAGCCATCACAAAGCTCCGTGTCCCTAATTGAATGCTTGTCTAGGCATAAGGAAGCTATTGTCTGGAGCATTGCTGACATTAAGGGTATAGACTCTACACTCTGCATGCATCACATTTATACTGGTGATTCCATCAGGCCATTTAGGAACATGCAGAGATGTCTTAACCCTAATATGAGGGAGGTGGTTAAAAAGGAAATTCTGAAGTGGTTGGACATTGGGATCATATATCCCATCACAGATAGTAAAATGGGTAAGTCCTATTCATGTGGTGCCAAAGAAGGCAGGCTTTACTGTGGAATTTAATGACCAAGGTGAACAAGTTGTAACTAGACCGTCAACTAGATGGAGGGTCAATATTGATTACCACAAGCTAAACATCGCTACCCAGAAGAATCACTTTCCCTTGCCTTTTATTGATCAAATTCTCAAGAAATTGGTGGGGAATAAGTACTATTGCTTTCTCGATGGATATTCTAGGAACAACCAGGTTGCAGTCTTCCCTGATGACCAAGAGAAGATGACTTTCACAAGTCCTTACGGTACCTTTGCATTCAAGCGTATGTTGTTTGGACTATGTAATGCACCTGCAACATTCCTACGATGTATGATGTCGATTTTCTCGGACATGATTGACGAGTGTGTTGAAGTGTTTATGGATGACTTCTCCATTTATGGATCGTCTTTTGACCAGTGTATCCTGCACTTAGAGAATGTGCTGAAGCAATGTAAAGAGACTGGTTTAGTCCTCAGCTGGGAGAAAAGCCACTTCATGGTATTGAAAGGAATTGTACTTGGGCATGTTGTGTCTGAGCAAGGCTTAGAAGTAGATAAAGCCAAGGTTGATTCTATTTCCAAACTTCCATTGCCCACGAATGTCAAACAGATTAGATCCTTTCTGGGCCATGCTAGCTTTTATAGGCTTTTTATTAAAAATTTCAGTAAAATTTCTAAGCCACTTTGTGACCTGTTGGCGAAGGAATCTTCCTTCAATTTTGATTCAAAGTGTACCGAGGCCTTTCAAACTCTGAAGGAGGCCTTGATCTCTACGCCTATTCTTTGAGCTCCTGATTGGACACTCCCATTTGAGTTGATGTGTAATGCTTCGGATTATGCAGTGGGAGCAGTCCTTGGAAAAAGGGTTGAGGGAAGACCTCATGTGCTGCACTATGCTAGCAATACTTTAACCAAACCACAACAAAACTACACCGTCACTGAAAATGAATTACTTGCTGTAGTTTTTGCTTTGGAGAAGTTTAGGTCCTATCTTCTTGGGTCTAAGGTGATTATTTTCACTGAACATGCTGCAGTGAAACATCTCATTGCAAAGAAGGATTCTAAGCCACGTCTAATTAGGTGTTTCCTGCTCCTTCAAGAATTTGATTTGGGGATGCATGAAAAGAAAGGAGTAGAAAATGTTGTGGCTGACCACCTATCTCGCCTTCCACTTAATGACTCTCCATCTGGAGAAATCCGTGAGACATTTCCTGATGAAACCCTTATAGCGGTAACACCAACTTCACCTTGGTATGCTGATACTGTCAATTACTTGGTCACTGGAGAGACTCCTGGCTCTTGGGATGAGCAAAAAAGGAAGAGATTCATTTCATAAGCTAGATTCTTTCATTGGGAAGTGCCTGGATTATTTAGATTTGGACAAGACCATGTACTAAGATGATGCATGCCTGAAGAGGAGCAACAAAGTGTGCTAAGTTTTTGCCACGAACTTCATTGAGGAGGACACTTTTGTGCTAAGAAAATTACTTTTAAGGTTCTCCAGTCTGATTTTTGGTGGCCTTCATTATTTAAGAATTCTCATAATTTTGTTAAGGCCTATATTAGATGTCAACGGACTGGAACAATTGGGAAGAGGAATGAGGTGCCTCAACACCCTATTCAATCTATTGAAATTTTTTACGTTTGGGGAATTGAATTTATGGGCCCCTTCCCTTCGTCCCGTGGTTTTGAATATATCTTGGTGGCAGTTGATTATGTCTCTAAATGTATAAAGGCCATTCCTACATGCACAAATGACCACTCTGTGGTCTTGAAATTTGTGAAGGCCAATATCATATCTCGTTTTGGCTACCCTAAGACCATTATAAGTGATGGGGGACCTCATTTTTGAAACCACCACTTCAATCGGCTACTCAAGACTTTGGGAGTGACTCACAAGGTAGCTACCCCTTACCATCCTCAGACGAATGGCCAAGTTGAAGTGTCGAATAGGGAGATAAAGAACATTTTAGAAAAGACCATTAGACCTGATAGGAAGGACTAGTCCCAAAAGCTCGATGATGCTTTGTGGGTTTATTGAACAGCCTATAAGACCCCTTTGGGTACATCTCCCTTTCGGATTGTGTACGGGAAAGCATGCCATTTACTCATTGAGCTAGAACACTTTGGGCTATTCGAATTGTTAACATGGATTTAGAAAAGGCAGGTAAGGCACGACTTCTAGAATTAAGTGAGCTTGAGGAACTGAGGAATGATGCTTATGACACCTCTCAAGCTTATAAAGAGAGAACTAAGGTCTTGCATGATAAGTATATCCTTAGAAAGACCTTTGAGCCCAACCAACAAGTCTAGTTTTCAATTCCAGACTTAAGCTTTTTCCAGGGAAATTAAAATCTCGTTGGGATGGGCCTTACATAATCACTAAAGTGTTTCCGTATGGAGCTGTGGAGATCAAGAGCCCTTCCTCTTCGGCAACTCCCTTTATCATCAACGGCCAATGGTTAAAAACATACATTACTTTGGATGGCCATCTAGTTGACGAGATCACTCTTGATGAGCCTTAGCTCCTATCATTCTCCACCTCAGGTAATATCTTCCTTTAACTGTTTTGTTTCCAATGAGGACATTGCTTGAACCAGGCATGGGGGGATAGGACTTGAGGCATCTGTTTATAGCATGTCTACATTTTACATTCATTCATGCATATTGCACTAAAAAAAAGAAAAACATTTTGTATTATTGAGCTTAACTAGCTGGGCCCTGCATTCTTAAGCAGACCAGAACTTTATGTTAGACTAAGTTGACTCTAGATGTTGAAATTTATTAGCTAAGTGAGCTACTAGCTTCAGACCTTTAGGGTCCTTTGTGGACTTAGAAACTTAAGAAGGAGTTAAGTTGCAGACCATTCCTCAAGAGGTTGAGGAAGGAAAGCTAGGGATTGAGTTAAAGGCTGGGTAGTACCTGGTGTCTTCGTCTACCTTTTGGTTTATGGGTCCTCGTAACCTAAGCATCGACATTTCACACACACTTGGTATTGTATAAATAGTGATCACCCTAATTCATTTCTTAAAGAAAAGTTGGTTCTCTTAGTTTTGACTTAGGAGAAGCTTGAAAACACAATTTGTTTGGAAGAGTTCCTGCCATAGGAGAGGTGGAGTACATACTCACCTTGAGGATGCGATGATAACATGTCACCTCCTTGGTGCTTGTCTCTTAGGATATCCATCCTACTGGGGGTATGTAAGCGCATTATGTGGTTCAGGTATCATGGGCGGCCCTATCTCGAAGTGCCGATTGCCACAGGCCTAAATTCGCTTAAGAAATCCATGGGTGATACTATCTCGAATTGTCGATTGCTAGGAGTTCTTGGGGTCGCTATGGGTGGTGCTATCTCGAAGCATCGAAAGCCATGCACCCTTCGAGGTTCGGTGATGGGAACAATGAATCTGACATAGACCGTGTTGATGGCTGATCCAAGGTTAGACTTAGAAGAATCAAACAAAAATATATATATTGCAAAACAAAAAAAAGATACTCGCTTTCTAGGTTGGCAATCATACCAACCTGAAATAACTCAGACCAATGCACATGCACGAATGCTTTAATCTCTAGGACAAATAAACCCTAGGGTAGAGAAAGAAATTAGGGAAACTTGTGCTCGCAACTCGTCTTTAGCCAACCTAGTCTATAACTTAGCAACTACTTGGGAACCTTAGGTCTAAAGTCTGAACTTAACATGTTCCTAAAGGAAGACTGATTGGGTTGGCTAGTCTACTTGAAGTGCTAGGTTATTGCTTGGATTTGCTAGGGACTAGCAAAATTTGGGCATGGGGGCATTTGATAATCTCATATTTGTGAGCTAATTAAATGTCTAAATGCCTAAACATTAAGGTAAGACATCCATTTATTTAGCATGCATTAGGATGTAAATAGATTAATTTATATTTTTGACTTAATTACATAATTCATGCATTGCATTCAAAATTAAAGGCATTTGGAATTGACTTAGAATGACATGTAATTAGGCATTACATGAATTGTTGTAATTAACATAGAACTTATGGATTTATACATAAATAATCCTAATATTTTATTTTATTAATCTTCTCCTTCTTCCACAGGTAACAGCTCCACTTCCTCCTCCTGCGTCCATTCAATCTTCACAGCTACCAGCATTCACTCGACGAAAAGAGTGGATCACCTCCTGCCTGTTTGGATTTCAAAACCTTGTAGCCACAGCTACAAATGACGAGGAACGGCTGCCATTCACAGGGGGCCTCCATTCTCACTCTCACCTTGCAGAGAACTTGTTCTCATCCGCTCCACTACCACCGGCTTCAATCGCGGTGGAGCTTCGCCACTGTGGGCGTGCAAGGTGACAACCCACATCGCCATCGCAAAGCTCTATGTTACAGTCACCAGATCACCTCCCTCGACGACCGCCACTACGCATCTTCCCTTCCACATATGGCCAGCAGTGCGTCCGCATGTGCAGTACCATGCAACCACCTGCGTGTGCCTCCTTGCTACTTCCCCAGCACACCCTCTGCTCCTCCCTGCACGGCCACTCGCAAGCTCCACCGCGCACAAGCACGCGCACGCCCTCGCTGTGGTCCCACTATATTCCTACGCACACATCGCTCATAGCAACAGCACCATGCACGCCCCCTTGCTGCGCCTCTGCCTTCCGGAGCAATGTCCCACGCACACGCACAGCCGGCGCAACCAGCGCATCGCCTGCGTACATCTCCAGCATGCACCACCCTCCAGCTCCACTCCGCACAGGCACTCATCACACCCAATGACCCTCCCTCGCCATCTTTGCGCAGCCACCACCTGCAGCACTGCCATTTCCACACCTAAACACGGGGTGTGCTCCATGCACCCAACACCCTCTTAACGTCGACCGGCCACCTCCAGCCACCTCGTGACTCGCCGCTGCCAATGTTGCGAAGCCCTCGCTCCACTTCAGCTCCAGTGAGCTCCTCGTTGCCGAACGTTCCCTCCTTCATGCGTGAGAGACCACCAACAAAATCCCCTATTTCAGCACACATTAGTATTTACATTTAAATTCCCTTGTCATTTTTATTGATATTTTATTGTTATGAACATTGTATTGAACTCCCTCATGATTGTCAAAAATACAATTTCAACATGTGCTTTCATTAAAACACATATCTAATGAGGTATTTGACATAATATTTTTGTGAAATCAATAGTGAACATCTATGTTTTTAGACCTGTACGAGTTTTAAATAGGCCATTGCTTCCTTGTGGATGCGACCCGCTCCTATTTGGGTGGTTCTTTTTTGTTGTTTTGATTAGCGATTTTCCACCACTGGCATACTACAACACAACATTCTTAATGTGAAACAATGAAAGTGAAAATTGACTTATCACAGCCCCACCTCCTCAGGTCAGGCCTCTCGCCATCCTCCTCTTGTGTCCCCTCTCCAGTGTGAAAGCCCCTTCTCCTTCTACCCTCCTCCCTCCACCCCTGCCACAACCTCCACCCTCCACCCCAGCCTCCTCGTCGTGTCCATCCACCCCAGCCTCCTCCCTTCGCCACCACCACAATTGGCTGGTCGACCTCCTCCCTCCAACCCCACCACAACCAGTTAGCTGGCCTCCTCCATTCGTCGCCACCACAACAGACCAACCAGCCTCCCGCCGCCACCACCACCTCATCTGCATCCTCCCTCCCTACCATGATGAGACACTCATCATGATCTCTAATTACCCCTAATTAACTAGTCTTCCTAGTTAATTAGCTAAAGTTATGAACATATAAGGGTTAATTATAGAATAAGAGATATTTAGTCAAGGACCTTAAAATAAGTTAAAAATGACATTTTATCATTCAGTTAACATTATTAATAATTTAGATAATAATTGGACTTGAAATCCTATTAATCATTCCCTTAATTAATAAGTTAAGTAACTTAAACTTAATGTATACCTAAGTATATAATAACTTAAGTAATTTTACTTAATCTAATAAATTAATCTAAAAATGTCAAAAATGTAAATTCAAGGTAAAAACATAATATTTACCTTATTTACTAACATATATAAAAAGTTGAAAAAAATCTAAGTTAAAAGAAACCTTCAAAACCTGAGTTTACATTTTGGTCCTTAATATTCATTACAATCGGGTCCTTATTTCTCGCACAGGTCCTTAAGTTTTGTTACATTTAAGTCCCTTTCGTTCTTTTTTTTCTTCTTCAGCCGAATGAACGGCTGGCGGCAGAGAGTCACGCCACCGCATGATCACCTCCCTGCTGACATCAACCTTCGTTGTCCAAGCTCTTGCAACTTGCGCTCACCACCTCCACTTCATCCACTGGTCTGGATTAACCGGAAATCCTATTTTTCGGTGGGAGATAACCGCACTATCGTCGGAGATGATGACGGAGGTTAAGCTCCTCAAGCTCCTTCTTCGACCAGACCCTGCCATTCTCTTCATTGCCAACTGCTATAAATACCCCCTCACACCTCGAATTTTACTCAAGTTGGCTCCCTTCCCTCTTCTAACACTGCAGCCGACCCAATAGGCTATTCATCCAAAACTCCGGCGACTTTCCATTTCACTTTCCAACTTCTCCATTCATTCTGATCAGCCGAGGAGATCCGCCATGGTCTTCCGCGTCTCTAACACAGGCGTCGACCAAAGGAATCCTCCACTCCACCTCAAATTCGCCCGCCGGAGATCTTTCTTCCACCCTCTGATTTCGTTGTCCGCTATGAACCTTCAGTGGAACCGTATTGACCCCTTCGTCCAGGTAATAGTAGATTAGGAGTAGGAGTAGGAGTAGTAGGCTTGCTTAGTTAGGTAGGTAGGTAGTTAGATTAGATGTAATTTAAGAATTTCAGTGTTCATTTTCTCCGACTCCAGTGAGCTCCTTGAGCTCGCCAAAGACTTAATTTCATCTTTTGAAATTGCTGACCACTTTCATTTAACTTCCATGATCATTTCTAAATCACTTAATCGCTTAATTGATCACCTAATCGCGTAATTGACATTTCACCTCCACCGACTACTATCACTATCCATGGTGACAGTAATCGACCTAATTCCACCTTCATAGGGTCTTTCATCATTTATCCACCACTTATGGACCCTAATCGACACTATAATACATATTAATATCGCATATAAATTAAACGCCCAAATATAATTAAGCTCCTGAGCTTGCTATCCATGGCAGCTCAGGAGCAGTTCATGCTATTAATTAACTATATAATTATAACTGCTAACACTTTTTGACTTGTTTTAACCTCTCAATCGAGTGGTTAAATAAGTCCTGAGCTTAATTCAAATTAGATTTTTAAAGAAACGATTTCACTGTCAAATCTTACATTTAAAGAAATAATGAGGAATTAAATGTGATACTGAGGTTCCTTGTAACCTCAGGATCCTTTTTAGATTAAAAATGGTAGGTTTAATCAATCTGTGTGCAGTTTACATATTTTCTGGACTCACCGGAGCTCCGGCAAGCTCCAGTGAGCCATTCTTGAGTTTTAGCTTCTAGAATTTGTTGAGAAGCTCTAGAATGATTCAAATATGATCAATGATTAACTTGAGGATATTTGTTTGAAGATTTAGTGTCTGGAGCCAAAGATTGAACTTCATCTTCTCCAACTCCGATGAAGTTAGAGAAGTCTGATAAGGAGATATAAGAAGCATTTAAGGATCCTAGAAGCTTTAGTGCGATGCACTGAAGCTGTTCATGACCTCATTCCACAGTAACAACCTCTGATTTCTTCTGACGAACAAACACATTTTGAACCTCAGGCGGCGAGCCTGAAACCCTACGAATATGAGTTAGAACACTTATATGAAGATCTTAATAAGTTCTTGAGGTTAAGAAGATCCTATTCGAGGCTTAAATTTCTTGGGAGAAGGTTTTTAATAGGAAGTCAAATTTTAAGCCTTTATAGTCAAACCTGAGGAGGAAACTTTGTTTCTGAGTTCAATCTGAGAAATTGATGAGATTAAGTTGTTTCTGGGATCTTGTTGGATGGTTAAAGAGTGAAATAAGTGAGCTCCGTTGATTTATTATGTGAGAATTTGAACTCTGTCAATTTGGGTTACTTTCGAACCCAAAATTACAGCAGTATCATTTTGTTGAGATATGAATTTGAATCCTTCCCAGATAAGTTAATTACAACCCTTAGAACTAATTTAAGTTGATCAGAGATGTTTCTCTGTCTTTTCATCCATTTCGGTCTGAAAATTTCGATCTCTGAAGCTTTCAGAGAGGCTTAAACCTTCTGTACACTGTTTGAAGGTCTTGAGAGCTTAAAACTTACTCTAACAAATGCGGAATAATATTTAGAACCTGTACAGACATTTAAATAAGAGAGAAAAGTCCATATGAGGACTCTGTGAAATTAATTCCATTTCCAGGCGATGAATAACCGTAGTGACCCCTAATTTTATCTTTCAAATTGAAGAGGAAAACATCCTCTAATCCTTAAATTGACCCTGCAATTGTATAGATCTACCTTAGAGCTTTCCAACAAACTTTAAATCACTCGATTTGGAGCTCTAGGTAGGAAGTTATGATCATTTGAAGTTGGGTCTGGAAGGGGTTAGGATAGTCGCACATCGCTAGTTTCTGAGTGTGCACATGGGGATAAAATGATTTTGTTACATTGGCTCTTCAGTCGTTAGCGCTCGGCGCACCAGTTACCGATCTAATATGAGCATTCTGAACATTCTGAGCATGTGCATGTGTGTGTGTGGGCTTGTGTGCCTACAGGTGTGCACCCTTGTGGGCATGAGCGAATGTGCCCTGGGAGGGCAAGGCCTGGGAGGCTAGGTTGAGTCAGATTGGCTCGAAACTATGAACCGATATGATATGAACCAAAATCGAACCTAATTGAGATTAGGCGAGGACCGAGTAGGGTCTGGTCCCACCCTGGTCTTAGGGTGATGTGTATCCTCGAAAGGTCCTCACCTTAAATAAAATAATTTTTGGTTAAAAAGTAAAAAAAACCCGGTTCAGCTGAAAGTCTAAGGAATTGAAAGAGAAGCTGATGGTTGTTAAAAGCTAAGTGTTGGGCTGATGGCTAAGTATTGAAAGCTAAGGTTAAGAGAAGAGCTGAAGTAAAGGAAAGAAAGAAGAACAAGCACAAAAGGAACTAAGAGAACAGGCACCAAGGGAAGAGAACAAGGCAGGAGAAGACTAAGCGAAACAGAATAAGAGATAGGAAGAGAAGGCAGGAACAGAAGAAGAGAGGTAAGAAAAGAGCTCGAGAGAGAATAAAAATAAAGGAAAAGAAGAGAAAGAAAAGGACAAGATAAGAGGAAGAAAATAAATGAAGAATATTATTTCTCTTGCTTCATTTTAATTACTTTTTGTTCTTAATTGTAAAAAGGCATGTTTTAATAGAACAGCTTTTATTGCCTTAATTTCTTTTGAAATAAAATTGGAAAACTAACATGTTTACTTGTTACTAAAGTACATCATTTGAGTAAATATGTTTTTCATATGAAATATTGTATATTCTTTATAGTTTAAACATTTTGGCAAAATTCATGTTTTAAAATCAACCTAGTTATAAAGAAAACAAAAGAAAATTGGTGAATGTAGAAAAGATTATACCTCCCAGTGAACGACCTGGACTCAACTGGTAAAAATTTCTAAAATGTTAGGTTAATTTGACCCTATACTACACAACCGACACAATTTCGAGTTAACCTAAGTGACTTCTGCTCTTAATTAAGTCAAATTAACTTAATTACTGAGTTGAGTAAAAGCACGCATCAACCACCACCTCCTCCTCGCACCACCACCCTTTACCATTGTACCCCTCCTCTCAAATAGCTAGGTTAACTAATTTTTTATTAAGTACATAGGTTTGATTTTTATATGCGCATGCAATTAAGACATTTTGCAAGTTATTTTTAGTTGGATTGCATTGAAACAATTAACATGTTATTAGTGTATGTTGAATTTTTGGTCAAATGTTTCGTTAATTTGGATTAGTTAAATTGTTACTCATTGTTATTTGTGGGGTGTGCCCACATATGTAGTGGTTAGTTGTGAGGCATTCTCACTCTTAACTTCATTAAAATGTTTAGCTAACATTTGTATTTAATTTGAATACTTGTGTGACAGTTTATTTATACAAGTGAAATGTAGGGTGTACCCGCTTCTTTTGTGATGCACTTTAGTATATGTAGGATTTGAGAGAAATCCCATATTATAGTGGAAACTTTGCAAAAAATTTTTGACTTACTGTTTGCGTGTAGGTATAGGTGCAGGGTTTATGATTAGGCTTTACATTTTGGGTTTATGGTTTTGTGTTTAGGGATTAGGATTATGGTTATTTGTTTCTAGGTTAGGTTTTATGGTTTAGTGTTTAAGGTTTAAGGTTAGGCTTAGGATTGTTTTTGGGTTTTGGTATTAGTTTTTGAGCTCTGGATTTAGGTTATAGGGTTTTCTATTTAAGGTTTAAGTTTAGGTTTTTTTGTTTTAGTTTAGGTTTATGATTTTTTATTTTAGGTTTTGGTTATAGGTTTTGAGTTTTGAATTTAGGATTTTGGGTTTTGATTTTCGAATTAGGGTTTTGATTATTGAATTATGATTATGGGTTTTATTTTTATGACTTTGGGTTTTAGTATAGAATTTAGAGTTTAGGTTTAGTTTATGGTTTTTGGGTTTAGTCACACAGTTTAGGGCTTAGTACTTTTATGTTTTGCGGTGTGGAGAAATTTATTAATTAAATTTAGAATTAGTTTAAATTTTGATACACACATTTGTATAAATTTAGAAGCACTTCATGACAAATAATATGAATATAACACTTACGTAACAGGTTATGGGAGGGATATAATTGCGTCAAAATACTTGCCCCTCGAGACTTACGATCATGTTATATGGACAATGCAGAATGTGTGTATACCTCACTTACATGCATAATGTGTTGTCTTTATAACATGCCATAAGTGTGATCATCCTTAGTTCAGAGAAGTTCTAAACTAAGGGGGGCCCTTGAAGGTTTGATCACAACTTAGGATTACTTCTTGCATGTAGCTAGCATTTGGAGAAATTTCGATCGCATTTTATCTCTCTTCTCCAGTATACCAACTAATCTTAGCTCCATTCTCGAAGCTCCCTTTAGTGGAGGCTATTGGGGATGTAGTTAAGGTTAGTCTTGAGGGGTATACTAGAAAATTGTAGGAAAATGATGTTGAAATTTCTCCAAACACTAGTTGCATGCAGGAAGTAATGTTGCGATCAAATCTTCAAGGATGGGCTATCAAGTGAAAATCTTCTTAAAATACACATCTTTTCCTTATTCGAGTTTAACTTATGAGTGGTTGTCATTGACATTTCAGTTAATTATTATAGATAAGTCATGGATTAGTCTGAGGAATTCGAATTACCACGAATACAAGAGTGGAGTGATTTCATTTCTGGAGTGGGCATTTAATAATGATAGGAAGACATTTAGACAAGGAGAATTCCTTCAGCTGATTTTATGCCCATGTGGATACAATTTAAATGGGTTTTTCCATGACCGAGACACAGTTTTCTAGTATGTGATATGTAATGGTTGGTCGTAGCATTACATAGATTGGACAACTCATGGTGAGCAAATCAGAGGAGAAATCAGAAATAATAGAATTGAAGCTTTTGAAGAAAGTGATGATAATCAAGGAGATGAATTGGATGAAATGTTACATGATATGAGAGCATTAGACCCTGAGGATGCCGATGACGATGAGACATTATGAGATTGTAATGAGTTTTACGATGCAGTCAAGGTAGTAGAGGATCCTATTGCTTCTGGAATAATATCAATGTCCAAGTTGTCATTCCTTCTCAAATTATTTCAGATGAAAGTGATGAATACAGTCACAGCAAAATTAATATCTAAGGTTCTTGAATTCATTAGGGAACTACTGAATAATCTTGCTGGGTACCCTAAGTCATGGTATGATGCGAAGAAGTAGATATGTGGGCTCAGACTGAAATGTGAGAAGATTGATGCCTATCGTAATGACTGTGTCCTGTATAGAAATGAGTACTCAGGGTTAACTAACTATCCTGAATGTGGTGAGGAGAGGTATAAGGCGGGTAAGTTAACAAACATAGGCAGGAAGAAACAACTGGAGAAGGTTCTTCATTATTTTCCACTAATCCCTAGGCTACAATGCCTATTCATTTCCAGTAAAATAGTAACTGATGGCGTGGCATCTAGAGAGTAAATCATAAGATGGACGCATTTGTCATCCAGCAGATTCTGATGAGTGGAACAGATTTAACGAGAATCATAGATTATTGGTAGAGGAGACACGGATTGTGAGGCTAAGGCTTGCAAGCGATGGTTTCAACCCATTCAAGAACATGTATCCACCGTATTCTATATAGTAGGTGGTAATGTTAACTTACAACTTACCCCCATGGCTATGCATACGATCTGCATTCATGATGTTGACTCTCCTTATCACAAAACCCAAGTAACAAGGAAATGCAGTAGATGTCTATCTCCAACCATTGATTAATGGACTGAAAGTCTTGTGGTATAGTGGTGTTCAAACATATGACACACAGAAGAAACAATTCTTCCATTTGTATGCAGCATTACCATGGACAATCAATGACTTTCTAACATATGAGAATTTGTCAACATGGAGTACGACGAGGAAGTTCACCTGTCCAATCTGTATGGATGATACTCATCACCTGAGATTGCCAGAAAGTAAGAAGTTCTATTACTTAGGGCACTGTAGCTTTTTGCCCATTGAACATAAATGGCGAGCATCACAATTCAAAGACAAATTTGATGGTAAAGCATGTTGGTATTCGTCAAGGAATCCGAAAAATAAACTCAGTACAAGTTCTGTTAGGTTGTCAGGGATGAAAATCATGAAAACATTGCAATAGCTCGGTGAAATATGTTTGGGTCATCTTTTCAAGAATGACTTTACTTCCTTGTGACATTCAGGGTTTGGGAAGAAAAGCATATTTTTTATGGAGCTTCCATATTGTAAGGATTTGACTGTGTGGCACAATTTAGATGTTACGCATATAGAGAAGAATGTAATAGACAACATTCTTGATGTATTAAACCTAATAGATAGCCTAAAGGATACAATTAGAATAAGGAATGGTATGAAAATTTTGGGTATTCATCCTATGCTGGATGTTGTAGAAGGAGGGTCTCACTTTCCAGAAGCTATATATAGTCTTACTAGAGAGCAGAGACAAAAGATTTTCTCATTCCTTAAAGACATTCAGGTTCCAGATGGGTATCCATCGCAGCTTTCACATTGCGTAAATGAAGCGTAGAAGAAGATTATTGGGTTAAAAATTCATGATTCTCATGTGTACATGCAAATCTTATTCCCACTAGCGATACATGGATTGATGCCCGATCCGGTAGTTGATTGTTTTACAGAGATGAGTAGATATTTTAAAGTAATCTGTTTAAAGACATTAGATCCTAAATTACTGGAGTACTGGGATAAGGAAATTGTTATCACACTTTGCAAAATGAAGTAGATTTTTCTACCTACATTATGATGGTAACACTATCATTAGCCATAAATAGCTTTAATTAGTCAGAATCAAGAGAGCTCCTAAAAATCGTCGAAGAGCCGTAATTCCATGCAAATCCATTCTGAAAAGAAAATAATAAAATACGGGTAGCTTTGTAATTTTAGCATCACATCATGAACGTAGAGTAACCACGAGGTTTGTCAAGGATTAATTAAAGTCCTAAGAGTTGATCTACATAGACAGAAATAGGGTTTCACATATTTCGAGAACTAAATCAGAACCCAAAATCCTAATTTTAGGCTTACTTAAATAAAGAGGTTTTGGTCAGGAAAAAAATCATCTAGACCTCCTAAAATTCATAGAAAAATATTCTGAGAGGTTTGGTACCCTTGGTTTGACCATCTGAACGAATTTTGACCTTGAACAAAGTCACAAATGGAATTCTGCCTTAATTTGGGTTTCTATGCAAATTGCCTAGTCAAACGTTGTCAAAACTCAAATCTGACTTCACCATTAGATTCCTTAGGTCTAAATTAGGCTTGTACCAAAATTTAAGCCCAATCAGAGTCCATCTTGTCCTTGTTTGCATTTCAATCCATTAAAACTCTATTCCTCTCATCAAGCCCCTACTTTCGAAAATATTTACAAAAAGGCCCCTAACTTTCTCATCTTCTTCACGAATAGGTCCCTGCTACCATTAGAGGTCAACCGACCTCAACACCGACCTTTGATCGCCTCAAAACCTCATCAAATCATCACCAAATCCTACCAAAATTGGTTGGATTGATGTTCACACTACAAAGAATCATTTGAACCAGATCTTGCCTTCCAATTTGCACTAATGTGCCCTAGCGAATCCACAAAATTCATGAGTTCCTTGTAACCTAATTCCCAAGTAAATCAAGCTTCTTTCCTAAATCAGAGCTCAGTTAGGAGCTTTATAAAAGCTTCTAGAGCTTCAAGCCGTGCTCCTTAGTCGTTTCTAAGCAGGAAAACCCCATCTTCCCTTCTCTCCGACCACAAACTCCATCGACTCCAATGACCCCTCTACTCCAGCTTCTTTGCCCTCTGCCACATACTATAGGTAGAGGGAAACTTCCTCCATCTACCATCCGCTCCTCGCCATACCTGCCAGGAGCTTCCTCCCCCTTCAAACGTCACTGTCTCCCACACCAGAGCCTTCACCTTCTTCGATGCCAACCTATCATAGTCGGCCATCTACATCCACTCTCTCCCTCTCTAAATCCATATTTTCTCTTCCACTCACCTTCTTGATCCTCCACAACTCCTTAGACTCTAGGTTCACCCACAACATCACCCTCTCTTCTCCGGTCTTCTCCACGGCCGGTGAAGCTCTGGTGAACTCGCCCGACCAACACATGCCACCAAACACCCCACCACTTCCAGCCACACCTTCCACACTTTCCAAAGATCAAAAGCCCCAAGATTATTAGAGCTTTTGACCTCTAGAACCACCAGCTGGACTCACCCACTCATAGTTATCTACGTCGTCATTGTTCGACCACCTCACACTCTCTCGCATCAAAAGAACACCGCCATCACCTTCGTCTCTTCACGGTGAATTTTATAATGCTTCTAACAAGGTCGAGAGGCCATTTTCATGTTTCAGGGACTTCATCGGAGCTCCACCATTGCTGCTATCTTCTCAAACACCGAGCACCCATCTCCAGCCCTCAAATGTCTTGCTACTACCCTCACCTGACATGGTTCTTGGCCCTGACGTGATTCCAAATTACAATCGAAGTGGAACGCACCTCTAGCTGCCTCTATTTGGCACAAGTTTTAGCTGCAACTCATGCAGAGCTTCGCGAAGGAAGGATGGGGACTTTACTCCCATATCAGAAGATTTGAAGTGCCCAACAGCACATAAAAGCAAAACCTCTAAGAGGTTGTTCGCCTTAGTGAGCTTGGTGGTGAGGAACCCTTATGCACCTGTTTCACATGAACTAGTCCATGCACCCTTGCTCATGCTCACTTCCCATGGGTTTGGGCTGTGTGTCCGTTTACTCGGATACCCAGATCTGACCTTCATCTGAGAAAGAAAGAAGCTGAGGAGGGGGAGAGGTTTTTCTTACGGTTTTGTGACCTTGGGGTGTGAGTAGGGCACCCCATACTTAGCCTGCTGAGGCCCTTGTGCCTCTGTTTGCTGTGTCTTGACTCCTCTATTGTGCCACTTCTCTGAGGCTTAAGGCACGGCCTTGTGCTCTGTGAGGTTCTGCTGGTTAAGGTGTCTGAGGCCTTCTGCTGTTGTCTGATCTAGCACTTGATTGGTTCTGATCTATTGTAGAGATATTTATTGTGACCTTAGATTGCGGATATTGTTCTTTTATTTGAAATAATTGTGAGCTTAAAACTTAAGGGTTAATTTGGTGATTCAAATCACCATTTTAACCCTATCTTTTTGCAATAAATTTTTTGAAATATTATTTTGAGCCTTTCATTGGTTCAATTGCATATTATTTTTGATATTGTGATTAGTGGATTAAAATTTCTATTTTGCTCCCTACGAACAACCTTGGACTCCCATATTGATTTTGAGTTTATAAATTTAAATGCTATTACATTTTCATTGACTATATTACAACGCATACGTTTCTTAACTCGATGAAATACACATGCAAAATTTTGGTGCCGTTGCTAGGGAGTAACGTGCAGTTTTATTTCATTGATTACAATTCTGATATGATTCTAACTTACTTTATCTTATCTGTTGTGATTATGCGAGGTACATGAGAGGAGATCAGCTGCACAACAACCACTCCAGGGGCAGGTAACTTCAATTCCTTCTTCTTAAGCCCCTCATTTCTGGAAGGATTTAAAAAAAAGGAGATTCAATTAGGATCAACTTGCATTCTTTCATAGAATTAATCAATTGAGTTGCCTTATTTGATTTATTTAGAAATCCCCATCTAGATATCTACACCTATTAGGGACTTAAGGTGCTTAGTGCTATCCACTATCTTGATTGAGCCCTAGGTGCCAATTTTGAAAAGAATTGGACCTAGAAAAGAGCCAAATTAGGGTTTCTATTTTAGGGTTTGCGGAAGACACACTTTCCTGAATTAAAAGAAAATTGATTTCCCTCATTGTGTGCCACTCAAGCCTTGATTGAATTGATCTAATCAAGAGGACCCTAAAAGAAGGCTATAAGATTCACTTGAATCGTTAAAACTTGGGACTTAATAACCTATTTGCAAACCACTCAATGTGATTTTGAGGTTCTTTACCCAATTCATCGTAAACCTTAAGGCAGGTTAGATGAAGTCGACCCACCTTGTGGGTTAACCAAGCTTCAAATTAGGTAACAATCAATATCAACTCTAAAGTTTGAGTAAAATCCAAGGCACTATAATTCAGGAATAAAATTGGTAGACTTAAGGGGTAAAGTTGCTCATTCCAATCTACTTGGATTCTCAGTGACAAGGAAGGTCAGGTGTGGAAAACCTTGTAACCCATGGGAACGCTCTAACATGTAGGGGTCTTTGCAGGGCTCTTCCTTCCTAGTTGCTCAAGTACTTCTTGGGTGAGTGACTCTCTGATCAAGAGGTATCATCCACCTTGAACCTCCTTAGTCATCCAAAGATTTTTTGGGTGCCTCGATTGTGGATCCATCACACATTCTGTCCCTCATTTGGCTCTATAGAGCATGTTCAAGAGGAGGTCCTTAACACCACCCTTGAGGCCTCCATTAGCAGTCCATTCTCATTGATGTGCATACATCTAATTGGCTTAAAATGCCTATTTATGCATGTTCCTTGGTCTATAGAAGCATCATGCATTATAAATATTGCATAACATGCATCATCACGCATTTAGGGTAGATTGTATAAATTATAGGTTAATTTTAACTTTTTGTGGTCAAGGGATAAGGAAATATTTATTGGGGCCTCGGATTAAAGATCCAACCATACGAATCTGATCAGGGCAACGATCGGAGTCCAACAACTCTGAGATTTCCTCAATCGTATTTCCATAGCATCAAATACAGTTCGAGAAAGATCAGAGGTCAAGGGCCAAGGTGGTGTAAAATCCATACCTCAAACGACAAGTTCAACCATATGGATGGGCTCGGATCGACGATCGCAGCCCAACGATGGGAAAATCGGTCCAATTTGACATTTGTGGCACCATTTACAAGCCAAAGAAGATGGACGACCATGATGGTTCCACGTGGCTCCATCACAGTCACCTAGAACCTCCAACTCCCTTACTCCTTAGTAAAGGCCATGCTATCTCGACCGTTGGATCGAGATCCAATGGTTGAGAGTGCCGTGGCCTTAAATGAATAACTCGACACAAAGGGGAGGGTAGTGCATTGGTTACACTCTAAGCCATCAACAAGGAGGCACACGTTTGAAGTGCACTATGCCTCAAATCGAAGCAGCAAGCAGGTGTCAAGAAATTGCACCGCTCAATCAAGATCGAATGGTTGAGGGAGCGACGATGCGGGACTCGGAGAAGCGTGGATTGTGCATGCATGTGATGATGCGCGATCGCATGTGTGCATGCATAACAGCCGAAGAGGAAGCGATTGAGCAGCTTTTTAAGCTGTCCGATGTCTTGATCGGACGACTGAGGTTGATTGGCGTGATCTTGCGCTCAATGACTAAAGGGGAAGAGTCGGGTGACGTGGCGAAGTGTGGGCACTCAGATCAAAGGTGAATGACAGAGATTAAGGAGTGGCTTTAGCGACATGAGGGCTTTAGTGACGTGCACATCTGTCACTAAAGACCCTGCATTCATGATTAAGCATGTAAAAGGACCTATTTGCCCTCAAAACCCACCTATATAAAGCCCCTATGCCCTCCACTTTTCATCCATCCCTTCTCTTCTCTCACACCCTCTAAAGCTCCATGAACTAGTCCCATACCTGGGTTGCTCCATTAGAGCTAAAGTAAAATAATTTTCCCTCCTCTCACCCTATTCATGGATCATCCTGTAGTTTTCCTCTCACCGTCACTAGGGAAGTGGATCCCGCTGCGATGTCACCCTATTCTATCCTCGGTCCTCCAGCTTCATCGTCCTTCATCCGGCAACACACCACCCTCGTCCAAGCACTCCGTCAATCTGGCTCATCCTGCAAGCAGCCATCGAGGAGGATAACTTCTCACCCCCTTCTCTTTTTATCACTTTCCAGTGTAGATTTATAGCTTTCTAGTGTAGCAAGTAGATGTAATGATGTTATATGGTTATCAAATGTTGGTTTGCTCTCTCTCTCTCTCTTTTCTCTGTAATATTCGATCTCTCTTTTCTGTTAATTATTCTTTAAGTAGAATAGCTTGTAGATTAATTTCAACCAGCTAATCCACATCATGACAATAACTCTTATGCAATTTTTGATCAAACGTTCGCTTCCCCGTCTTCAACCCGAGACTTACCAGAGTTTCGATTAAATTGTCTTTGGATCTTGACTTAGATTTCATTCTCAATCCTTCAGGGTAGGTCAAGTGAAATTGATGTACTTTGTGGGTCAATCACCCTCCAAATTAGGTCACAAATTGAATCAACTTCTAAATCAAGTGAAATCTAAGGCACAAATTAGCACTAAAATTGGTAGACTTAAGGTCCCAATTAATACATTCCAATCTACTTGGAACCATAGCGGCAAGGAAGGTCTGGTGGGGGAAATCCAGTAACTCGTGGGGATGCTCAATCATCTAGGGGTCTTTGCAGGGCTCTCCCTTCTTGGCTACCCATGTACTTCTCGTGTGTATGGATTTCTGATTCAGAGCTATCCTCCACCTCGAAATAGCCCTAGTTATCCAAGAATCTTTGAGTGCCTTGATTAGGTCAAATTCATATCCAATCCCTTATCTAGTTTTTAGAGAACATACACGGGAAAGGTCCCTAGGTTGTTAACCTAGAGGCCTCATTAGAGTTGATCTTCTTGGGGATTTCTGATCTAATCTGATCGATTCAATTTGAACATGAATTTGATTCTATATCTTGAACTACCACCTGATTTAAAAATGCAACCTGACAATTTAGGAAGAATTTGTAGGAAACCTGAATCCCAAATGAGCATAAAAGAAAAAATGATCGAGGCTGCTCTTAGACATCATGATGAATACTACAAAACCTCTGATCTATCAAGGCACATTCAGGTTAACGTTTCAAAAATAACAACCCACATTATGAACCGTGTTGAAATGATTTTGACCCAAATGACACATGGTTCAACCCAGGATGATCTCTTATTAGAATATCTTGAATTGAGAAATTACATAGCAATGAGTATCTACAGTGTTGGTCAAATCCCCTACTTTTGGAAAAACAGCAAGGTCTCATGGAGGAACATGGAAAATTACTGAATAGGGTGTATGAAGCCATTGATCAAAAATACCTGGATATCCCCTCAGAAACTTATGAGACACCTTGGAATAGCATTGAGGATCAAGATGATTTCCTGAATCCCGGATTTGAAAACCAAGGTTGTTGTGAACCCCTAACTCAAATGGAATCAGATTTAAACTTTGTGCAGATTGACATGCTTGATCTTGATGTGGATTGGGAAGATCCAATTACAGGTGTTCTCGATTTTGAACCAGCATTAGAGAGTCATGATGTTGGTCCATCATGCCTTGAATCTCCTAACACCTGTGATGAGCTTGAACCAGAACCTCTCGAGGATGTAATTCCCGAACCATATTCTATTAAGGTAATCCTCGAGAGTGATTCTGACATCCCAATAGAACTTCATCCAGATTCTAGTGACCCAATTCCTAACCTTGACCTAGAATATAGATTTGAGCCTATTTGAGATGATCAAGAGGTCCAACTTGATGAGAATCAGATTCTAGATCTAGATCATGATTCTGGGCCTATATTTGATGAATACACCTCTTTGAACTCCTCAGAAATACAAATTGATCTATCAAAAGTCACCAATTTATGATACAGAAACGAAGGAGTTGGAGGAGTTGGGATTTGATTGGGTCTACCTTAAGAGCCAAGAACCTAAGCCTATACCTAATAAGGACACCTCTTTGAGCTCAGAATTTGAGATTAGGTTAGATCCAAGTCAGGTTGTTGATTCTGCACATCATGATTCATTCTATGGTGGAAATCCAGATCTAGAATAGGTTCAGAAACTGATCTTTGCAAATTCTCAATGATTTCGAATCCTACTCTGATTTCGAAGAACCTTTGTTTCCTGACAATTATGAGCCAGCTTACGACCTCAGCATCCATGACCCGTTCATCGATTCTGATGCTGATGCTAATGATTTGGACCTCCAAGAAGCCACACCTTCTGATACACATACAAAGCCTTCGAAAATCCAATCCCAACCTCAACCCGCCATCGGAATCAACTTCTACTCCGATTTACCACTCTCTAATTTGGTTGCATATGATTCTCCTCCATCTTTTGATTGAGTATCAAACATTGATTAAACTGTTAATTAGTTCCTATCTTTCTCTGATCTTACCTTCAAGGTTCCTACATCCTCCGCAAATCCATTTTTCTTTTAGGATCCCTACTCTGATTAGGCTGAGCAGATTCAAACAAACCCTAGATTTTCATTTCCATATCTCTTTGAGCCTTAAAGTATCTAGTGGGTTACATACCTATTTATTCACATTCATCAACCCACCAAACTGATTGGGTTTGGCCTGCATCATCTGCCTATTGATCTGAATAAGAACATGGTTCGACCAGCCAGGCTTCTTTTCAAGGTGCTTGTCCTACAAAACTCCTCTGATTTGACCAACCCTTCTCCTTGACCACTTTCTGCTCAGCTGAAGGCATTGAATTTAGTGCTTAATGGGAGGCAACTCGTCATTCCAAAAACCTAAGACCCTTCTGATCATCCTTTTGAGCTACACTCCTACTGCACCTTTGAGTTCAACTTTAGAATAGTTGACTCCACCTTTAATACTTGTATCAGAGCTTGAAATCATTCGCAATAGCCATTCCAACCCATTCAACCACCCTTTTATCCTGTTCTAATCCTTAAACCAAGCTAAATTTGTACCCTCTTGATTTACAATGAAAACATTGCAAAACTTAAGCATGGGGGGTGTTAAAGTGCAAACATATGAAAATTAAATCCTTTGAAGGGTCCTCACAAAAAAATCATATTCAAAAATGATAAAAAAAAAATTAAAAAAATGAAAAAGAAAAGAATTGAAGAAAGGGGAGAAAATTTTGAGAAATGATTGAAAATATTTCTTGACGAGGAAAAGAGGAGAAAAATTCAAATGTCAAAAAAGAAAGAGCAAAATAAAAAATGGTAGTCATAGCAATTGATTATGGAATCTACTTAAGTTTTAGACCAAATCAAAAGAAAAATTAAGTCCTGAAATGATAGAGACAAGGAGATTAGTATGAGTGTTGATCTTAAGCCTCTTGGGCTTATTTTAGGGCTTCAACATTCATCTATTCATAAAGATCTGGATTAGTCCTCAAAAGGCTGGGGAAAATGCGAAGCTGATGTAGTAGGTCTAAGGCTTAGGGATTATTCGGCCCCATTGCCTACCCTCTAGTTTACGGGACTTGGTAACCTAAACACCCAAAAATCACACACTAAGTCTGGTTCAGTGCACTTAATAAAGAAAATCATGTGAAAAAGTGTTCTGCTATGAAAAAATATCTCGAAAATCTAACTTAGGAGTGGCTCGACAACACAAGTTGATTGGATGAGTTCCTGATCGCGTGCTTTCACTCAACCCAGTAATTAAGTTAACTTCACTTAATTAAGAGTAGAAGAAATCACTTAGGTTAACTCGAAATTGTGTTGGTTGTGTAGTATAGGGTTGAATTAACCTGACATTTTAGAAATTTTTACTGGTTGAGTCCAGGTCATTCACTGCGAGGTATAATAACTTCTACATTCACTAATTTTCTTTTATTTCTCTATAAGTTTAGGAGGTATAACTAAGTTGATTTTTAAAACATGAATTTTGCCAAAATATTTAAACTATGAAGAATATACAAAATTCCATATGAAAAACATATTTACTCAAATCATCTTCTTTATTAGCAACTAAACATGCTAGTTTTCCAATTTTATTTCAAAAGAAATTAAGGCAATAAACGTTGTTCAATTAAAACATGCCTTTTTACAATTAAAACAAATTCAAAAAGTAATTAAAATGATGCAAAAAAAAAAATATCCTTTCTTTACTTCTTCAGCCTCTCTCTTCTTTCTTTCTTTTATTTTCTTCTCTCTCTCAAGCTCTCTTTCTTACCATTCTTCTTTTCTTCCCTTAGTCTTCTCCTTAGTAGTATTGCCTGTGCTCCTTTGGTTAGCTGCTGCCTTCTGCACTTAGCTTAACCTTAACATCCTTCAGTGGCTCCTCTTTCAATTCCCTTAGACTTTCAGCTGAACCGGGTTTCTTTACTTTTTTTTTTGAAACATTGAGGATTGCTATCAAGATCCGATAACAATCCTGAGGGTAGTATATTCCATATCAAAAAAGCAATTACAGGTATGAAGCCCAACTATGTATGAGAGACCAGCACTCTGGTGGTCAGGCCCGGAAAGGTTGTTAATATGGTGATTTCATTGTTGAAGTGTGTATAGTGGTTAACCTAAATCGGACCTAACCATCTCTTTACAACATTTTTAACTTGGCCTACTTGATTTTATCTTGGTCACTTTTAGGCCCAGGATCGAACTCAGGGAAGTGGGATTAGAAGTGAAGTTTATACGCCTTTCCTATAACGAATCTCTTCCGTTCGTTTATTGTGTTTTTGGTGTTTCTTCTATTTAGATTTTTTTTGATAATCTTTGTCCTTGAGGCACCCCTCAAAATTAGGTTCTTGGCTTTGAGCCAAATCAGGGTCCCAAATCGGGTCTTGCTATTCACAAGATGGAGTACCTGCAAGTCAAGGATTATCTTTTCTCTTTTATATATTTGTTTTATCTTTTTACTAATAGGAAAGAGAAACAGAAATCAAGTAAATATAGTATATATATATATATAGGTATATATTATGTATGTATAAAGGGATGGGGTGGAGGCGGCGATGGAGTGTAGCACGGTGTCGAGTCGATCATCGTCTAGAAAGACGCAACCAACAAGACGAGGTGCCGCGTGTAGTGTAGGATGGATGGTGGAAGATGTGTGTGACCACGCTTTTTGTACACGTGTATCGAGGAATATTAGCAACTGTTGCTGATATTCCCGCGATACCACGTATGTTAAGTAATGTGAAAATATATATATATGTATATATGTAAATATATCTATATGTATATATATATATGGTTATAAATATACAGGTATATATATGTAGTTATATATGTATATATATATATGTGTATATATATATGTATATATATATATAAATATATATATATGTATAAGTATGTATATATACTATATAGATGTTAATATATATGTATATATAGATATATGTAGATAAATATATATACATATATATATATGTATGTATATATAGTTATAGATATATATGTATATATATATATATATAAATATATATATATGTATGTATATAGGCTAATACATAGTTATATAAGTACTAATATATGTATAGGTATATGTATATATTTATATATATATGTATATAAGTATATGTATATATGTAAATATATATGCATATATATAAGTGTATAGATATATATATATATATATATATATGTATGTATGTATACTAATACTTAAGTATATAGGTACTACTATATGTATATATATAAGTATATATATATGTATATACATATATGTATATATATCAATATATATATGTATACGTATATCTATATATGTATATAATACTATTTAAGTGAGAGTGTGTGTGTGCGAGAGTGTGAGTGTGTGTGTATGTGTGTGTGCAGAGATAGAGTGAGAGTGCTGTGAGAGAGAGAGAGAGCGGGAGAGAGACTGCTGGAGCGAAGATCCTGCAGGGTTTAAGTCGTTCGCGCGCTCAGGGCCGACGTTTGGTGGCTTCACGCGCACGCGTAGGTGCGTATGCATGCAAAGAGGCTCGCGCTGGAGGGCGATGGGCGCGGAGAGGACCGCAGTGCACTGCACTTCACAAAGGGTTGGAGCGGGCGCACGCAGAGGCACGCGGGCAAAGGGAGCGGGCGAAGGAGCAGGCGCAGGCAAAGGACCGCATGAAGACGTGCGGGTGGGCGCTGGAGTGGACTCGGTGTGGGATGCGGGTGCGGGCGCTAGCCGGTTGCGGCGCACCGGGTGATCAGATAAGCGAGAAGCTTACCGGTCACTCCATAGTAGCCACAGTGTCGCATTGACTGGAGTGAACGGTGGCTACAGTGGCTGGGTGAGCCGAGCAACCACTTGCTGTAGATGCTGTGAGTGCAGGCAGCTTGCGGTTGGCGCACGCGGAAGAAGGTCTGCGTCAGTTGGTTGCGTGCAGAAGAGAGAGCACAGTAGGGTGCACAGAGAGGGAGGCAAGGGCTCTTGCAGGCACGTGCGGTGGCCTGCGTGCGTGCGCCCGATGGCCTGCACGCCTGCAGCCACCTTGCTGCTGCTGCCGTGGAGCTTCAAACCTTCATGCCTGCGGCAATGGCCGAAGTGCTGGAAATGAAGAAGTCAGGGAAGAGAAGATCACCACGCTGCTGGTGTGCACGGTGGAGCTGCTACTGCTGTGCGGAGCTTGAGAGCTTCAAAGCTTGAAGCTCCTACTCCAATGGCTGAAATAGCTTGGCGTTGAAACACGGAAAGAAGGCCACCACACCCACCGGCTCTTTGATGAGCTGGGCAGTGGTGGTCTCACTGTGGTGGGTGTGCACCACAGTGATGACTTCTGGCCACAGAGTGGATCCTCAGAGGTGGAGGGCCTGTGTATGGATGGAGAGGGAGGAGATGGCTTGGAGAAGAAGAGAAGCTGCTATTGGGTTTTTGTGTGGAGGACCAGGCTCCTCACAAAGGAAGAAGCAGCATCTGTTTTATAGAGGAAGAAGTCATGCACAGCCATGCGCTGGCTGTGCATGGCTTGCGCATGGCTTGGCAGGGAGAGGCTGCATGTGACTGGCAGAGAGAGGTGTTGCAGAGCATGGCACGAGGAGGAAGGTCCAGCCGTGCCATGCAGCCGAGGGAAGAATTCAAAGTCAAGTAGAAATAAAAATAAAAAGATGGTGAATTTTGCAATGATGCACTTGAGGAAAAATGTTAATTGCAAGGCCATTTATTTCACTCTCCTCCCCTCTTAATTAAATGCATGCATGCATGTATTTCTACAAATGCGACTATGGAAACCTAATATGCACTGGTAATGCTAGGAAATAGCACAAGACGGCACAATTGCAGGCATATTTTTGCGGTTCAATCATACCCTCTTGCCTATCTTTTACTACTCCCTAGCAAAACAATATTTAGAAATGATCTTTAAGATGAAGATTTTCTTCTGAGGCGACATAGGTGTGCTTATTGTTGGATATTGTGAGAACCAATTGTAGAGAAGACTACCAATACTTTAAGTCTCACATGACATAGATCATCTCTCGACTAACCAGGACTCTTGACATTTAAACCTTAAGTACGATTTCCTGGACCCAGGAGGTTTTTGCCATACTCGAGAGCTCAAGAGATTATGGCTTGTGCTTAGTGAAGGATCAAGAATGACCAGATGAATATTAAGACTCAAGCCCAGGGTTTCACGAATTTTTAAGTACAGGTTGGTCCCAGTTTCAGCTTGTGTCTTCGGATTGACCCTTAAAAAGACGACGGAGAACTCAACTCCCATTTTCTGACATTTGGCTCAAAGAAAATAGGGCATTTGCCCTGAAGAACTTTTCTGTAGGAAGAAGACTTTACAGATATTTGTGAGATATACTGACTTATTTGCTTCTTTTTTTTTTTTTGAAACACGTGTCAGTATATCTCTTACAACATTATTTGCAGGAGCACACTTTTCTTTTTGGTGGGAGAGTTTCTTTTTGGTGGAAAGAGTCTCTCCTAAACACGAGACTAAAGCCTGGGATAAAAAGTCTACCTACGCACACAAGTAAAAACTCTACCTTCCCTAATGAACACTAGAGTTGGATCTTATGTTCACCTGGTCTTTCTTGATATGTGTAGTGTGAACCAAGATTACTTAGGCTCTCAAGTAGAAGCAAACGAACGAATCCTGTACTGGTGTCTCAGGTACAAGAATACGTCCTTAGTTAGGAGAGATTCCGATCTATCTTGTCAATGCTCAAGTGAATTAAGCCGAGCCTTAGCGAATCAAGCTTCTGTGGCCTGGAAAGTCTTCAAAATAGAGGTTGAATATCAATAAACACTTATTGTATTTTTGTTTCAGCCTTTAGATCATTACTAAACACCATTTATTATTATTATTATATATATATATATATTTTCTTCTTACATATTTATAAATAGGTGGAAACTGCATGATATCATAAAATACCCAGATCCTATGGATGCTTATCCAACCCCCCATGCCAAACGATGCTATGTCCTCATATGCATGCAGGGAAAGGTAGATAAAGGATGAAAGATCAGGTAATGAGAGCAGAGGTGCAGGGTATACAGTAGGGTGGTAGGGTGGGTGGATGGTGGGTGATGAAGTGAGAAATGAAGTGATCGTGACAGTGGCGTGAAATGTGATGGTGGATGGTGAAAGATCTGCCATTTCCTGGGATGAGAGTGTCCCAGGCAGGTCGGAGAACAAGTCAGGAGGAAGAAGTTGGCCCTCAGATTGGCCAAGAAGAGAGGCTTCTTGGATAAATGGATCCAAAAAGGAATAGCCCAAGTGAGAAGTATATGGGCTCAAGGCCCCAGTGTGGATTTGCAAATCTGCTTGATTTGGCGGGAAAGAAAGGGCAATCCGGTCTTCAAGAGTGTGGACCGGCGGTGAGCAGCCCGGATATGACTCAGACCAAGAGGTATGGGAAGCGGAGAAAACCTCGTCAGAAGTCTGGTTAGGAGAAGGTATGGGAATAGGGAGGGATGGGGGAATGTCACAATATGTGTCGGTCAGGCTATCGTCAGTGTTTACAGGTAATCCACAGCAATCAGAATAGGTCCCAATTAGTCTGATATGCGCGCTGACGGCCATGTCCTCGTCAAACGTGTCATCCTTGATACAATCACAATCAATGTTCTTGGCTGCCTTGAAGACGTTAAGCTTGAGCTTTTCAGATCCAACGGCAATCTCATTATAGCCTGACTCACAGTCGATAAGGGCACGGGTTGTGGCCAAGAAAGGTCGACCAAGGATGATCGGACAATCAAAAAGTGAACTAGGAACTTCCATATCTAAAATAAGAAAGTCAACAGGAAAACAGAGACTATTGACCCTAACCACCACGTCTTCCACCACACCCTTAGAAATTTTGACAGAATGATCTGCCAACTGTAACGTGACAGGGGTGGGTTTCAGATTTCCCAAGGAAAATTTTTCAAGCATGATGGTCGGTATAAGATTTATGGAAGATCCTAGATCAAGCAGGGCACAGTTAAAATTACAGCCTCGGATGCTATAGGAAATCAGCGATGTGCCAGGATCTTTCTACTTCGGTGGTAGATTTGACAGTATAGCACAACTTGCATGAGGCAAGAGAACCACTGGATTCTTGGTTTTCATTGACTGTCGCCTGGGTGTTGTGTAGTCTTTGAAAAATCGGGCGATAGTAGGTATGTGGTCCCTAGCCTCGAGCAGGGGGACCTTGATTTCTACTTCCCTGAACAAATTACGTAGGTTATCAAAGGCCGACGTATCTTTCTTTTTGCCTTTTGGCTCCCTCAATAGAGCCTCAGGGAATGGAACTGATTCTGACACCAATTTGGGTGTATCATCTTCTCGAGAATGCGGTGCACATCCTAAATGAGAGGGCAATGAAGAAGACAGGCAAAGATCAGGTCGAGGCAGATCGACAGCCTGCTTGCTGCTCCACGTAGTGATAGCATTGGACGATGCAAGTCCAGTGGGATCATACGGCGGAGGAGGGCTAGCAATAGGGACATAAGGGTGCGGTACTGCAGTGGGATTTGCCTGAAATCCTGGTGGAATGCTCAGAGCTTGTAGAATCTGATTAACCTGCCCCTGAGAAGGTTGTACCTGTGGTTGAGGACCACGGGGTACAAAGTTTCGTGGGTTAGGAACAGGTTGGGTGGGAAGAGTGCCCTGAGATCAAGTCACCATGCGTAGTTGACTGATCTCAATATTCTGCTGCGCCAATTGGTGCTGAAGAGAGGTCATGTTCTCTTCATGGCGCTTTGACATTTCTGTCATCATTTGCATCAATTTATCAATAGGACTTGATGCGTTTTTTGTTTGCGGTACGTAAGAGCCTGATGGCGGGTTCTCCATAGGATTAGACTAGGCCCTTGGGATGACGGGTGCGGACGGTCGCATTGGTCCACCTGCGGGGTTTTGGCGCTGCGGGTTGTTGGACCATGCGAAGTTCAGATGATTTTGCACCCTGGGTTATAAGTGGCAGAGAACGGGTTATTCCCCAGGGCGTAAGCGTCTTCTATGCCAGAAGACGCATCGGCATGTAAATATGCGTCCGAGCACACGGAGGCTTGGTCGTCCATGCTAAAATATTAGTTCACAGAAGCCAGATCCACGTGACTTACCTAGTCGCTCAGCGCGACACTCGGTAAGGAAGGTCTTACAGGGTTTCTCGGGATAAGCCTGGTTTGGAAGAATTGGAATTGTGACGAAGTGGTGAGGTGGGGGTGTTTGCCATAGAACGGGCCGGGTTGGCCAGAAGCTCGTCCAGCTTCTTGTGCATGACGGAGACTTCATCCAATTTCTGTGCAATAAGGCTAAGATCAGTGGATGAATGGGAGGGTCCTGTGTCAACTTCGTGGACATTTCAGGGCAGGCTGGTACGATTAAAGGCGACAATGGAGGCATTGTTCATTGAGTTTTCACTCATGTTTTCAAACAATTCGAATGCTCCATTCTTGTCTTTATTCATAAAATGCCCTCCGCAGGAAGCGTCTGCAATCTGCTTCAAAGTCTCATTTAGCCCATAGTAGAAAATTTGGGCTATATGCCACTTAGGCAGACCACAGTGCGGACACTTCCTGAGGAGGTCATTATATCTCTCCCATGCCTCATGAAATTGTTCGCCATTTTGTTGTGTAAATGAAGTGATAGCACGGCGAAGCACATTGGTTCACCCGATTGGGAAGAACTTCTTGAGAAATGCTGTTCGCATCTCTTCCAAAGAGTGGATGGTTCTCCCAAGGGTGTGTAACCACTGCGACGCTTTATTCCACAATGAAAACGGGAACATTTTCATGAGGACTATTGGTAATCCGATATTTCTAGGTTTAACAGTTTCAGCCAATCAGGTTACGTCTTCCAAGTGGAGAAAAGGATCTTCACTTGCAAGACCATGGAAATGGAAATTTATTAGGCCAATTATGTTAGGTTTCAGTTCAAGGCCGTCCCCACCCATAGGGACTCGAATTTGTCCTATGGTCTCTGTAGTAGCGGGATCATGAGAGGAGCTAAGAGACCTAGGCTCCTCCCATTTGGGAGGGTTCTGCATTTCCTCCAATGTTTCCCGAATGGCTTCAATTTGTTCATTATACATTTCCATTTGGGCTTGGAGGAGGTTTATGGGATCTAAGGCTCCACCACATGGTGGGTTTTGAGGGTAGTTTCCTCCCTCAGGATTTGGGGGTGGGCGTGCAGCCATGTTTGTGAAGGAGGAGGATGATTCGACTTCTTTCCTAAATTTATCAGGCAATTCAAATAGTTCAGGGTTTTGTGACCTCCTCACAAACATGCGCTACTGCAAGAAGAATTGGGGAGATAAGAAGGGAAAAGAGATGAGAGAAATGATGCCGCAAAGGTACACTTGATGACAAATCAATTCAATCAAATTCCTAACCTCTACAGTGTGCCCTTAGACATAAAGATCTACGTTACCTACTATCACGAACTATGGAACCGAATGCGAGCACCACGGAACCACCAGGCCAGATTGAAAGGCTGTTTGCCCCAGTCATAGACACCCAATAGCACGCGGGAACCCTCACCAGCACGTAGATGCTACACGCAGGTAGTTAGACCTCCAATCCTTAATAAGGGTCAAGTTGCTACCAATTTTAGTTAGAGGCTTAGGATCAAGTGCTTTTGGAATGTGAAGGGCATTGTTTACGGGTAATGCCCAAGTGATTCATTTTCAGAGTGTGTAAAACAAGCATGCAGTGGGGAAATCTCCCTGAATTGAAGTTTTTAATTGGTGAATGGTTTTTAGAGTTCAGCCTTAAGTAGTATGGATTTTAGGATTTCGCTGAATTACCAATTCAACCAATATCCGGGTTTTGGAGAGAATACAGGTTTTCTTCTAAGCCTAACAAACCCTTCTTCAATATCAGTTAGTTAATGCATGCTAAAATGCAATGGGCTTCCCTAAATGGAGATTTCTATGTGTGGATGCACGAATCAATTTTAGATTAGTGTGAAAGGGAGCCAAAACACTTCAATTCAAGTGCTCTCAATCATCGAAAAGATGTGCACACACAAGGCTCAACCAAAATATAAGGAAAATCAAATTGTTGGGGTTGAAGTATTTGGGATCGAATCTTAGGCAAGTTGAAAAGTCGTGGTGGGGTTGGAATCAACTCAATTCCAAGTCTCCCCACAAAAAATGTGATCCTAAATTTACATATAAGTGAGGCAAAGAGGGGTGCAATCAATCTTCTTATGTTTGCCACAAAGAATACCTCACACGGTGAAAAATTCAAGAATCAAGATTCTTAGATTTTCGCTATGCGAAGTAAGGCGGGAAATCCCAGGGCAGTGGGAGTAAAGGCAATCAATCAAACAAGTGAATTTTAGTCCACTTGCCCTAAGAGATCCCAAGAAGTTTTTCTAGTTTTTTATAGTTTTTAGCTTTTTTTTTTTATATTAAGGTTTCAAGTTAACCTAGGTTGCTAAGAAAGAAGGACATACATGTGCAGCAACGTGTGCCGAGCTCCAGTGCGGTGTCGGTGTCTTTACGCTCACGTTCCCGCCTTGGATCTGCTCACATCTCTGACTTCGTCAGCCTGCCTTCTCCTTGCAACAGGTTCACCTGCACACCAAAAATAGAGACACCCGTGAAGACAGAAGAGAAAAAATGAAAGGAATGGAATAGAAACTTACTTGAAGGTGCACCTCCCCGGCAACGGCGCCAGAAAAGATGGTGGTCGGGCCCGGATAGGTTGTTAATATGGTGATTTTATCGTTGAAGTGTGTATAGTGGTTAACCTAAATCGGACCTAACCATCTCTTTACAACATTTTTAACCTGGCCTACTTGATTTTATCTTGGTCACTTTTAGGCCCAGGGTCGAACTCAGGGAAGTGGGATTAGAAGTGAAGTTTTTAAGCCTTTCCTACAACGAATCTCTTCCGTTTGTTTATTGTGTTTTTGGTGTTTTTTCTATTTAGATTTTTTTCTGATAATCTTTGTCCTTGAGGCACACCCTCAAAATTAGGTTCTTGGCTTTGAGCCAAACCAGGGTTCCAAATCGAGTCTTGCTATTCGCAAGACGGAGTACCTGCAAGTCAAGGATTATCCTTTCTCTTTTATATATTTTTTTATCTTTTTACTAATAGGAAAGTGAAACAGAAATCAAGTAAATATAGTATATATATATAGGTATATATTATGTATGTATAAAGGGATGGGGGTGGAGGCGATGATAGAGTGTAGCACGGTGTCGAGTCGGTCGTCGTCTAGAAAGACGCAACCAACAGGATGAGGTGCTGCGTGGAGTGTAGGATGGATGGTGGAAGATGTGTGTGACGACTCTTTTGGTACACGTGTATCGGAGAATATTAGCAACTGGTGCAGATATTCCCGCGATACCATGTATGGTAAGTAATGTAAAAAAATATGCATATATATGTATATATGTAAATATATCTATATGTATATATATATATGGTTATAAATATATAGGTATATATATGTAGTTATATATGTATATATATATGTGTATATATATATGTATATATATATATATAAATATATGTATAGATATATTTATATGTATATGTATATATACTATATAGATGTTAATATATATATGTGTAAGTATATGTATATATAGATATATGTAGATAAATATATATTTATGTATGTATGTATGTATACTGATACTTAAGTATATAGGTACTACTATATGTATAAATATAAGTATATATATATATATGTATATAAATATATGTATATATATCAATATATATACGTATAAGTATATATAAATATACGTATATAATACTATATAAGTGAGAGTGTGTGTGCAGGAGTATGAGTGTGTGTATGTGTGTGTGCAAAGATAGAGTGAGAGAGTGATGTGTGAGAGAGAGAGAGAGTGGGAGAGAGACTGCTGGAGCGAAGAGGCTGGAGGGTTTAAGTCATCCACGCACTCATGGCCGATGTCTGGTGGCTTCACACGCACGTGCAGGTGCGTATGTGCGCGAAGAGGAGCGCACTGGAGGGTGATGGGCGCAGAGAGGATCGCAGCGCACCACACTGCATGAAGGGCTAGAGCGGGTGCACGTAGAGGCACACAGGCAAAGGGAGCGGGTGCTGGCAGAGGACCGCACGTAGACACACGGGCGGGCGTTGGAGCGGACTCGGTGCCGGACGCGGGCGCGGGCACTGGCCGGATGCGGTATGCTGGGTGACCGGATAAGTGAGAAGCTTACTGATCACCCCACTGTATCCATAGTGTCGCACTGACTAGCATGAACAGTGGCTACAGTGGCCGGGCGAGCCGCGCAACCGCTTGCTGCAGGTGTTGTGAGTGCGGGCGGCTTGCAGTTGGCGCGCGCGGAAGAAGGTCTGCGCCGGTTGGTTGCGGGTGGAAGAGAGAGCGCGACAGGGCACACGGAGAGGGAGGCAAGGGCGCCTGCAAACGTGCACGGTGGCCTGCGTGCGGGTGCATGGTCGCCTGTGCGCCTGCTGCCACCTTGCTGCTGCCGCCGCGGAGCTTCAGACCTTAAAGCCTATAGCAATGGCGGAAGTGCTGGAAACGAAGAAGTCAGGGAAGAGAAGACCACCACGCTTTTGGCGTGTGCGGTGGAGCTGCTACTACTGTGCAGAGCTTGAGAGCTTCAAATCTTGAAGCTCCTACTCCAATGGCTGAAATGGCTTGACGTTGAAACAGGGAAAGAAGGCCACCACGCCCACGGGCTCTTTGATGAGTTGGCCGGTGGCGGTCCCACTGTGGTGGTGTGCACCACAATGATGACTCCTGCCTGCAGAGTGGCTCCTCAGAGGAGGCGGGCCTGCGTATGGAGGGAGAGGGAGGAGATGGCCTGGAGAAGAAGAGAAGATGCTGTTGGGTTTTTGTGTGGAGGACCAGGCTCCTCGCAAAGGAAGAAGCAGCGTCTGTTTTATAGAGGAAGAAGTCATGCACAGTCATGCCTTGGCTATGCATGGCTTGCACATGGCTTAGCAGGGAGAGGCTATGTGCGGCTGGCAGGGAGAGGTGTTTCAGAGCATGGCACGAGGAAGAAGGTCCAGCCGTGCCATGCAGTCGTGGGAAGAATTTAAAGTCAAGTAGAAATAAAAATAAAAAGATGGTGAATTTTGCAAAGATGCACTTTAGGAAAAATGTTAATTTCAAGGCCATTTATTTCACTCTCCTCCCCTCTCAATTAAATGCATGCATGCATGTATTTTTATAAATGCGACTATGGAAACCTAATATGCACTGGTAATGCTAGGAAATAGCATAAGACGGCACAATTGCAGGTGTATTTTTGTGGTGCAATCACACTCCTTTACAATATTCTCACATCTCACTGATCTCTCCTGAAAAAGCTTATCGTTACGCACCCTCCATACACACCACAACATAGCTGCCATAGCCCCCACGGGTCAACCAGGAGTGATGAACCTCTGCCACACTGAATCCCAGGAAGGAAGGGGTTCTAAACAAACCAACCTCCAAATCTTATTCGTGATCAAACGGGAGGAAAAAATGTGTGATGCACTATCAGAGTTAAATCCACAGAGAGGGCATACATTTAGCACAGTCCCCATCCTTCTTTGTCGCAGATCACCAGTGATCAGCCCATCATGTCTGCATAGCCACAGGAAGATCTGAACCTTCAGAGGAACTTTTAGGAGCCAAATCTTTCTATCAATGGGGTCCCATTCCACCTCATTATTTGCTCGAATAACTTTCTCATACGCTTGCTTCACTGAAAAACCACCCTACCAGCAGTAAGTATCTATCCCATTATTCACAAGCTGCAACTACTGTAGACTCGCCATCAATTTCTGCCTCTCCTCCCACAGACGAGTGCCAATAGCTGGTGACAGCAGCAATCACTGAACGCCAAAATTAAGACGGCTTCTTCGGCTGAAGCCTCTGCAGACTGCTATTAGATTGCCCATAACAGTCCCTGATCAGGTCCTCCATCAATCCCTCCTTGCCATCCAGAATTCTGATGGCCCATTTCAACAATAAGCCTTCATTGAACTCCTTAAGAGCTTTAATTCCCAGCCCCCCTATCTCCTTAGGTCTGCAGATACAATTCCATCTGATGGGCTGCATGAAACCTCCCTCATGTCCTGCACCCTTCCAGAAAAATCTCTTCCTTATAGTATCCAATCTCTTCCAAATACATTTAGGGGCCTTAAAAATGCTGAGGCAGAAAATCGGTATGGCTATTATGACTGAATTAAGTAGGATTAATCTTCCACCTTTAGAAAGGAATCTTCTACTCCAGGCCTTCAGCTTACCAGACACCCTCTCAAAAAGAACATTCCAATATGATTTTTTCAGTTTTGTGGCCCTCAGAGGTAGACCAAGGTATCTTAATGGCAGTTTAGCACGGGGAGACCCAAAAACACCCTCCAGCTCCCTCTGCTCCTACTCATTCATGCCAAAGCAAATCAAAATCGATTTATCTTTATTCAGACATAAACCTAAAATGTCACCAAAAATCTTTACCAGTAGCCCCAGAGCATGTGCCTCACATCTGGATCCCTCAACAAAAAACACCGTGTCGTCTGCATATTGCAATAAGACCTTTCGAGGATACACAGCACTAGGTCGTCTACAAAAGCACTGGGTTTTTTTACTTTTTAACCAAAAGTTTTTTTATTTGCGGTGAGGACCTTTCGAGGATATACAGCACCCTAAGACCAGGGTGGGACTAGACCCTACTCGGTCCTCGCCTAATCTCAATTAGGTTCGATTTCGATTTATTTCATTTCGGTTCATACCATTGAGCCAATCCAGCTCAACACAGCCTCCCAGGCCTCTCACCCTCCCAAGGCACATATGCTAATGCCCCCAAGGGCGCACACCCGCAGGCACACAAGCCCGCACATACACATATGCACATGCTCAGATAGGATCAGATCAGATTGGTAACCGATGTGCCGAGTGTTGACGGCTGAAGAGGGCATACAACAAAATCATTTTATCCCCATGTGCGCACTTAGAATCTGACGATGTGGGACTATGTAATCCCTTCCAGATCCAACTTCAAATGATCATGACTTTCTACCCATAGCTCCAAATCGAATGATTTAAAGTTTGTTAGAAAGCTCTAAGATAGATCTAAACAATTGCAGGGTCAATTTAAGGTTTTGAAGATGTTTTTCTCTTCAATTTGAAAGATAAAATCATGGGTTCCTACGAGTTTTTAAACTCCTGGAAATGGTTTTAATGTCACAGAGTCCTCAGATGGACTTTTATATCTTAATTAAAAGGTCTGTACAAGTTATACAATTAATTCTGCATCTGCTAGAGTAGTCTTTAAGCTCTCAAGACATTCAAACAGTGTACAGAAGGTTGAAGCTTCTCTGAAAGCTTCAGAGTTCAAATTTCTGACTTAAATAGGTGCAACAGACACTTAAGAATGTTTCTAATTGATTTAAACTAATTATAAGGGTTGTAATTAACTCAACTAAGCAGGATTCAAATTCATATTTTATCAAAATGCTTCTGTTAGTTTGGGTTCGAAAGTAACCCAAATTGACAGGATTCAAATTCTCACTAAATAAATCAACTGAGCTCACTTTAATCACTTTAAAACCATCAAACAAGATCCAGAAACAACTTACTCTCATCAATTCCTCAGATTGGTCTCAGAAACAAAGTTTCCTCCTCAGGTTTGACTATAAAGGCCTCAAGTTTAACTTTCTGTTAAAAGCTGCTCCACAGGAAATCAAAGCCTCGAATAGAGTCTCTTCAACATCAGAAACTTATTCAGATCTTCAGGTAGGTGTTCTGACCTTGATTCCTAGGGTTACAGGCTCGCCGCCTGAGGTTCAAAATGTGTTTGTTTGTCAGAGCCATTTAGAGGTTGTTATAGTGGAATGTGGTCATAAACAGCTTCAGTGTATTGCACTGAAGCATCTAGGTTCCTTAAATTCAACATAAACCGAACTAATAGACTTCTCCAACTCCGCTGGAGTTGGAGAAGATGAAGTCATATCTACAGCTCCATACATTAAAATCTCAATTTAACATCCTTAAAACAATCAGTGATCCACATTTTATCATTCTGGAGCTTCTCAACAAGTTTCATAGGTTGAAGCACATATTTGGCTCGTCGAAGCTCGCTGGAGCTCCGGTGAGTCCAGCAAAAGGCAAAATTGTGTACAGATTGTTAAAACTAGCACTTTTTATTTAGAAAGGATCCTGAGGTTGCAAAGAACCTTAGTATCTCATTTAATTCTTTATTTGTCTAATATAATTAAGATTTGACAGTGAATTTGTTTCTTTAAAAATTTGATTTGAAATAAGCTCAGGACTTGTTTAACCACACGATTGAGAGGTTAAAACAAGTCAACAGATGTTTATATTCATAAATATATATTTAATTTAAGATTTGAACTGCTCCTGAGCCGCCATTGACAGTGAGCTCAGGAACTTAATTAAGATTGGGCGTTTAATTTATATGTGGTATTTATAGCTATTATAGTGTCGATTAGGGTCCTAAAGTGGTGAGTAGATGATGAAGAACCCAGTGAAGGTGGAATTAGGTCGATTACTGTCACCATGGACAGTGACAGTAGTCGGTGAAGGTGGAATATGAATTAGGCGATTAGGTGATTCAATTAAACAATTAAGCGATTTAGAAATGATCATGGAAGTTAAAGGAAGGTGGATAGTGATTTAAAAAGACAAGATTAAAGCTCTAATGAGCTCAAGGAGCTCGCCGAAGTCGAAGAAGTTGAAACTAAAATTCTAAAATTACATCTAATCTAACTACCTACCTACTTAACTAAGCTAGCCTACTCCTACTCCTACTCCTAATCTACTGCTACCTGGATGAAGGGGTCAATAGGGTTCCATCAAAGGTTCATAGCAGGTGACGAAATCAAAGGGTGGAAGAAAGATCTTCGGCGGAAGGATTTGAGGTGGAGCGAAGGATTCCTTGGGTCGGCGCCTATGTCAGAGACGCGGAAGACCATGGCGGATCTCCTCAGCTGATAAAGATGAATGGAGGTAGTCAGAAAGTGAAATGGAAAGTTGGTGGAGTTTTGGACGAATAGCCTATTGGGTCGGCTGCAGTGTTAGAACAGGGTAGGGAGCCAACTTGAGTAAAATCTGAGGGGTGAGGGGGCATTTATAGCAGGTGGCGGCGAAGAGAATGGTGGGGTCTGGCCGAAGAAGGAGCTTGAGGAGCTTAACCTCCGTCGTCGTCTCCGATGTTGGTGAGGTTATCTCCCACTAAAAAATAGGATTTCCGATTAATCCAGACCGGAGGATGAAGTGGAGGTGGTGAGCGCAAGCTGCAAGAGCTTGGACAAAGAACGATGATGTCGGCAGGGTGGTAATCGTGCGGTGGCGTGACTCTCTGCTGCCAGCCATTCATTTAGCTTAAGAAGAAGGAGGAAAAGGGACTTAAATGAAATAAAACTTACGGACCTATGTGAGAAATAAGGACTCGATTGCAATGAATATTAAGGACCAAAATGTAAACCCATGTTTTGAAGGTTTATTTTAACTTGGATCTTTTTCAACTTTTTATATATGTTAGTAAATAAGGTAAATATTATGTTTTCACCTTGAATTTACATTTTTGATCTTTTTAGGTTAATTTATTAGATTAAGTAAAATCACTTAAGTTATTATATACTTAGGTATACATTATGTTTAAGTTACTTAACTTATTAATTAATGGAATGATTAATAGGATTTCAAGTCCAATTACTAACTAAATTATTAATATGCTAATTGAATGATAAAATGGCATTTTTAACTAATTTTAAGGTCCTTTACTAAATATCCCTTATTCTATAATTAACCCTTATATATTCATAACCTTAGCTAATTAACTAGGAAGTCTAGTTAATTAGGGGTAATTAGATATCATGACGAATGTCTCATCATTGATGCAGAGAGGTGGGAAATTCCCCTCAAAGATGTGTAATAACATATCTTCAGGTTCTAGTTCAAGTGCCATGGGTGGGATTATCCCAATATGTCGATTTCTAGGGCCTGAATTTAGCTACTGAACACCATGGGTGACACTATCTCGAAGTGTTGAAAGTCAGGGTTTTGAGGGTTGCCATGGGCGGTGCTATCATAAATCAACGAAAGCCAAGGACCCTTTGAGGATTGATGGTGGGGACAAGGAATCCAATACTGACCGTGTTTAGGGCCAATTAGAGACTGGATCTAGGGAAGTCTAAAAAGAAATGAGAGAAAACTCTCCAAATGAAAAATCCTTTTCTATCTCTCTCTTACAAAAATGCACTAGAAAACTGAACCTGGACATGCTACATTCTATGCACAGGTGTTTTAATTGCTGGGTTCAACGAACCTCTAGGCAGTTTTTCCAGGCCTTGGAAACCTTTGCGGCAGACTCAAGATGAAGCTGGTCAGGTCTGGATCTTGATTGATACTTGAGTACCACTAGGCCTATTATTGCCATTCTAGCCTAATTTCTAGAGAGTAGAACAAGTCAGGCATCTAAACATCAATGCATGGCCAAGAAATCTAGTTCTTTCCATAAGATTTTGTTAAGGGACTAACAAAAGTTAGGCATGGGGGTATGTTTATAACATCATCATGAGACATAACTAGCTTTAATTAGTCAAAATCAAGTGACAAATGCTCCTACATAGTCGCCTGAGAGTCCTAATTCCTCACATATCCATTTTGAGAGAAAAATAAAAAATAAGGGTTAATTATGTAATTTTAACAGTATATTATGAAAGCAGAGTAACCACGAGGATTGTCAGGGGTTAATCTAAGGTCTAATGAGCATTAAATACTAATAAGTGGGTCCATGCAAACAGAAATGGGGGTTGGTATCCTTGATTTGACCATCTGAACCTATTTTGACCTTTAATAGAGTCTCAAATAGATTTTTACCCTAATTTGGGTTTCTATGCAAATTTCCTAGTCAAACTTGATGAAAATTGAAATCCAACTTCACCATCAGATTTTTGGGGCCAAAATTAGGTTTTTAATAAAATTTGAGCCCAATTAGAGTCCATCCTGAGGTAGTTTGCAATTCAGTCTCCACACCTCTATTCCTTACATTTAAACCCTTAGCTTTCATCTTTTCATTACAAATAGCCCTACCTTTTGAGCTCTCTTGCAGTTGAGTCCAACTGCCTTCTTCTTCCTTGCGAGTGAGCAAAAGAATAGAACCTAAAGGCAATTGGATCCTTATTGGGATTTTTTCCTCATCTGACCTCCACATCCCTCCAAATTTGGACGAATCGAGGATCAAATCATCCTCTACCATCTGCACCTAATTGATTGACCCAATCAGGACCTAAAAAGCTCCATGATGCTTTATTATTCATGAATGGAAACACTCTAATTCCCAATCAGATGTGCGAAATTATTGAGATTCATGGCCTAAATGTGCTCTATATAAGCTCCTCTCTTCATACAGTACTCCTTAGTTGAGTTTAAGCATGAAATCCTCCAGTTCTTCCCTCTCACTGCCCTCGGACTCTACTCCAGTGACTCTCCTCGACAGCTGCTTTAGGCTAGCCAACAACTAATTGACTCTACTCCGACCTTCCTCTCCTTCCTCCACCTCTCGTTGACCAAAGTAGAGGCCGCCTACCCTCTTGTTGTTGCCGCTTCCTCTCAACAGAGCTCTCTTCCTCTCCAGTGCCGGCCAATCATAGGTGGCACCAAATCTTCTCTACTTCATCCTTTAGTTAGGTCCAACCTATTCCTCTCTCTTTCCTAAATCTCCCCAACTCATCCCTCTCTTGTTTCGACCACCGACACACCCTCTCCCTCTCTGTCTTCCTCCGCTCTGACCGAGCTCCGACAAGGTCGCCCCAACGCCACGGTCAACCAAACAACCAACTACCACCTCCACAATGTCTGCCTCACTTGCAGTAACAAAACCCCTCTATTTATTTCACGGATTACCCACTTCAAAGCTCCACCAAACAAAACCACCTACACACCACCTCCTTGACTTCGCCAGACATCCACACACCCCTAATCACCACGCAAACCCCACCATCACCTTTGCCGTCCTCCGGTGAAGATCAGGAGCATTTAAGGTAGAGCTTTCGAGCTCATATTTATGACTTGTAGGTCTCACTGTCGTTGCCGTCGTTGCCATCATCTTCGACTCTATCCACATCGCTCTGACCTGCTCTGACGTCGCTACCATGTTCAGACACTGCGGCCTAATCCTAGGAACCTTTCCAGGGCTTCAATCGAAGAGAAGAGCAACTATAGCACCTTCAATTAGAGCGAGCTCCATCAGCTGATACTACAAGAAGAAACGCCCAGCAGATAGTCCTATATCGTGTGGGACAAACTCTCTGCAGTACTTAAATTTGATTTCATGATCTCACCTCTTCGCCCAAGTCACCAAGGGTTGGGTCCCCACTTCACACGCCTCCTCATTCCTTCATGCCTTACCCGTGCACACAGCATGTAGGTCTGGCCAATTCCTATGATCCGATTACCCGATAATTATACCCGAGTATACACCCGGGTCTGAGAGAGAAGAAAGAAGAGGATTTGTAAGGAGGAGGGGGGAGGGTTTCTCTCTAAGGAAGTTGGCCCTGTGCTGAAGAGAGAGAGGCTCTCACACTTAACCTCTGAGTTGCCTTTGTGTGCTAAAGAAGAAAGGCTCTTGAGAGAGCCTCGTGCTCTTGTGAGGTTCTGTGCTCCTGTTAGGGCATCTGATACACATGGGTGACGTCTGATTTAGTTCTGGTTACTGTTGGATTATTTAAGTGCCTAAGTTAGAGTGGATTGCTGATTGAAGTTACTGTTGAATAATTTGAGTAAATTGAATATGAGTTGCATGCTTAACTAGAGGGATCTAAATGGTGATCTAAATCACCATTTTTTAGGTTTTTTCTATTCTTTTTGTCTCCACATTTTTAGAGATACACTGGATTACATTAAATATCAATCTGATCAGTTTTATTCATTGAATATCAGTTATTGTGTTTAATTTGTTGTGCTTATTTATTCTGAATAAAGATTAATGTATGAATTCCATATTTGCTCCCTATGAACGACCTCAGACTCTAATTAGAATCTGAGTTTTATAAATTTTAATGTTCTATTGTGGGATTTAGGAGTGTAATACAATGAATGCATATGAAAATCTCCTAATTTGCATCACAACATCCAACCTTCGTCCTCCAGCTTTGTCCTCCTTCGTCCAGCATCTCACCAACTTCTTTCGGACTCTCTGTCAACGTGGTTCATCCTCCAAGCAGCCATCAAGGAGGATTACTTCTATTCCCCTTCTCTTTTTATCACTTTCTAGTGTAGATTTACAACTTTCTAGTGTAGGTAATGACATTATATGGTTATCAAATGTTGGTTCACTCTCTCTCTCTCTCTTTTCTATAATATTTGATCTCTCTTTTCTATTAATTATTTTTTAAGTAGAATAGCTAGTAGATTAATTTCAACCAGCTAATCTACTTTCATGACAATAATTTATACATGATTTTTGATCAAACATTCCCTTCTCCATGTTCGACCAGGGACTCACTAGAGTTTCGGTTAAATTATCTGTTTGATGAATTTTTATGCAACTACAACAACAGGTTTTCAAACTCAAAACTTTTAGTGTAGAAATCACACTCAACACTCATCGAGGCCAAACCTCGACTCACTTGTTTGTGCTACCACCTGAACAGATTGATATCTCTTCCAACTCTTCTGCATTTGAGCCTAGATCTCCTTCATCCGCATCCATGGAGAATCATGAAGAAGAACTCGATCTCCAAAATCAGCTACAACACCTCAATGATCTAGTCGACCAGGGACTCACTAGAGTTTCGGTTAAATTATCTGTTTGACGAATTTTTATGCAACTACAACAACAGGTTTTCAAACTCAAAACTTTTAGTGTAGAAATCACACTCAACACTCATCGAGGCCAAACCTCGACTCACTTGTTTGTGCTACCACCTGACCAGATTGATATCTCTTCCAACTCTTCTGCATTTGAGCCTAGATCTCCTTCATCCGCATCCATGGAGAATCATGGAGAAGAACTCGATCTCCAAAATCAACTACAACACCTCAATGATCTAGTCCATGCATACATAAGTCCACCACCGCATCCTTAGATGCGAGATCACTATAATCTCACTGCGGTGGAAATCGAGCCTAGAGTACAAATTCAAGTAGGAGGTCTTGATGTTGAACTCAAGCCAAATATGATTCAGGCAATCCCTAAATTCCATAGCTTGAACTCTGAAGATCCCTTCCAGCACATCAAGCAACTGAAACATCTAACCCAAACCTTCGATCCTGCTATACAAAATTGGGACATCCTGCTCATGAAGATATTCTCCTTCTCTCTCATGGATAAAGCTGCCAATTGGTTTCAAACCCTGACTCATCCAATCAACACATGGGGGAAACTCCAAAAGAAATTCTTCCTCATTGGTCGGACGAATGCTTTATGCCATCAGATCATGCACTTCTCGCAAAATGTGGGAGAGCCACTTCATGAGTCATGGGATCGCTTTTTGGATCTCATGCAAAAATGCCCCCATCACAGAGTTCCAAACTAGGAACAAGTCCAATCCTTTTACCATGGGCTCTGTGAGGATATCAAGCTCTTTGTTAATTCAACCTGTGGTGGAATCATCATGGGTCAATATCAAGATATAGTTTGGGGGATTCTCGAGAACATGTGCGAGAACTCCATAAATAATGAATCACTAGGTGTGTTCGACCAGGCAATTACCCGTGCATTGACAAACACGTCGAGGGCACATGAGGCTCGAGACCAATCCACATCTGTCAATCAGGAGTTGGTGGCTAGTCGCTTGGATGAGGTCTCAATCATTAAGAAAAAGGTGGACGAATTGACTCAACATCTATAGAAAGCCACCATTGCACAGCAAAACACGTATGCACAACCGCTCTTAGGTAGGGAGGTTATGCATAACATTTACCACCACTTGCAGTTGGCGATGGACCATATCCACCCCCGTCTAATCCAGGTTTCAGAGGAAACTCTGGACCCACCTACTCTAGTTGGGGGAACTCTGAACCCTCATACTCTGACTTTTCTGGAGTTCCTCAGACTTGCGAGGATCTCCACACCATCCAAAATGATTGGTTCTCTAACACCTATAACCTTGGATGTCGTAATCATCCTAACTTCATGTTGTTGGGAAATAATCAGAACATTAGATCTCAAGTTCAACCCCGACCACAAGCTCCGTGCCCATATCAGCCCACTCAGCCTAGGCCTAACCCAAATTACCAATCCCAGCCACCAAGGGAAGATCACATGACTCTGATTCTACAAACCTTGGCTGACATCCAAAAGGCTAATGCCGCTATGCAGAAACAGCATAAAGATGAGATCACAGAGGTTAGAAATCAGTTGCATAGATGGCATGGACTCACACGCCTGTTGCACATCCTTCCCAACCTCTGCGAAATCCAAACAACATGTCGACCTAAAAACACCTGGTGAATCAAATCCAATGTCAATCGTGCTACACTCAGCCAGGCCCATTGACTCATACTTGCATGTTTGGAGCATCCAACTCAGCTAATCTGAATCATACCATGACTTACCCTACTATTCAACAACAGGGTCCAATTCTCTCTCCTCCGCCTCCACTTCATAAGTGTTCTATGATCACTGTTGTGGGCATGAGAAAAGATCACAAGACTAGGCCCCGAGGCCCATCTCCCAAATCTCACCCAACCCATGATCAACGCAATGAGGTCAAGGATGGAACCAAGAGGTGGAAACAGAAACCCATCCCCCAAGATAGCCAATCCATTCCCTCATCCCAAATCTTATCGCACCTCCACACTAGAGGACTATCTGAATCTGACATAATGGGACCATTAAGGAATGAACAAGTTACTATCCCGTTACTAGATATCCTCACTCTCAACTTCACCTCGCTTAACTTATCCAAAAAAGAGGTGGAGGAACCCTCACAAGGGAAGGTAGTACTATCTGAAAGTGTGAGTGCCATAATCCAAAATAGTCCACCTCCTAAGAAATTCGATCCAAGTACCCCGGTGGTCCCCTGCAAGATTGCTCGTATAAATTTCAAGCGAGCTGCACTAGTTCTTGGCACTTCAGTCAACCTAATTCCGGCCACCATATTTGAGAAGTTATAGATAGGACAGCTAAAACCCCCTAATGTTACTTTGCAATTTCCTGATTGAACTGTAATCACACCGATTGGCCTGGTAGAGGATGTGGTAATTCGAGTTAAGGATTTCAATTACCTAGTTGATTTCCTAGTTCTTGACATGGATGCGCCACAAGAAATACAAGATATGCCCTTAATTTTGGGGAAACCTTTCTTGGCTACTGCAGGAGCCATAATCAATTGTGAATCAGGGCACATGATAATTGCCTCTAGGGATAAGCGAACTAAGATCAATATTTTTGAGGCATCATCTAAAGGAAAATGAAAATGCTCGACAGAATAACTAGATTTGATTCAGGATCTCATGACCATTTCGATAGTAGAAAACCTAGAACCAGAATTGGAAGCTTTCCGCATGATGGAGGATCTCGATTTAGCCAAGCATGATTCCAACGAATTGAGAGTATTGGAGGCTTTCACCTTTGATCTTGGGGGCATGGATTTTGGGGAACAGGGTGACATTCGATGGGATTCGAATTTTTGTTCCATGGATCTGGAGACATTTTATTATGAGGAATATTTTGAGGATCTCCAGGAATCAAGCATGGTATATACCGAGAGTGACCACAACCTAGAGTATGAATCCTTTACATATTTGGAGTTGGACGATCCAAAAGAAACTCTCCAAACATTCACTTTTGATTGGGATGAAAACTACAGAGAAGAATCATTAGATGACCCAATCTTTGAGTCATTTTTTGAGGAATTGATCTTACACCCATTAGCGAAGAATCAAGGTGACTCATTGGAAAAGGATCCATTAGGTCACATTGCATAAGAGGAACCACACATCTAGGATATGCTGACTAGATTCAACTCTGTTGGGTCCTGGACCCATGATGATCTCACCTCAGAACCCCATGATTGCTACATCTTCCGAGTGATTTTTCCGCAAAAACTCCATAAGAGTCACCCAGAAATGAATCTACTTGACCCATATCAAAGACCTTCTGGAATGACTCTTCATCATAATTTGATACACATTTGTGGCCATCTGATTCTCATCCACCACAATCGCATATTTTCTCCTATCACTCATCATAATGTGGTAGATGACATATCCTTTTAAGCTCCTTGCACCTAGCTGATGAAGTTAAACATAGCACTTAATGGGAGGCAACCCGTCATTTTTGAAAATCTCGAGGCCCTTCTGACCATCTTTTGTGCTACACTCATACTACACTTGAGAGTTCAACTTTAGAACAGCTGACTCCACCTTTGGTACTCGTATCAAATCTTGAAATTGTCCACAATAGTCATCCCGACTTGTTCATCCACCCTTTGACCCTGTTCTAATTCTTGACCAAAGCTAAATTCATTCCCACCTGGTTTATAATGGGGACATTACAAAACTTAGGCATGGTGGGGTGTTAAGGTGTAAACAAATGTAAAATCAATTCTCTGAGGGGTTCTCACAAAAAAATACATATTAAACAAAAAATGGTGAAAGGGGAGGAAAATTTTGAGAAAAGATTGAAAATCTTTCTTGAGGAAATGAAGAATGTCAAAAGGAGCAAAAATTAGAACGAAAAAAATGATGGTCATAGCAATTGATTATGGGATTTACTTAAGTTCTGGATCAAATCAAAACAAAGATTACGTCTTATAGTGCTAGAGACAAGAAGATTAGTAAAAGCGTTGATCTTAGGCCTCTTAGCCTTATTTTAGGGCTTAAAAGCTCATGTATTCGTTAAGATCCAGAGTAGTCCTCAAGAGTTTAAGGAAAGTCCGGAGCTGATGTAGCAGGTCCAAGGCTTAGGGATTACTCAGCCTCATTGCCTACCCTTTGGTTTGCGGTGATAGATGATCTGAAGATATGTAATATGGCTATCTACGTGCACACAATCTCAAACAAAATGTTAGTAATACAAAAAGATTTTCACAAAACACAATCACAGAAATTTGCACAAGATATATAGTGGTTCCCCTACCTTGGGTACTCCACTACCTAAGCCTCCCAGCTTAGGGTTTTAACCAGATTCTCTCAACCCCGTGAGAATCAATTTACTAACCGAGGTAATTAACGGGTTACCTCAACAAAGTACAATAACGGGTTTGTTACAACCCAACGAGCAAATGCTCAAATACAAAAGAAGTACAGGTGTAAGAAAGACTAATCATACAACTAAGTTCCTAAGCCTCTCAAAAATATATAAAATAATATTACTGATTTGAGAGCCTAGAAAGAATGTGATTCGCTTCGTAGATGCGTAAAAAAAAAAATGCGTCGTTGAGCTTGCAAGAATACTACGAGAGTGAATGGCAAGCTTCTTCTTTCTCTCTTGTGAATATGGTGGGAATTTGAAATTCTAGCTCTAGGATTTTCTCTTCTCTTTTCTTGTGTCTCTTGTGTGCAAACAAAGAGTCCTAGGGTAATTTTATAGAGTTTAGGACCTAGGATACTCGTCTACTAGATGTTGGGAATTAATTCCCAACGTTCACATTGTTGGAATTAATTTTCTAGTGATTCAGAATTAAGCCAACGGCTACTTGGTATCGGTACTAAAGTACCTGTACTGGTACTCGTTGCTACCAGATTTGGGTTTCAAACTCTTAATACAAATCTATAACCCACTTGTACTGGTACTGATCATTAGTACCAATACTCATTACCTCTAGTACCGGTATTGATCATGAGTATCGGTACTTGCAGGGTGCAGGTTTATTTCCTGACAAAACCCAAACCTGTAACTCACATGTACCGGTACTAAACTTTAGTACCGGTACTTGTGGGTTAACAAGTACCTGTTTTAAGTGATTTAATCAATTATGTACTTTGAAATTGTTCGCAATATAAATCCTAATTTATCTCTAATTGATTTTACGATCTAAATTATGATTCTTTGTTAAGAGGCATATACAATCTATAAAAATAAAATCTAAACTAAAGAAACTAAAGGTTGAAGATGATCTTCTTCACTTCGACTCATCCTTGTCATCTTTCCTCCTCCTTGTCATCATCTTCTCTTTCTCATCATCATGCCTCCATCACTTCCTGTTTGCCTTGATCTTTACCTAAATCTGAAAAGCACTCAATTGCAAACATTAATCCATAATAATTTTGTTAACACCAAAATAAGATGTGGAACAAGATTCCAACAATCTCCCCCTTTTTGGTGTTGACAAAACTATCTTGCAAATAGATAATTCAAAAAAAAAATTTACAATGTTATATGAAGGAAAAATTTTCATTTTAATCCTCCCCCTCAATACAAGCTCCCCCTAAAAATATTACATTTGCCCTTTATTTTCCTCCCCCTTTTTGTCAATCACAAAAAAATGAAGAAATATCATACCATAAAATTTACCAATAGTAAAATGATGAATGTGGCTACCACGTTCCGTTAGACCATCGTTCTTGGTCTTCATTCAACCTATAGGAAGGTTGACATATTCCGTTGTATGCCTTGAACACCCACTGATCTCTTTGATCCATTCCTGCAAAATAAATATTTTTTCTAGGTACCCATTTTCTTTTGGGTCCTTGATGGTTAATTCCTTTTCAATCCTTAGGTTTGTAGAACACTTTAGTGTTAGATCTATAATTCTTAGGATTCTTGACCTTTTGATAAATCCATGCATGTCAAGGTGCATGTGATTTATTTTGTGTGTTCTTCTTATTATTGAACTTGACTTTTAAATTATTACAAAATTCTGTATTTAACCTAGTTGTTATTTTTAATTTATTTAAAGTTCCCTCAAAATGTTCATAAATGTCCTCTAGTTCTACTATTTTTGCATGCAATTGTGAGTTAGTCTCTTTTGACATTTCTAATTCTATTTCTAAACATGACTTTTCTAATTCTAATTTTTGGTAATTATTCTTTAAAATATTATTTTCTTTTTTAAATGACCTAGCTTTATGAGATAGCTCTTCATATGCTTCTAATAATTCTTCAAATGAAAAATTAGGGTCTACCTCATTGTCTATATCTTCTAAAGTTGCCACCAAGCAAAGATGTGCGACCTTTTCTTCGGATTCTGATTTGCTGAAGTCGGTGTCCATGTCGAAGTCGCTATCATCCCATGTCGCTTTAAATGCTTTCTTTTTCTTCTTCTTCTTGAGCTCCTTTATTTCTTTCCTATTGTCCTCTTTCCTCTTATTTACAGGGCAATCCTTTCGTAGGTGACCCTTTCTCTTGCATTCATAGCAAATAATATTAGATGAAATTTTATTCACTTTCATACCTTGTTTATAAAGAAATTTCTGGAACTTTCTTGTGAGTATCTTCATCTCTTCATCTTCAGATTCCGAGGTGCTTGAATCTGAGTCCTCCTTGATTGCACTAAAAGCAATGCTCTTCTTCTTGCTTGTCGCCTTCTCCTCGTTCTTCTTCATATTCTCCAATTGGACTTCATATGCCATGAGGCTTCCAATTAGATCATCCGAGGAGAGAGTAGAAAGGTCTTTTGCCTCTTAGATGGCTGTGGTCTTTGGAGACCAATCACTTGTAAGTGATCTTAAAACCTTTCTTACAAGCAGCTCTTCTTTCAGCTTGATTCCAAGATTCTTCATGGGGTTCACGATCTCTCCAAACCTTGTGTACATCCTTTTGATTGTTTCACCTTTCTGCATCCTGAAACACTCATAGCTTTCTATTAGAATAGAAATATGTGTTTCTTTAACCTTACTCGTACCTTCATAAGTGACTTGGAATGTGTTTCATATCTCGTATGCGGACTCGCATGCAGAGATACGGTTAAACTCTTCCCTTGATAATGCACAATAGAGTGTGTTCATCGATTTTGCATTTCCCGTAAACCTTTTCTTTTGTTTTGTAGTCCAGACAACACCTTCCTGTGGCTCCGGATCCATGTACTTCTCTTGGATAAGCATCCATGAGTCTTCATCCATGGCCTTTAGGAAGATTTGCATCCCCCTCTTCCAGTATCCATAGTCCGTCCCAACAAAGTAGGGAGAACGTGTGATGACTGTCCTTCGATACGCTTGACTGGAGATGCCATTACGAAAGAGAATTGTTACTTCTTTTCGCAACCCTCTCTGATACCACTTGATAGAGGATCTGAAGATATGTAATATGGCTATCTACACACACAAAATCTCAAACACAATGTTAGTAATACAAAAAGATTTGCACGAAACACAATCACAGAAATTTGCACAAGATATATAGTGGTTCCCCTCCCTTGGGTACTCCACTACCTAAGCCTCGTAGCTTAGGGTTTTTAACCCAATTCTCTCAACCCCGAGAGAATCAATTTACTAACCGAGGTAATTAACGGGTTACCACAACCCAAGTACAATAACGGGTTTGTTAGAACCCAACAAGCAAATGCTCAAATACAAAAGAAGCATAGGTGTAAGAAAGACTAATTTTACAACTAAGTTCCTAAGCCTCTCAACAATATATAGAATAATATTATTGATTTGAGAGCCTAGAAAGAATGTGATTCGCTTCGTAGATGCGTAAAAAAAAAAATGCGCCGTTGAGCTTGCAAGAATACTATGAGAGTGAATGGCAAGCTTCTTTCTCTCTTGTGAATTTGGTGGGAATTTGAAATTCTAGCTCTAGGATTTTCTCTTCTCTTTTTTGTGTCTCTTGTGTGCAAACAAAGAGTCCTAGGGTAATTTTATAGAGTTTAGGACCTAGGATACTCGTCTACTAGACGTTGGGAATTAATTCTCAACTTCACATTGTTGGAATTAATTTTCTAGTCGTTCAGAATTAAGCCAACGGCTACCTGGTACCGGTACTAAAGTACCTGTATCGGTACTCATTGCTTCCAGATTTGGGTTTCAAACTCTTAACACAAATCTGTAACCCACTTGTACCGGTACTGATCATTAGTACCGATACTTGTTACCTCCAGTACCGGTATTGATCATGAGTACCGATACTTGCAGGGTGCAGGTTTGTTTCTTGACAAAACCCAAACCTGTAACTCACATGTACCGGTACTAAGCTTTAGTACCGGCACTTGTGGGTTAGCAAGTACCTGTTTTGAGTGATTTAATCAATTACGTACTTTGAAAATGTTCGCAATATAAATCCTAATTTATCTCTAATTGATTTTACGATCTAAGTTATGATTCTTTGTTAAGAGGCATATACAATCTATAAAAATAAAATCTAAACTAAAGAAACTAAAGGTCGAAGATGATCTTCTTCACTTCGACTCATCCTTGTCATCTTGCCTCCTCCTTGTCATCATCTTCTCTTTCTCATCATCATGCCTCCATCACTTCCTGTTTGCGTTGATCTTCGCCTAAATCTGAAAAGCACTCAATTGCAAAATTAATCCATAATAATTTTGTTAACACCAAAACCAGATGTGGAACAAGGTTCCAACATGCGGGACTTGGTAACTGAAGCACCCAAAATCCACACACTAGTCTAGTTCATTGCGCTTAATAAGGAAATCATGCTAAAAATGCTATATTCTGAAAAGCTGTCTCAAAAATCTAGCTTAGGAGTGGCTTGAAGACACAAGTTGATTGGGCGAGTCCCCGATGCGCAGAGGTCAGAAATTCCCCTCGAAGATGATGATTGCACAACAATTCACGTCTCTAATTTGTCCATCTTATGCTAGTTTCTAACATTAGGCAATTGGATTAGATAGGTTTACATGCATCTTGTAAATATTAGTATTTATGTATTTTATGGCGAGGAAGATAGAGAAAGAGATTGAGCCTCCATTTTTACCTCATTCCCATTTCATTTCCACCACATTTCTACCTAACACAACACCACATATTTCACCTACAATAATTTGATGACACTTCAAGTGCATACATGCAAAAACCCTACACACGATTCCCACACCCCAACAGACTCCCCTTGTCATCTTCTATCCCCCTCATCTGTATAACCCCCTTCACCTCACTCTACTTAAGTCATCGGTACTCATAACTCCCCACACCTTCAACCATTCCCTCCACCTCCATATCCCTGAGACACACACACACCATCACAACACACTACACACACAGTCGACCACTCTCCTGAGCTCTCTCTCTCCCTCTCTTCCCCTCCTCATTCTCAGTGTCCTCTCACGAGTTGAGAGGAACACTGAGAGTAGAGGAGACTCTCCCGTGAGTGCAACCACCATAGGGAGGGAGCACCACCACGCAACTCCATCACGAGCAGGTGGCCATGGTGTATTCTCCTTTTTATTTGTTTTTGTTAGTTTTGATTTATTTTGTTTTCATTTTGGTTCTCTATTTTTTTTATCTTTTTGTCATCGCCATTTTTAGAGCAAGAAGCTTTGAAGCTCCTTCCTGCGCCACTGTGAGCTCAACCCTACCCCCGTGTGCCTTTGCACGCATTTGCCGACCATTCCGCACATCTCTACTCGTGCCCCCTGCTACAATGCTTTGTCGGGCTTTTTAGATGAGTATAAGTCAGTCACATCGTATAGGTGACCAAGCGTTGATAACAAATTAGTATTTATTACTCGAAAACCTAAGTATCCGAGGTCGAACACAAGGAGCGAATGGAATTTATTCACTAATCTCAATAATGTAATTGAACACTTAGAATTACTCAAAACTTCAGAATATAAATGCAAGAAGAGTTTAGGAATTGAAATATAGCAAAAAAGTAGAATTGGACGTCTAATTCTATGATAAGACATCTTAAACGATGGCCCTTCTTTCTACCTTCTCTTCTTTCTCTATCTTTGGCTTTCCTCAGCTCTTCTATTCTTCTCTGACTTTGGCCGTCTGTAGCTCCTCTTCCTTTTCCTTCCTTCTTTCTTCTCTTTCACAGTGCCTTTCTCCTTCTTCTTTTGCGGTCTTCTTTCTTCCTCAGCTGCACCTCTGCTACAGTGCTGCTCCTTCCCTTGGCTTCAGCCTTTCTTCTTCTCCTTTTCCTTCCTTGGCTTGTACCTTGATTTCCTTCAGCCTTAGCTCTCCTCTGACTTTCTCTTCTTCTCTTTGGCCTTCCTTCATGCGGCTAAGTGTCTTGCTTCACCTTGCCTTAGCTACGCCTTCCTCTTCCTTCTTCTCTGCTTCTTCCCTGCTCATGCACACACAGAAGAAAAATCTATCCCCTACCCTCCCCCGCATCTCTCTCTCTCTTTCTCTCCTCGGTACGCTCTCCCAGAGCCAGGCAATCGAGGTCGGGTATCGTGCGCCCGAGTCTAGGCACACCGACGTGGGTGTGGTGTGCGAGGAGTGCTAGGTTTTGTAATCGGGTCGGGTGCCAGGTCCGTGGGGGAAGGTCGCGGATGAGGCATGAGAGGGCAAGGGACCTCACCCCTGTGTTACTTGAGGCAACTAACTCAAAGCACAAAATCAATTTATCCTTCGCTCTACACTCGTACGTTCACGAGGTGGGACTAATGTCCCACCCGCTTCTACGCTCGCGCCCGCATGAACTTTCTTGCCCAATTGGGGCAGCAAGGCTCCTTACAGAGCCACTCACTTGGCTGGAGATGTGCATGCCCACATCGTGCATCACCTGGGCTGGTTTGCCTGGACTGCAGCAACTTGGGATGAAGCTCGTGACTTTCTTGCTGTGTGCTTTAATGGCGGCAGGTGCTTAGATTTGACACACACAAACATGGCCCTACGGCCCCATTAAAATGCATGGGAAGCTTTGCTGCATCTTGGCAAAGGTGATACGGTGGGTGGCAGGCTGTGGGGCGACCTAGGCGTGTGTGTTTAGGTTACCCTGTGGCCGTGCTTATGGGTTTGGTTGGGGGATGTTTCGGGAGGTGATGGCGGTCGATGGATGGGCAGAAGGTGATCAGTTAACTATGGCGAAGGTAGTGAGGTATCTGGCGAGGCGTGTGGAGGTGTGGAGTGGTGGAGGCACCACACCGGTGGGCAGCCAGAGATGAAGATGGCGGTGGACAGCGGCTGCGAGGGGTAGAAGGGGAAAATAGAGAGAGGGAAATTTAAGAGGGCATAGAGAGGTGTAATTCTAACCTAACTAAGTGGATGAAGGGCGAGAGGTGGCTACTGGCTGTACCTGCTATCGCCGTAGAAGACAGTGTCCAGGGAAGGGAGAGCGGGAAGATGAAGGGTCTAGAGGTGTGCACGCGAGTGTTGCGTGACGTAGAGGAAGGTGGTGAAGGCGGCTCTGCCACTAGTAGTGTGATAGAGCGACGAGAAAGAGGAGGGAGGCTCGCTAGACTCCTGACCGAAGGAGAAGAAGATGAAATAGGGGTGATTCTCCAGCCAAGTCGAGCTGAAGAGATGCGGCCGGAGGTGGTGGTGCTTTTATAGTTGCTGGTAGGGGCTCTTACGGTTGGAAGACAAGCTTCCAAGTGCACGAGTCCCCACTGGAGAAGGAATCAGTTGGAGACCCAAATCTCTCGTGCATTCACATGAGAGATTGGGTGCAAATCAGATATTGCAATCGAGCTCAGATGGAAGGCAATTCCTCAGAGAATCTCCCTTCCAAATCTTGGAGATCTCTGATGAATCAGGTAGTACTCCCACTCCATTCCTCGCCAGAGTAGGATTTCTCCCCATTAATGGCAGAGGGACCTATTTGTCTGAGTGGCGTGGAAGTTAAGGGGGTTTGTGCAATGATTTTCAAAAGTTAGGGGCTAAAATGTAGGAGCTCTTATCCTCTTTCATAGGTCAAACTGAGCTAGTTAGGGCTCATGATGAGGCTCTCATCACCCCCTGCTGGTCCAAGCCTTCTCCATGCACCTTCAATTTCACTTCACTTGTGTAGGCCAGCCGACGAGTCGTGGAACTAGCTGGTTGCTTTTTGCCCTTGGCACTGTAGCCGCAACCTCACGCGGCTACATTGCCGTGACCTACCGTTCCTCACTTATCCAGTGGCCATGCCACTCTCACTCCTCCTCGTGACCTATTGTAGCCGGTTGCAGAGCCCCCCCACGTGCGCATCTCTCCACGTGCCTCTCTCAATGCTGCGCGGCTCCTCCTTCAGAGCCTATGCGCGAAGCTCATTTCTCCGCAACGCAAATGGCTCCTCTTCCCAGTGCGCTGTGCACACGGCCTCTCTCCTTGCTCCTTTCCGCGCACTCACACACAGACACACACACACACACACACCCTCTCTCTCACAAACACATACAGACACTCACTCACACACATACATACACACGCACATATACATATATATATATACACATATATAGTCTACTTTCTCCTACACACATCCACTAATACATCCTCCCATTCACAAGACCATGCACCTACCTATTTACTGTGCATTTTATCATGTGTGTATATGCACCAGTTGCGTACACATTTGCGATATTCGCACACATCAAAGCATTCTACCCACACTTCCACACATCCGCTCATATCAACAAGCGGCACGTAGGTAGATTAATCCTATCTTTCTAGACAATGGTTAACCTATCATGGTGCTACATTCCCATTGAATCTCTTATTCAATCCTCACCTTACTATTATATAGTTGTATGTATACATATCTCTATTATATATCTACATCATATATATAAATTAAGTATTTCCATTCCTTTCCATTTTGTATTTCCTTCCACATTTCTTTTCCTTGTATTTTATTTTGTTGATAAAAAAAAACCTAAAATGGAAAATATAACTATTGTCTTTGCAGGTAAATGATCTTGCGTATAGCAAGATCCATTTTGAACATGATTTTTGGCGAATCACCAAGGACCAATTTTTGGCAGTAGTCAGGGACAAAATTTTGAGGGTGTTCTTCATGGACAAGATTATCCAAAAAATTATAAAACCAAGAAAAACCCAAAACAACAATAAGCGAATGGAAATCACCCATCGTTAGGAATTACGTAGAAATAGATTAACCCCATACCCACCTCCCTAAGTTCGACCCTGGCCTAAAAGTGACAATCTTAAAATCTGAGTTAGCCAGGATAATAAATTTTTCATAAACCAGTGTAGATTCGCTTGTAGGCTAACCACTTCCACTATACACAATTTGACGATAATTTCACCTAATTAAATAACCCTACTTGCGATCTAACACGAGTTTTCTGGCGTCGTTGCTGGGGAGGCGCTATTTGGAGTTAGTTTCTACACTCTTCCTCTAATTCTCTTCTCCCACCCATATCTTCATGGGTTTGTTTGTTTGCCTTTGTGCTAAACTACCTATTGCGAGGAGGAGACACGTAGAGGAGGTCGGAGACGTGGGCAAATCCGAGGTTGACATGAGAGTGTGTAGCCACCGGTGCCGCATTGGAGCTTTGCCCACAATGCTGAAGAGGTAGGTGTTTTCTTCCTAGCAATTTAGGTCATTTCGTCACATTGAAAAAGGAAAATAATATAATAATATAAAAAAATTACAAAATCAAAAACACTAAAAATTCTTCTCAGAATTTCTGGGACAGGTGGATTAAAATCTACTACTTGATTCGTTTATCACCACCACCACCCTTGATCTTCCACATTTTCGTCACGAAAAATTCGAGTCCCAATTCTTGGGTATTTCATTACGCAAAATTATCCTTGAGGTGAATTCAAAATTGATTGTTTGCCACACATTTTTCACCTCATTATTTCGCATTTGGGATCCAAAATTTGGTTGGAGAGTCTTGTAGTTGATTTGACTCCAACTCCACCATGACCCTAAAACTTGCCTTGATTTGATCCCGAATCTCAACCCCAATATATTCATTTCCATTATTTTTTGACACTTTTGGTGGTTGAGCCTTGTGTGGATTCGTATTTTAGTGATTGAGAGCACTTGAATTGAAGTGCTTCAGCTCTCTTTCACATTGAATTAAAATTGACTCGTGCATCCACACTTAGTGACTTCCATTTATGAGCCCATTTGCATACTAGCATGCATTCACTAAACTAAATTGAAGGAGGGTTGTTTGGGCTTAGAGAACTTGTATTTCTTGAAAACTCGAAGATTGGTTGAATTGGTAACTAAGTGAAATGATAAAATCCATATTACCTAAGGTTGAAATCTAAAAGCCATTCAGCATCTAAAACTTCAATTCAGGGAGATATCCCCAATGCATGATTGCCTTACACACTCAAAAATCAATGCTCTTGGGCATTACCCATATACAATGCCCTTCACATTCTAAAGCACTTGTATCCTAAACCTCTTAATTTAAAATTGGTAGTAACTTGACCCCATTAAGGTTTGGAGGTCTAACTATTAGCGTGTAGCGCTTAAGTGCTGGTGCAGGTTCCCGCGTGCTATCGAGTGTCTAAGACTGGTGCAAACAGCCTTTCAATCTGAGCCAGTGGTTTTGCAGTGCTCGTATTCGATTTTGTAGGTTGCGATAGTAGGTAATTTAGATATTTAGGTCTTAGGTCACCTTTAGAGGTTAGGACCTTGATTGTTTGATTTGTCATCAAGTGCACCTATTCGGCATCCTTTCTCTTATCCCCTTCTCTCTTCTCATCACCCCAATTCTTCCTTTGGCAGTGCATGTTTGGGAGGAGGTCACAAAACCCAAAACTTTTTGAATTGTTGATGACTCTACAATGTTCAGTGTTAATATTATTAATTAGAGTCAATTTCAAGGATACTTGTGCGATATGATATATTATAATGGGCTGGCGAGAAATGCATGCATATTGCTTGATTTTACATTTTAATCTCTTAGAATCAATGTTTAATGACCATGTGCACAAGTCCATTTTGAAACAGGTCTCAGATGAGCGATCAAACCATTTGGATGGATCTAAATCAATGAATGAAGCCCAACAGATTCAAAATCGCTTCGATCCGACCACCGTAGCTCCAACAACAATCTCAAGAAAGATCAATGGCCAGGGGGCAATGCGACATCCATATGGGCCTCAGATGAAAAATCTAACCATATGGATGGATCTAGGGCAACGATCACAGTCCGATAGTATAGGAATCATCGCGATTCAAGCAACGTGGCATCTCCTACAACAGAAAGAAGATGGATGACCCAGATGGTGCCACATGGCGCCATCTAGGCCACCCAATGCTGACCATGAAGACCCAGCACCAGCTCTTCTTCATCCTCATCATAAAATCTCGACTATTGGGTCAAGATCCAACAGCCAAGAAGCCACCTCCACCTCATCGCGAAAATTCAAGAACTCCACACAAAGGTCCTTGACGAGTCGATTCTTCTCTTTTAAAGTCATTTGGCACATAAAATGACGCGTCATTTGTAGTTCTATGTGGTGGAAAAATTGGCTAATCAACAATTAATATAACAATCAATTAGGAGCGGGTCGTGCCCAAAAGGAGGCAATGGCCAATTTAAACTCACAAGGGTTAAAAACCGATGTTCACTATTAATTTAGTCAAGAAACCGAAACAAAATCACTTTCAGATTAGGTAAACAATAAGTGCTAATGCTGAAATAGCAATTTTGCATAACTAAAGGATATATTTTGCAATGCAGCTTAATAAAATAATAATAAAAGTTCACAATGGCACTAAATGTAAATATTCATAGGAGCTTTACTATAGCAAAATAGGGGAAATTCTTCCCCTTGTCCGTGCGCGAGGAGGAGGCCGCGATTGAAGGCGAGAAGCTCACTGGAGGTTGAGTGAGCTGAGGGCTATTCGATGGTGGTGGTCTCGTGGCCAATGGTGGTCGAAGGTGGCAGTGGTAAGGAGAGGAGTGGCAGCAATCAGCAATGGTTGCAGCTCTTTGCTGTTGCTAGAGCGGAGAGGAGGCGTGTGCGCTGAAGGGCTTCACGCGGATGGAGCCGGTGGACGCACGAGGATGCATGTAGGTCGTGCGGGCGCACGCAGGCGCTACTAAGCCCGGTCACAGCAGCTGCTGCTGCGCGCTGTAGGCCGCACGCAGGGAAGGGCTGAAGGATGCAGCTGCTGCTACTGGAAGCTGCTGGCCGCATGTTGCAACCTGGGCGTTGCAACTTGCGCGGACTCGTGAGGAATCTGCTGTGCACAGTGGTGGGTTGGAGGTGATGTTGGTTTCTTTTTGGTGGAAAGGAAACAGGTAACATAAGAGGAAGAAAATGGAGGTGGTACTGTTGGGAGCTCAGACATTTGGGATCATTCCCAGACATCTTAACAAACTGGAAAGATGAAGGTACATGGTTGCTGGTGACGGCGGTGAGGGTGGTAGTGCACATTGAGGTGCTCGCAGTAATCTGTACAAGCCAAATGGTGGTGCAGCAGTCTGTCACTTTTCTTGCCTGCAGTGGTATGGACTTGTGCTCACGGTAGGAGGTCAGTGGTGGTGGAATGGAGAAGCTCAAAGCTTTGCACAGTGGTGGGTCGGGGATGGTGGCCTACTCTCAATGGCAGCTTTCCCTTCTCCTTTTGTAGCCACGACCACACTGATTTCAAATTCAAAATGCCGTAGCATGAATGCGATGCGTAGGAGGAGGAGGTGGAGCTGGAGGAGTTACCTATGCAAGGAGAAAAAGAATAAAATAATAAAATAATTAGGGTTATTTATGCATAACACCTTAACTTCTATTTTAATAAAAATGGTGCATCTAATTAATTAACTAATTAAATGTATGCAACCCTAGGTTAATTCTAAATGCATGAATTATGTACTTAAGCTAAAAATATGAATTAATTTATTTACATCCTAATGTTTGCTACCTAAATGTTAAAATTAATTTAATGTCTAGACATTTAGATACTTAAATAGCTGATGAATATGGGCTAATCAAATACCCCCATGCCTAGTTTTTGCTAGTCCCTAGCAAAATCAAGCAAAACCTAGCACTCCATGTAGACTAGCCAACCCAATCGGTCTTCCGTTAGAAACATATTAAGTTCAGATTTTAGACTAAAGGTTCTCGAGTAGTTATGTTACAGACTAGGTTGACTAAAGATGACTTGCAGGCACAAGTTTCCCTGATTTCTGACTCTACCCTAAGGTTTATTGATCCCTGAGAATAAAGCATCCGTGCATGTGCATTGGTCTGGTTATGTAAGTTAAAGGAAAAATGATTATATATATATATATATATATATATATATATATATATATATTTTGTTTGATTCCTCTAAGTCTAACCTCGGATCAGCTATCAACACGGTCTGTGTCAAATTCCTTGTCCCCATCACCGTACCTCGAAGGGTGCTTGCCTTTCGATGCTTCGAGATAGCACTGCACATAGCGACCCCAAGAACTCCTAGCAATCGACACTTCGAGATAGTATCGCCCATGGATTTCTTAAGCAAATTCAAGCCTGTGGCAATCGGCACTTCGAGATAGGGCCACCCATGGTACCTGAACTGCATAATGCACTTACATGCCCCCAGTAGGATCGATATCCTAACAGACAAGTGCCAAGGAGGTAATTTATTATCATCGCAACCTCAAGGTGAGTATATACTCCACCTCTCCTGCGGTAGGAACTCTTTCAATCAAATTGTGTTTTCAAGCCTCTCCTAAGTCAAAACTAAGAGAACCAAATTTCTTTTAAGAAAGGAATTAAGGTGATTACTTACACAAGACCAAGTGTGTGAAATTTGGATGCTTGGGTTACAAGGACCCATAAAACAAAAGGTAGAACAAGACTCCAAGTACTACCCCACCTTTTAACTCAATCCCTAGCTTTCCTTCCTCAACCTCTTGAGGAATGGTCTACAACTTAACTCCTACTTAAGTTTTTAAGTCCACAAAGGACACTAAAGGTCTAAAGATAGTAGCTCACTTAGCTTCCAAAGTTCGACCCTAGAACCAACTTAGTCTTACCTAGAGTTCCAATTTGCTTAAGAATGTAGGACCAGCCAGTTAAGCTCAATAATTACAAAATATTTTTCTCTTTGTTCTCACTCTTTTTTTTTTTTTTTAATGCAAATGTATGCAATGTGGAATGCTTTAACTAAATGCATGAATGCACTATGTATAAATGCTATATATATCCCCAAGTACACCCCCCAATGCCTAAAATCTGCAATGTCCCCATTGCATAGAAGGATATTACTTGGGTCAGAGATAGGCTGCCATTCTTTTGTTAGCAGCCAAGTAGCCAAAGAACCTGCAAAGCAGGTTCAAGGAATTCAAAAATAGGCCCTAAAAATGAGCAAAGTAATTCCGGCCTAGAAAGTAGGTAACCTAGGATGTTGGCGAGCTAATGATAAATCCCGATAGCAAATGCTCGCCCAACCAGGATGGGAATAAAATCTTCCCAAGTCACTAGAAGAGGTTCTAAAGGATAAATTGGCATAACAACCTCCAAAGGGGTAGGGGGAGGATGACAAGGATCCTCCAAAACGATTGGAGAAGGAATGGTGCAGAGATAAACTCCCAGGGCAATGGACTGACTAAAGAAATCATCAATCCATACCGATACTCCATTACAGGAAATATTGGTTTGTTAAGCCCCCCGGTTAGAACAAAAGTGATCATATCTCTAAGCTAAGGATCATCTAGGGTGTCCAAGTTTCGAGGTTGCGAGATGGCCATAAGATCTAGGTTGGGTTTAATCAGCTCGGTGTCCATCCCTAACACTCTTTCCAAATCCTCAATTGCATCCCTAACATTCCTTGCACTATCACCAGTATCTTCTTGCACTTCAAAGGAGTCAAAATTTTGCCTTCAGACATAAGTGAATAAGAGGGTGACTTTGAAACAAATGAATGTAGGTTGGAAGCAATAGATCTAGGGATTATCCTATCAATGTCATCCCCGGGTTCTTGTTCTTTACTCAAATCTTCCCTGGAGTCTAGATGTGAATCCACATAAATCTTAGAAATTGCTTCCAAATTTTCCATCATTTCATCATGAGGAGAAATATCATCTATGGGTGTGCTAAGGAAACCTAATTTGATCAAATTTGTGACATCCTCAGGGGCTAACTCTTCAAATAAGACATAATCACCTTTAGTGTCACTCCAAATCTTGAATGTAGGTTCCTCATATAATTCATCTTTCTCCTCATCACACAATTCATCATATACCCAAGGTCTAGAATCATCTAAAATCTCAGCAAATCCCCTAGGGTACTCTATCTGAGGTAAACATTTTACACTGGTAACATCAGACTCCTCAGATAGGTCAATTTCTTGAGGGTTTGGTTCCCTAAGGGTGGGCTTGAGTTCCATCTCGTATCAGAAGGGAGGGTAGGATTAACAACTTGACTTCCACCCACTTCATCAAATGTCATGAAAATACTATCATCTGGGTCGAGGTCTTCCAATGGTACCATCATTCCCTTCTTTTGACTCCAATATAATTCAGGTGGATACTCAACCTTATCATCATCTTCCTCGGGTTGCCACCTTTCTTCACCCAATGCATAGCAACTTTCATATGTATCTTCCTCCCATTTGAGGCCTGGATCTCTCAAGGAAGTGTCATCTAATGGGGAGGTTTCAAATCGATCCTCGAAAAGTAGCTATTCTCCCTTATATAATCCCTAAAATTTCTTTCCAACTTATAGTGAAGCTCTCCCATGGGAGATGCATCAATTGTAGATGGGTGTACGTCATCCTCAATGGGGTAGATTGGGTGGCTAATTTCATCTCTTTCTTGTTGGCCAGCTCTCGAAGATTCTCCTAACAATTCTATCATTTCATCTTGCATTTTCTGTATTTCCATCTTCAAGGAGGAGAGGTCATTTCTATCAGGAGAGAAGTCAGGCTCAGTCTTATAGTACCTAGGAGTGTCTGTCCAACCATTATAATTATTCAGGGAGGGAGGGTTGGGTATTTCTATGGTGTGTGGGATATTGGGCAAAGCAAATCCCGCTCCTAGGTTCTGCTCACTAATTTGAGGCTTAGCCAGGCCAATACTCCTATAATAGGAGCAAAATAGATCCCAATGATTGTCATTATGTCCATCAAAGGATGGACCATCTCAGCGTATGGGATCGAAGAGTGCAAATTGGGGGTGAGGGTGTGGGCAAGATATGAAAGGATGAAAATCCATGTGGTCCATTCTAACTCACACCTCAATCAGAATTCCCCAAGCAAAACACAATTCAAAAAGGAATTTTTAGGTCTTTCCCAATTTAGGCTTTTGATTTAAGTCAGATTGCAGGTGACAATACAATTTGTTCAATCAATTTACGCGCTTATTGTCGACCTACGGATCGCCTAAAAAGACCTTGTTCGAGTTTAAGTGTTCTTCCCTAAATCTCAAATGGTAGAGCAACTCCAAAGATGGAATATCGAGGGATGTAAGTAGGCCTAAGCCTTCCTTTGAAGTTGTGCTTTCATAGTGCTTCTCAACTACCCCCAAAAATCGGTGACAGAGTATCCCCATCTTTGGAGTTACAAAACCTTTGATCTCAAGTTCTAAACACTTCAGAATCCAATGATAGGAGGGCTCTTGTCCTAGTATTTCCAAACCTAAGGAGTGTATAAATGCATGCCGTGGTGTAAGAGATATAGGTGTGCATACACCACAAAAGATTTTTAATTTTGAATCGCATGCCAAGTTTGAAAATCAAATCCTTGGTTTTTAAAATGTCCCTCCTTTAATTAGTCTTTTTTCCAGAAAATATGTGACCACTTGTTAGATCTATTCAATACACATTAGGTGGCCTTGAAATTAATCCAAAAGCATTGGCATGACAGGTAGAAATTCAAAGTTAGAAGTGCATACCTAATTCCAGCATTCTTCATGCAATATGCAAGACAAGAATTAGATCTAGATGCTCATTAAGTCCTAAAAGATTCGACCTAAGGGCAAGTAGCTTCTAGCAGGTAGCTCGTGTTTTTCTTTATTTTAGATTTTTTTTAGCTACTTATGCATAAGCAAATTAAAGGTAAACAATCCACAAAATAAATGAAAAGCCTAAATCTAAAGAAAAGGGAACAAGCTCCCAAAAAATTACCCAACACGGGTCTAAAACAAAATAGGGGAACAAACCCTCAACTGTACCCCAGAACAAGGGTTTCAAACAAAATGTGCAATGAAAAATTAAGTCTAAAGTCTTAATTGTACTCCAAACAAATCAGCAACTAAATGTGCAGAGATGATCATCGTGTCCTCGTCCTTCTCCTCCTAGTGATCTATTTCAATGCAAGGTAGCTCGAATAATTTCTCCTCTGGCGATGTCAGGGGTCACCTCTCATGATGGATGGTGTGATTGCAAGTCGTAGAATATGTGTCGCAGATCGTTGCACTCACAACAGAAAAAAAAATCCACAGTTAAATATGATTCAAAATTTAAACCAATGTGAACGAATGAATGAATGACTGAGATTTAGTTAATCCTGTTGCCTCCCCGGCAACGGCCCCATTTGACGAGTCGATTCTTCTCTTTTAAAGTCATTTGTCTCATAAAATGACGCGTCGTTTGTAGTTCTATGTGGTTGAAAAATCGACTAATCAATAACTAATATAACCACTCAATTAGGAGCGGGTCTTGTGCATAGGGGGGCAATGGCCTATTTAAACTCGCAAGGGTCAAAAATCGATGTTCACTATTAATTTAGTCAAGAAACCAAATCAAAATGACTTTCAGATTAGGTAAACAATAAGTGCTAATGCTGAAATAGCAATTTTGCACAACTAAAGGATATATTTTGCAATGCAGCTTAATAAAATAATAATAAAAGTTCACAATAGCACGAAATGTAAATATTAATAGGAGCTTTACTGTAGTAAAACAGGGGAAATTCTTCCCCTTGTCCGTGCATGAGGAGGAGGCCGCGATTGAAGGCGAGAAGCTCATCGGAGGTTAAGTGAGCCGAGGGCTATTTGATGGTGGTGGTCTCACGGCCAACGATGGTCGAAGGCGGCAGCAGTGAGGAGAGGAGTGGCGGCGGTCAGCGGTGGTTGCAGCTCTCTGCTATTGCTGGAGACAGAGAGGAGGCGTGTGCACTGAAGGGCTTCACGCGGATGGAGGCGGTGGACATGCGAGGACGCACGCAGGCCGTGCAGGCGTGCGCAGGCGCTACTGAGCTCGGTCGTAGCTGCTGCTGCTGCATGCTGCAGGCCGCACGTGAGGAGGCACTGAAGGATGCAGCTGCTACTGCTGAATGCTACTGGCCGCACGTTGCAACCCACATGCTGCAGCTTACGCGGACTCCTGAGGAATTTGCTGTGCACAGTGGCTACGCGTGTAGGCTGGAGGTGTAGCACAGGCGTGCATACTGGGGTTGAAGGTCAGGGTTACTCGCTGTGCACACGGAGAGGCGTGGCGGAGGCACAATGCGAGGAGAGGATGACGACTGGTGGCTTGTTGGCGTTGGAGGTGATGTTGGTTTCTTTTTGGTGGAAAGGAAACAAGTAATGTAAGAGGAAGAAAATGGACGTGGTACTGTTGGGAGCTCAGATGTCTTAACCAACTGGAAAGATGAAGGTACATGGTTGCGGTGTTGGTTGCTGGTGACGGCAGTGACGGTGGTAGTGCACGTTGAGGTGCTCGCAGTAATCTACACAAGCCAAATGGTGGTGCAGCAATTTGTGACCTTTCTTGCCTGCAGTGGTATGGACTTGTGCTCGCGGTAGGAGGCCGGTGGTGGTGGAATGGAGAAGCTCAAAGCTCTACACAGTGGTGGGTCGGGGATGGTGGCATACTCTCAACGGCAGCTCTCCCTTCTTTTGTAGCCATGGCCACACTAATTTCAAATTCAAAATGCTGTAGCACGAATGTGATAAGCAGGAGGAGGCGGCGAACCCAGAGGAGTTACCTGTGCAAGGAGAAAAAGAATAAAATAAAAAAATAATTAGGGTTATTTATACATAACACCTTAACTTCTATGTTAATTAAAATAGTGCATCTAATTAATTAACTAATTAAATGTATGCAACCCTAGGTTAATTCTAAATGCATGAATTATGTACTTAAGCTAAAAATATGAATTAATTTATTTACATCCTAATGTATGCTACCTAAATGTTAAAATTAATTTAATGTCTAGACATTTAGATACTTAAATAGCCCACAAATATGGGCTAATCAGCCCTCATGGCACTTTGGTGGAGATGCCCACTCTCGAATACAAGGCGCGGGTTCGAAACCTGCTGCCCCCTCAATTGGGTGCTTGAGGCTCGGCGCAGCAATTGGAGCAGTAGCAACACAGCAAGGCACTCACGCGCGAGGAGCAGCAGCAGTGCACAAGCGCAAGCGTGGAATAGCAAGGTGCATGTGTGTGGCACAGTGAATGCCAGTGCATGCCCACGCGGCGAGACGCACGGAGGCAGCTGGAGCATTGAAGGTGCAAGGGTGGGGGAAAAGGCGACGCATGCGGTGGGTCTTCAGTGACACCTGCAGTTGTCACTGTTGACCCGAGGATGATTTTTGGCCTTCTCCCTCCAATATAAAAGGGCCTACCCCCCTCCATTTTTGCTCATGATCTACCTAAGAAACTCCACTAATATTAGAGCTCCCAAGTAAGGTTGTGAAGATGTTGAGCCGCCGACGGAAGCTCCTCCACTGCCGTGGTTGCCTCGACGCTTTCCTATTCTTTGTTCTTAGTTTAATTTTATGTGATAGTGTAGTTCATTTCTTTCATTTAAGCATTCCTCTATATCTTCTATATTACAACATTTGATAATTAATATACTAGATCTTTTATATATTGTCCTCATATCTTATCATGGATTTCTAACCCTATCTCTCTTCTCTCTTTCTCTCTCTCTCTCTCCCTTTCTTTCTCATTCTATCTGCTTTGGAAGCGAAACAAACGATGAATTTTTGTGACACAAAGTGAGTATTTGATCTGATTTCATGCCTCCCTGTGTTCAAAACTCGGACTCACCTTCGATTCTTTTTTTAAAATTGGTGTCGTAATTGCACTACAACAAACGATTTTACGCAAACCCGTCTTGCGAACTTCAATTGTCTGATAATTCTGGAAGGATAGAAGCTGGTGAATCATCCTCCTCCTTTGTAAACATGGCTACTCTCCCACCCTTAAATCCAGAGGGCGTAAATCACCCCCCTCCAAATTCACTAGGTGGTGGAGCTGTTGACCCATTAACCTGCCTTCAAGCCCAAATGGCATTATATACTGACCAGATTGAAGCCATTAGGGATACATTGGAGGAAATGCAGAACCCTCTCAAATGACAGGAGCCTAGGTCTCTTAGCTCTTATTAGAATCTCATTACTATAGAGACCCGTGGGCAGATTTGCTTCCCTGAGAGCGAGAAGGATTTTGAACTAAAACCTAATGTAATCAGCCTAATCAGTTTCCATTACCATGGAGTGGTCAGTGAAGACCCTTCTCTTCACTTGGAGGACTTAACTCGTTTAGTAGAAATGATTAAACCAAGAAACATCGGGTTGCACATCGTCCACATGAAAATGTTCCCATTTTCGTCGCGGGATAAAGCCGCGCAATGATTGCACACTATTGGGAAACCTCTTCGATCTTGGGAAGAGATGCGTACAGCATTTGTCAAGAAATTCTTCCCAATCGGGCACACCAATGTGCATTGCCATGCTATTACTTCTTTCATGCAACAAAATGGTGAACAGTTTCATGTGGCCTAGGAAAGGTATAATGACCTCCTCAGGAAATGTCCACACCACGGTCTGCCCAAGTGGCATGTAGCCCAGATTTTCTATTATGGACTAAATGAAACTTTGAGGCACATTGAAGATGCTTCCTGCGAAGGGAATTTCATGAATAAAGATGAGGATGGAGCATTTGAACTGTTTGAAAATATGAGTGAGAATTCTATGAAAAATGCCTCCAATGTCGCCTTTGATCAGACCAGCACACCTCGTAACAGAGCACATAGGGTTGACATGGGATCTTCCCAATCATCCACTGATTTAAATTTAATTACACAAAAATTGGATGAAGTCTCTCTTGTTCATAAGAAGCTGGACGAATTCCTGGCCAACCTCACCCGTCCAGTGGCTCACACTTCGACTACTCCACCATGTCACAAACCCAATCCTTCCAAAGTCAGACTTAGATCTAGGAATCCTGCAAGACCTGCACCATCCTTACCGAGAGTTGCACCAAGTGACTCAGTAAGTAATGTAGATCTGGTGTCTGCTAGCTAGTATTATGACATGGATGACTAAGCCTCCATGTACTCGGATGCATTACCATATGTGGACTTGTCTTCTGAATTCGAAGACATGTGGACCCTGGGGAATAACCTATATTCTGCTACTTATAACCCAGGGTGGTGTAGCCATCCAAATTTCGCATGGTCCAACAACCCTCATCACCAAAACACTGCTGGTGGACCAATGCAACCATCCACTCCTGTCATCCCAAGGGCCCAATATAATCCTTCAACAAATCTGCCACAGGGCCCTTACACACCTCAAATGGATCATGCATCAAGCCCTCTTAATAAATTGATGCGTATGAAGGAAATGTTCAAGCGCCATGAAGAAAACATGATCTCTCTTCAACACTAATTGGAACGCCATCATGAGCCACAACTAGCTCAATTTGACTTGATAAAGTCAATAAAATCTCCAATATATCAGTTAGAAGGTCTCTTAGGAAGGTTGAATTATTTTAAGAAGAAAAGAAGGCTGGGTTATTTCTACAATTTTACCAATAATCCAGAAACACAGAATAACCATGGGGTATTTTAGGGGTTCATTAAGGTTCATATAGTCATTAATAGTTAATAAGGGGGTCCATACAGACAGTAATGGGTTTTCACGCATTTCAGGAATTAATTAACATCGGAAAACTTAGAAATAAATTCGCTTAATCTACTGAGTTTTTGGTTAGGAGAAAATTCACCCAAACCATCTAATATTTATATAAAAATATTCTTTAGGGTTTGGTACCTTCAATTTGACCATCAGAACCCGTCTTGACCCAAAATAGAGCCACAGACAGACTATTACCCTAATTTGGGTTTTTGCATAAATTACCCAGTCAAACTAGGTCAAAACCAAATCCAACTTCACCATTGGATTCCTTAGGTCTAAATTAGGTTTCTATTAAAACTTGGGCCCAATATGAGATTATTTAGACCTAGTTTGCATTTTGGTCCAAATCTGATTTTCTTTATCTCAAATGGCCGCTCAGCTTTAGAATTTCTTACACAAAACCCCCAACTTTGTCATCTTCTTCTACAAAAAGGCCCCTCCGCACAAAACTCCTAATCATAAAGATCCGGTGACAATCAATCAAGGATTTCTCCTTGATTGATTGATGAAACTTCCTCAAATTTGAATCGAAGATCCCTCTTGAAATCCTCTTCCAATCAGATCGATTCTTGAGCTTCAACTCTTTCCCAATCCCTCATGCGAACACATGAGAAATTTGGGTTTCCAACTCTAACGAACCTTCCAATTTCAAGATCTTGGTTTCCAAGCTTCAACCTCCCTCTAAAACCCTATAAAAGGATCCCCAATGCACACCGATCCTTCCATGCTCGAATTCAACTAGAATCACCGTCTTTCCTCGCTCCTCTACGGCCGAATAGCTCCTCAATGTCAGGCGACCTCTTCTGACCTCCCTCGTCATCCGCTCGCAATACCGATTGCGGATTCTCCTTCTTCATCTTCCTCTGCGTCGTGCCGTACCAGCCAACACCTTTCCCTCCATCGTCCTCGCCGTCCTAAATCCCCACGGAGCATGCTTCGATCCTGTGCCACTCGTCTCATGGAGAGAGCGCTAACCAACTCGCTACTCCGATGAGTTAGTTGCATTTAGGTTTCGTTGGCACGCGTTCTCGGCCGTTGGATGGGAATCCAACGGTCGAGATCTCATTTCTTCTGATGAGGTGACTGAGGGCAGACACGATAGCGTGATTGCGGCCATTGGATGATGATCCAATGGCTCGCAGTTCTCCTTCCCATTTGGGAAGTGGTGAGGGGGCGGCTGCGATGGCGCCACGTGGTGCCATCGTGGTCGTCCATCTTCTTCTTGTATCTGATGACATAGGCCACCGATTAAGTTGATTTCTACACCGTTGGACTGCGAACGTTGATCCGGATCCATCCGCATGGTTGGATTTGTCATCCAAGGTCTGGATCTTCTTTAATTTTCCCCTTGGCTCTTGATCTTCTGCAGATTCTCTAGGATGCTACGGGAGTCTGATCGATGCGATCTTGGAAGCGTTGGACTCCCATCGTAGTTCTGAATAGATCCGTGAGGTTGGATCGATCATCCGTTGCCCCGAATTACCTGCAATGAGTGATACCTCACAAATATCACAGTTTTATACATAAAACACATATTGAAGGTTCCTACTTAGAGGGGGTGAGATTAGCGTAACGTAAAGAATGCGGAATTGAAATAATCCCACAAATAAGCAATCACACGAGTACACAATTATTTTTAGGTGGAAACCCAAACCGGGTGAAAACCACCACCTAACCCTCTCGAGTTAGGATTTTCCGATCAACCTAGTTGATCAAATCCACTAACCGAATCACTTTAAAACAAGGGTGATTCAACCTCAGTACAACCACGCTACAAGTACGAGGGTAGCGTTCCTCAACCCCTTCTCTCCACGAGAAGGATTTTGTCCCACGAAGGAGACGGGAATTCGCAAAGCGAATACCCAACCAAAAGACAAAGATAAAATAAACAACAAACCTATAGAGCCAACAAAGTAATAAACCTAAGCTTCTATAGGAATTAGGAAACTCCCCTTTGCAAGGAGTGCGTCGACGATGACGCGGGTGCGTGAGCCACGCAACGGCGCAATGTCGCTCTCGTGAACAACGGCGGGAGAGCGGGTGCGCGAAGGTTTGATGCTCTCAAGGGACTAGAGCTTAAGCTTGGAGAGCAAGATCTTTTCTGGACACAAAAGAGTGAAAGTGTGTAGCTAAGTGTATCCAAGTGTGTATATGTGTTGCAAAGGTTCCCCTCCATTTATAGAGGCCTCAGGAAGGCTTTGGAAGGCTTAGGAAAGGTTCTATAGCCGTTGGGAACAAAGTCCAAGAGAATCAGGCCGAAATCAGGACAATGATTACATTTGTCAGGGTTTTCAGACGTCTAACTCTGGCATCAGACGTCTGGAAGGCCACTTTAAGACGTCTGATTTAAAGGTCAGACGTCTGATTCTATGCGGGTTTCCTCCTGACTTGAATCGGATCTAAACAGGGTTTTTGCGCAAGTCCATCAGACGACATACAGGACATCTGGCACTATGTATGGACGTCTGGAAACCTACTTTTACTGTGGGAATTGATTTCCAAACGTTGCAACGGCTAGAAAATCTCTGAGAAGAGATTTTGGGTCAGCCGAGGCAAAACGGTCAATTATCAGACGTCTGGAAAGGCCTAAGGACGTCTGATAAGGCTCTAACGGTCATATTCTTCAGTGCCTGCTAAGCTAGCCAACGGTCCACTATCTGGACGTTTGGCAAGTCCATCAGACGTCTCCTAAGACGTCTGGTATAATGTCTGGACGTCTGATTTCATCAGACAGAACTAGTTATGTGCAGCCTAACAGATATCAGACGTCTGAAACAAGAGTCAGACGTCTTAAAATACTTTATCAGACGTCTGATTTGGGACTTAGACGCCTGTAAGTGCTGTTTGAACCCTATATTGGTTTTCTAAGTATTCTACAAAAAGCCTAAGTATCCTAGGGTTGTGCTAGTGTTCCTAGGACTACTGTTAGGGTACTTTGAGGCTCTTTAACATAATATTCTAAGGAAAATAAAAAGAGCAAGAAAATAAAGACAAGAGATACAAGAAAGGATTAAAAAGAATCTATCCTATTCTTCTTGTCTTCTATCTTCAATCTGTCGCTCCTCGCGAACCTCCTCTGTTCTTCATTAAGCTCCTCCAATCCATCCTGGATGTGAGCTCGAGTTCCGTCTAAACACGTCCACATTTGCAATTGACCTGAAATCTAGGACTCAAATTGCAAATGTTAAATAACACGTGTTTTGTTATCATCAAAACAAATGATCGTGGTGCTCTAGCACCAACACATATATCTACTATAATGCTAAATATGATGCATATGCATGTAGAATGTTCATGTTAAGCTAAGTTCAGGCCTAATTTAGGCAAATTAGGGCCTATGATTGCTATGCAATCATACCCCCATGCCTAAATCTTTCTTGTCCCTAGCAAGTGCAAGACTAAATGCATTTTATAAAGAGTTAAACAAAAGATTTATTTCTTTTTGTTCCATCCAACAATTCAAAATCCAGATAACCATGAATATATCATGTTGTAGCTTCTGCAATAGATCCAAGAGAAGTGTTGATACACATTTAAAGTTTCTACTTGACCCCTAGTAAAGTTCAATTCGGATAGGCAAACTTCTTCTCTTGGGGATATAAAATATTCTCTGATTTTAGCCTTGGCTTTTGGCTTAGGTAGAAGATGTCTGAGTTAGCTGGATTTGTATTTGGTGGCTCACTCGCTTCTGGTGCTACATATAGACTAGTATTTCAGAATCTAGATTATTAGATTATTGAATAACTTAACTTAGAGAAGGGCTGTAAAGCGGTGCTCTCTTTAATATTTTGTACTTTTTCTTTTCTCTCTTTCTCTCTCTTTTTCTTCTCTTTTTTTTTTCTCCTGAGCTCACATCTTTACCATATTTGCAACTGTATTTAGTGGTCATACATGGCATTACACTTTAGTTAGATTTTGATAACCCTATGACTAATTCAGACTCCTCAGCCTGTATTCAGGTGGTCAAAAATAAAGGAAAATAGGTTTAGGCTATATTTGGTGATTCGTGATGGTGGTAGGTGTTTTTGCCTCAAAACATTTAGACTTACATAATTCAAACTTCTTAACATAACACTTCTTTTTTTTTTCCTTCACAAGCAAATATCCCTTTTGTATGCTTATATATATATATGTATATATATATATAACTGCTGGCACAATGTTGTTACCAAATAACGCAACAATTCAAGATGACATACATACTTTTATTCATGAGGCATTATTTGGGATTTTTGGGGATGACCAAGAGGATCTCAGGTGGCTTATTTGGTAGAAGTGCCTACTCTCTACACTGGGTAGGGAATGGATAGGACGACGTATTTCTGACCTTGATATCAATACCCTCCTTCAGTCGAGGATTCTGTAGAGAACGGTCATGACCATCCACCTCAGTCCTAGATTTATCAGAACCCACTCTCTATGATTTTGCCTTATTTGGTGGCTCTTGTATGGAATTTCTCACAGATGTAGTACGCAATAACTGAAAGCGAAAGTTGTTCCCATCTCCAAGTATCATTATTCAATTATTAAAGATTAAAGATTGCTTACACTAGTCTTAGAGCACCAGCAGACTCTCTACTCTCATCTCACATATGTTTTGGTGGATCTACTAGAAGTTGGTTCACCTGACTCCCTGATTGCTATCCAAGAGTTTAGGAGAAGAAGCAATGCTCCTTCTTGACAAACTAGAGATGTCTATCAATTTTCACAGTGGATCCATTGCAAATTCTACATGCAAGTATGAAATTATACTGGATTCTAAGTCTAGGAATCTACTAAAGAATAATTCTCTAATAAAACCTCTTGATAAAGCGATCTAATCCCCCAATTGTTGGCAGAAAATTTTCAGTTTTCATGGGCTACCACCCCATGCCTAAGTGTTTGCATGTCCTCATGCATGAATAAAAGAATTAAGGCCGAGTGTATGTGGATAGAAATCACCTGAAATTGATTTTGAGTTGTCATTGAGCTCATGCCATTACTGCAATGCCATACACAATATTCAAAACAATATGCAAAACATTATGCAAAAATGAAATATGCTATGTATATATGGTATGTATATATGTATACATGTTGAGTTTAACGCCTCCAGCTTGGCAACTCATTAGTCATACGTCCTCAAGAAGGTGTATCATTTTGTCAGCAGGAGGAAGTTCCTGGGCAAAAAATGGTTTGAGGTGCTGGCCATTAACTGTAAAAACATGCCCAAACTTCGGGTCTCTAATTTGAACCGCCCCGTTAGGATACGGGTGGACCACCAGAAACGGCCCAGTCCACTTGGACTTGAGCTTTCCTACAAAGAATTTGAGTCGAGAGTCAAATAACCAAACCTGTTGGTTAAGTGCAAACTCCTTCCTTTAGATGTGTCGATCATGGAAAGATTTTCTCGTCTTTGTATATTTTTGCATTCTCGTAAGCTTCCTACCTAATCGCCTCTATCTCACTGAGCTGGAGCTTTCTTTCATAACCTCCTACCTCGAGGTTAAAATTACACTTCTGCATCACCCAAAAGGCACGGTGCTCTAGCTCCACAGGAAGGTGACAGGCCTTTCCATACACCATGCGGTATGGCAACATTCCGAGCAGGTCCTTGTACGTAGTACGATATGCCCATAGTGCATCAATTAACCAATCGGACCAATCCTTCTTATCAGGTCTAATCATTTTTTGAAGGATAAGCTTGATTTGACAGTTTGATACTTCAGCCTGCCCATTGGTCTGTGAGTGATGCGGGGTAGCAATGTGGTGCTACACCTTGTATTTCTTCAATAATGACCTAAAATGGCATGGATGATGTGGCTTCCCCCATCACTTATCAAGGCATGGGGAACTCCGAATCTCGCAAAAATAAATTCCCGAACAAAGGATATAACAATCTTATGATCAGCTCATCTTGCCGAGATAGCTTCTACCTACTTTGACACATAGTCTACTAGGAGGAGTATGTACTGAAAGCCATGTGAGTTTGGGAAGGGGCCCATAAAGTTGATGCCCCAGACGTCGAACACTTCTACGACCAGAATGGATTGGACAAGCATCATATCTCTCCAATCATAGAACTAACTACCTAGCATCACTTACATCACTCGGCAAACTCGTGTGTATCTCTGAAAATGGTTTTCCAGAAAATCCCGACTGCAAAATCTTTGCGGTAATTTTTCGACCTAAGAAATGACCCCCACAAGCATCGCTGTGGCAGAAGGATAGCACACTAGAGATTTCCGAATCAAGGATGCATCTATGGGTGATCTAATCAGCCCCAATGCGAAAGAGCAATGGGTCATCACAAAAATAGAATTTAGCCTCTGATATAAATTTGAGCTTTTGATCCTTGAATAATCTTGCAGGTAGCCTGCCTACAAAAAGATAGTTTTCTATATCAGCATACCAAGGAGACTCAATAGAGTTGATAGATAGTAGAGATCATCCGGAAATCGGTCTGATATTGGTGGGGAATACGGAATGTAGTCTAGGTCAAGCCGAGACAAGTGGTCCGCCACAACATTATGTGCTCTGGCTTTGTCACGGATTTTGACATTAAACTCCTGCAAAAGAAGGATCCATCTGATAAGGTGGGGTTTGGCATCCTTCTTTGCCAACAAATGCCGAAGGGCGGAATGGTCACTGTAGATGATAACTTTGGACCAGAGTAAGTATGACCTAAATTTCTCTAACCCGAATACTACGGTTAGCAATTCTTTCTCAGTGATTGTATAGTTACGCTAAGCCTCGTTCAGTGTTTTGCTAACGTAGTATATTACAAATGGATGGCACTCCCGACACTGGCCTTGAACGGCTCCGAAAGCAAAGTCGAAAGTGTCACACATCATCTCGAAGTCGAGTGACCAATCAGGGGGATGGAGAATAAGTGCACTAGAGACAGTGCTTCGCAAGGTCTCGAAAGTGCCGAGACACGAGGAGTCAAACTCAAAGGGTATGTCGGTTACTAGAAGATTTGTTAATGGACGAGCAATTTTCATGAAATCTCGAATGAATCTCCGATAAAATCTGACATGTCCTAAGAATTATGTGATTCGCCTAACCGAGCTAGGCAGAGGTAATTGCGAAATGATTTCAGACTTAGCTCGATCGACCTCAAGTCCATCTGAGGAGATCCTGTGACCTAGTACATTGCATCCCTCACCATAAAATGGCTTTTCTCCCATGAAAGTACTAGGTTAAACCTCTATATATCTCCTCAGAATTTTTATGAGGTTATTGAGACAAGATGAGAAATCATCTCCAAACATGGAGAAGTTGTCCATGAACACTTCTACGTAGCCCCCGATCATGTCCGAAAAGATGGCCATCATGCATTGCTTAAAAGTAGATGGTGCATTGCAGAGGCTGAAAGGCATCCGCTTAAAAGCGAATGTTCCAAAGGGACACATAAAAGTCATCTTGTCTTGGAATTCCAGGTTGATTGCAACTTGATTGTACCCAGAGTATCCATCCAGAAAGCAGAAGAAACTATGCATGGCTAGCCGTTCTAAAACCTCATCAATAAAGGGCAAAGGGAAATGATCCTTTTTGGTAGTCGAGTTTAGCTTCCTATAGTCAATGCAGACCCACCAAGAAGTTGTGGTGTGGGTTGGGATGGATTCACCCAATTCATTTCTGATTACGATGAGTCCCACCTTTTTGGGAACTATCTGAATGGGACTCACCCACTGGCCATCGGAAATTGGATAGATAATGTCCATGTCCAGCCATTTAATGATCTCCTTCTTGACAATCTCCAACTTATTTGGATTTAGGCACCTCTGAGGTTGTCTCGATGGTCTCACCCCTTCATTAGTGTAGATATGCTGAGTGCAAAATGAGGGGTGAATTCCATGGAGATCAACAATGCTCCACCAGATAGTAGTCCTATGTGCTAGCAGAACGGAGATCAACTGGTGTTCTTGATCCGTAGTCAAGTGAGCATTGATGATCACTGGATATGTCTCACTTTCTCCTAGAAAAACGTATTTGAGCGAATCAGGTAAGGGTTGTAACTCTAGTAGTGGAGGGTGGGGAGGAGGGTTACACAAGGGAGGAGAGGAAATAATAGTGGAAATTTGCTAATCCTGACTAATGAAGAATCCACCTACAGTGGTCATGTAATCCTTTCTTAAGATATCTATGTTGGATAGGACAGGATAGTCAAGATCAGGGGCGTTAAGAGCAGATGAACACCCTTGAAAACAAGATCCATGGACAAAATGTGTATATCATTAGTCTTAGTCCCATGTGGATTGCGATCAAAGACCCATGATAGTGAGGATGAATGTGTCATTGGGTCGCTGCAAAGGAGCTCAATGTTCCTACAGAAAGCTAAATCTTCGTCTTCACTATCCTCCTCGATCAAATCATAATCAAAGTTCTTAGATGCCCTGAAAATGTCTAGTTTAAGCTTTTCATTTCCCAGGGCAATCTCCAAGCACCCTGATGCATAGTCGATGTTTGCGCGGGCGGTTGCCAAAAATGGGCATCCTAGAACAATCGGTGCATCACGAAGATTAGGAGGAACCTCCATATCAAGAACAAAATGTCCACTAGAAAGCAGAATCCTTGGACTTTTATGATCACATTTTCAACCACCCCCCTCAATGTTTTTATAGATCGGTCAGCCAACTATATGGTAACGGAGGTGGGTTTTAACTCCCCAAATCGAAATCAATCAAATACTGCAGTGGGAGTTAGGTTGATGGACGACCCCAAGTCAAGAAGGACCCTGATGAGTGGCTACTCATCATGGCTAAAGGCTGAAATTAAGCTAGACACTAAGCAAAACAATATCAAATTAACATATAAAAAGGGTTAAGTGTGGGAATTAAAGAAAAGACCTAAAACTTTTAACGTGTGTTAAAACTTCATAATTAGGTCACAAAAGTGAGATACTCTTAAAATAAAAGAATAAATGATGATCCATGCATAAATTGAACACATAAACAAGTTTGAAAAGCCAAATCAGAAGTAAAATCAATGTCGTAAATGTTCAATTAAGCACATGTAAAAATTTGAAAGCAATTGGACATCATTTAGGCTTAGAAATAAATAGATTACAATTAGGTCCTTCATGCATTACATTTCTACCCTTCAAAACTCCTTTTTGGACCTATTTGCAAGCCGCAGGGACCCTTTTGTAAGACTGCAGGGCCCTTCCAGCTGCTATTCTTCTCGCTTATGGGCCTGCATGCAAATGTTCTACCCCTTCTTCTAAGGGTCCGTCTGCAAATTTCCCCTTTATTTCAACGAGAAGCTGAGTTCTTCACGCGCACTGTAGCGCGCGAAGAACACAGCCATTCTCGACCGTCCATCGCACTTTTGATCTCGATCTGCGGCTGGATTCAAATGGAACCTTCGCGCGATTCGGTGCGTGCGTTCACCTCTCTTCCCAGATCTCATCTGACGGTCAGATCTCTCTCTTGACTCGCCGCGCGCTCTACCCATCTCATCCTCACCGCCGGCCTGATTCTGATTAACCTCACCCTTGCGGTGATCTCAGTCACTGAGCTGCTATTTAAGCACCTCAGTGGTGTCGCGCGCAGGGGATCGCTCCCTCCTACATCTCTTAGCGATCAATTCTTCCACTCCAGTCTCTCCTCCTCATCTAGACCCTGATTTCACAGCCACCGGCTGTGGAATCATCGCCTGCTCTCGACCCTCCTCGTCGCTAAGGACCTCGTAGCACCTGAGGACGACCCTGGAGTCTCACTAGCAGACTCTTCCCTCCGCTGGAGTCACCCTCCTCCTTTCTTCCTCCTTAGCCGCCGGCTAAGGACCCATAGGTCCCATTCTTCCTTTTAGTTTAGTTTCTAATTCTGCACAAGTAGTGTTAGATTTAGTTTACAGTAGTTTAGAATAGATTTAGTTTTAATTGTTAGTGTTTAATGTTAGTTGTAGTTAGATTAGTCTTTGGAGTAGAATTAGTATTAGATCCCCTCCCTCACCTCCTCTGATCAGTCCAGATCAGAGGGGAAGAATCATCTGCTCATTAATCAATTTATCTCCCTCTTCATGTTTTGTTTTTCCACCATCCAATTCTGATTTATGTTCCTTTTAACGACGAATCTTTCATCTGTCACCCACACATCCGGACCCAATTCCAGATCTGATGGTGTACTGCCTCAGATCTGAAATTGGCGTCACAAGCACCATTTGGGGCTTCTCACTCACCCCATTTGTGTTCACAAAAGCCCCTTTTATTTTAGATTGATTGCCTCAGTTTGTCAGATTCACTTTAACATGGGTTTTGAAGAGATTTTGCTTTCTGAAATGTCTTGACAGATCTGACAAATTGAAGGGATTTTGGTTTTCCTTGAGGGCAAGGATTCTGAGAAGTTCTCTGGTGACAGAGAACAAATCAGAAGAGCCTTTCATGAATTTGCTTCTGCCTTGATCTGAATGCATTCGCTAGCTTTTATAAATTCCTTTAATGCATTCTTTTTCTGATTTGTCATTTCAGAACTGCCATACACCACCTGTTTGATAATTATTTTTGTATGGTGATTCTCTAACCTAAGGAGTTTTCCATACTCCTTAAGGTTGCAAGAAACTGGGATTGTATGTTTTTGGTTTTAATTGATTGAGTTAAGTCTTCCTTCATGCTGTCTATGGCATTAGGAAGACTAACTCAATGCCATTAGTGTTTTGATCTGAAATGATGCTTTTGATAAGGGCTTTTCCTTGTGGGTATTTGAACTGAATTCTTATGTGATTTTCGTGTGATTTATACCCTTATCAGATTTGGATTTCAACTCTTTAATTTTTAGTTTGCTCTGAATTTTCTCTTATTCCCAGTTATACAGTAAAATGCTGCAAACTGCAGCTACATTCCCCTCTTCTCTAAATTCTCCTCTTCTCTAAATTCCCCTCTCATCTGTGAATACTTTCCCCCTCTTCAAATGGACTAACTGCAGCAGCAGTTAGCCCATTTGACAGTGGCTTAAGCCACTGACACTGCTAAAACACCCTGAACAGCACATTCTCTTCCCTCTCCATCTTCTCTGACAGTAGCTTAGCTGCTGTTTAAAATGAAATAAAAACTTAATTAACCCTCATTCCCTAAATTCCTACTAAAACCTAATTATACATACTTAATTTCACACTGTAAATATACATATCCATACTATTATAACTATAATATACAGCCTGATTATGTACGTAGACATACATAGATATACTGTAAATACTGTATAAACTTGTACATAAATCTATATACATATGTAATCTATGTAAATATATGTATAAATACTGAACTATTATGTATGTATTTACTGATTTATGTATATGTATATATACAGATTCATATTTACATATTTAGTAGCTATATTATAGAATAAATTAGCTAAATTAATAATTTAGAGCTATAATTAAGTAAATAAATCTATAGACTTAGGTTAACATATATAGTAAGTAATTTAAGTTAGTTAAAGTACAATTATACCTAGTATAGCTTACTGTAACTTAGTTTTATTTAAAACACCCAGAACAGCTAGTTTAACTTAAATAAAATAGAAATAAATTCGTAAATATACAATAAAAATATGTATAAAATACTTAAGTATGTAAATTAAATCTGTATAAGGTCAATTAGACCATTTACTAACTATTTTATAAGTAATTAACTATTTAATCACCTAAATCAACCTGTACAATCAGCCTAGTTTAGCGAATTTATTTGTATAGTAAACATATTTAAAATTCAAAATTAATTAATCAATTATGTAGTATTATGTAAATACTTTATTAACCATATTTTATTTTATTTTATTTAATAATTTATGGCCCCCAAATCAAGGGCCAAAAGCACGAACAGACGCAGCTGCGCCTGATTTCCAGCGCACGATGTGGCGCTGGAATAGCACCACATCGTGTGCTGCAAGTCAAGCGCAGCCACATAAATATAATTTGTGTCGCTTATAGGCCAGTCGTCACGGGCGCCGGGTGCCCGAAGCACTGCCTTTGAACATATGACCCGATTACCCATTGAGCTCTGGTCTGAGTACTCTGTCTGATTTGCGATAAATATGTGACGTGTGTGTGTGGCCGGGGGCCCGAGCGTGTGCGAGCATATGGCGTTGGGCTGAGACCTGGCGCTGAGATTAAAGACATAATTAAGCCACCTAATCTGAGATTAGGGCGCGCTTAGTAGAGGTCTGGTCCCACCCTTAGGGTGCTGTGTACCCCTCGAAAAGCGTGCCCGCAAACTAAACACGTTTTAAACTAATGATATTAGCCTAATCCCCTCCCCACCGCAGCCTCTGAAATATGCTAAGACAGAAGAGTTAACAAAGAGAAGAACAAAGAGTTAACAGGAGAGAAAAAAAAAAGAAAAGAGTACAAGAACAACAGAGAAAAGAACAAGAGTAATAAAAAGAGAAAGAAGAAGATGAATACTTAGAAGAAAACAGAAATATGAACACAAGAAGAACAGGAGTTAAGAATACAAAGAACAGAGACTTAATGAAGAAAGAAAGAGAAACAAAGAAAAAGAATAAGTAGTATACATACGTATAAGTAAATCTATATAATTACTAACAGAATAAAGTGACACTATAAACGTCGCTAAAGATCTCAGTTTTGCCTCTTTAGGTTGTATATAGTGTTTTCTGAGATTTAGCGACGCTTATATCTGTCACTGAAACTGCTGTATATGTTACTATACATAACAGACTAATAAGTTAAATTTCTACACCATTGCATTCTAATGTATTATATACTATTATGATAGTACTAATAGGATAACTTGTAAATACATAGTTTAGAGTATAATAATAGATTGTTTGATGCTTGTTCATAGTTAGTATTTTTGCAAGCATTTCTTAGTAATTAGGTAAATAAAACACACATTCATTCATTCTTTAATAAAATGTAAAGTTTCTTTTTTGAATAAGAAGACAATTTTGAGATAATCAAAGAGTGACCGAATTAAATTCAATAAATTGCCTCCCAGTGAACGACCTGGAACAAAACCAGTAAAAATTAGATAAATAAGCAAATGATAATAATGGTTGTAATGACTGGAACTCACCCATACTCACCACTATACGACATCCTTAATGTTATATTATACACCCTGTACTACAACGACATAATCAACAATTATTACCAACAAACATTTACTACAACCATTTTTCATCAGCACTATCAGGCCCTATCAAAAGGGGAATCCTGCAACAAGCAGGAAATCAATGGTGTGCCCTGGTCCTTCTTCTTGGGTGGTAAGTCAGCTAAAATAACTGCACTAGCTTCCTTAGATAATACCACTTGCCGTCCGATCCTCTACTACCGCTTCGGAGTACAATAGTCCTTAAAGAACCTAGCAACAGCTGGGATGTGATATATCACTTCGAGGAGAGGGACCTGAATGTAAACTTCCTTGAACATAGATTTCAAATCCTTGAAATTCTACGTGTCCTTTTTCTGTGTTGAATCTCGTGTTAGGGCCACAGGAAAAGGGACGGGAATTTCAGGGTCTAGGGACTTCTTTCCCTTATCTAATGAAGATGGCTTGTGAGAGGAAGAGGGTTGTGAGCCATCTCGTGGTATAGCACAGGGGAAATCATTACCTGCTTGCCTAGGTAGTGGGTCCTATGTAGTCTTTCGGCTCCTTAAGGTGACAGCTTTTGATTGACATGCTGTCCATGCAGGGGTAGAGGAGAGGGTTGGTCTAGATACACAGGGTTTGGCAACAGAGGTGGTTGACCGAGCCCATAACTAGGAGGTGCAGAAGGTGCTTGCATAATAGTGTGCGCCTACCCCTGTGGTGCTGGGAATCTAGGTGAGGCACCCTGATTCTGCACATATCTCAGGTTTGGGATAGGTTGGGAGGGCAAAGATCCCTGTGATCTATGCTCCTGCATCATCTAGTTTTGCATGTTTTGTATGCTCTGTACTTGTCAGCTATTGCCTTCATTATTTGGAGGTTGTCATGAGTAGATTTCTGAATTGTTGCCTACAATTCCTCCTTTAGCAACTCCAAAGGGTCGACCTACTTTGGAGGGTAGTTGGCAGCTGGTGAAGCGGCTAATAGATAAAGCATGTCTGTTGCTGCTGAGACGAGAATGACTACTGCCTTAGATACATGTTCTACGCATTCCCGTATTGTCTGGTCTGCTAGAGTGGAACTTGACTCAGTCTCTGTGGATTACCAGACCAGGAGAAATTGGGATGATGGCGCCAACCAGGGTTATATGTTTCAACATATGGGTTGTTACACCCATATCCCTGAATGGCATTGACATTTTCGTAAGCTGAAGATGTCTCAGATGAGAATTCATCAAAAGAATACGTGCTTGCATCATCATGTGGTGCGTAACCCTGATTGTATGGTGCCAGATCCATATTGTTCATGGGTTCCTAGTACGTAGGATTCCACGAAGATGGAGAGAAAACATCTTGAGTAACCGGATATGTACTAGTAGAGGGGGCTCGGGATGCTTGAGAGGAGTAAGATGGAGTAGTGCTGCCAGAAGATCTGGATCTCACTCACATTAATTCATCGAGCTTCTTATCGAGCAGATCAACCTTATCCTTCTTTTTGGTGATAAATGTCCATGTTGGCTCAGGCAGACTTGGCTTGAGCTTCATGGACATTAACTCGTTGCTATCTAGGTCACTGGAACTAGTTCATTGAGGCGGCGTTCATCGACTTCTCCGCTAAGGACTCGAACAATTCAAATGTGTTGTTCTCGTCCTTCACAAGAAAATTCCCACCACTAGATGCATCGGCTAGGTACCGATGTGTGTCATCCAGCACATGGTAAATTTGGGTACACCATGGTATGGGCACTTCCTGAGAAGATCGTGGAATCTATCCCAGGCGTCATGTAGAGCAAAGGTCGTGATTATGTGCCTCATGGCATTTGTTCAACCGATCGGGAAGAACTTTTGGAGGAATTCACAACGTAATTCCTCCCAAATTCCAATTGGCCTCCCGGTGGTCTTGAACCAATAAGCAGCTCTGTCCTTGAGAGAAAACGAAAAACCTTCATAATAACAATTCCAATATCTATATTCCTGGGTCAAACTGACTCTACAATCCGACTTAGGTCTTCGAGGTTCTAGAAGGGATCCTCATTCAAGTTTCCTTGGAAATGAGTCTAAATTAGACTTATGATATTTGGCTTTAACTCAAATGCATCTCTGCCTGCGGGAATTTGAACGTGAGGTGCTAGGATTGTTGTCGTTGGATCATAGAAGTTCCGCAGTTGTTCTCCGCATGGTGGATGCTGCATCCTGTCGAGTGTCATGAGAATTCAGTCGATGCTCTTCTCATATTTCTATTACGTTTCCTCGACCCTGGCTTCCAGACGAGCCATTGGGTCCTGATTCTCAAGGTCCTGACGAATTCGAGGATCGGGATTAGCCATCTCAGCTAATTGGGTGGAAGAAGGTTAAGAAGAGAGGTCGGGCGAAAATCGCTTTTGCCGCCTTGGGTTTGGCTCCCAAGGTCCCGCAAGTTCAAGTCTTAATGACCTTCTTCCTTGCATACAAGAACTCAAAGGGTTGGTGTAGTCAAGTAAAAGAAGGCTAAGGCCTTATTAATCAGAGTGGTCCTTTAGATCAGATGACTAGATTTTTCATTTAAGTTTGTGTTATTGAAAATTCGGCTAGAGACCAACTATAAGGAATTCCTGCCCTCAGGCTAGCTCGGCCAGTCTGGTTACGAGGGGATTATGACGAAGGTTCTTCTTTTGGCTTTCACCTCTGGTTACGTTACCCTGCTGGTTCGATCATTTAACACTTCCCCGCAGGCTTAGTCACCAGGTTTTGCAAGAGAGGTTGGAACTACCCAGTAGTTTCAAGCCAAATGCAGGTTATTTGATGTATGTTAGTGAATTCTTAACCTATTTTTTTCAATGTAGTAGACGGTGGGTGATCCACATGGTGACTCACTTAACTGACTAAGTTTTGGGCCCGTCGAAGTCCAAGTTAGTCAATGTGGTCCTCTTGGCTCAAGCACTTCTAAGTTCTCTTTCAAATTGTAGACCACAATTCCAAAGTATACTCTAAGGTGAGATGGAGTCCAAATGATTTGAAACTTGGCAAGAGGATTCCTTTCGCAATAAGTTTTTCATAGAGTATTTTTCAAAAATTTTTTCTATTTCCAACAATTAGTTATGAATTTTTAGCTAACCAGGGGTAAAATCTAGGATTTAGACCCTGTGTTGGCTTTTCTATTAGAAACTATATCACATATGCTTCAAAAATTTTGTAGAAATATGATATTGAAATCTAATTTGATTATCTTTCACACCCCATAAATTTTGAGTCAATCTAATTTGTATGTTAGCCGAAATTAATTTTTAAATTTCATAAAAGTTCTATTTTTAAAAAATATAAATAGTATGTACTCCATGAATTTTTTAAAATTCTGCAGAATGAATTTATTTTTGGAAAAGGTGGGATTGCAAAAATAATTTGAAGATCTAGTTCTGATCCAAATTTCAAGATTTTTGGAGCATTAGAACCATCGCTATTTAATTTTAAAGATGACACTTACTTTCTGGCCGAATTTCTAATAAGAATGTGTGCACTTGATTTTTGCAGCGCTTGCTTTTCCTCGTTCGTCACTTTGTGTCATTGTTCCCACAGATAAAAATATTATAATAAAGATAAAATTAAAAGTCGCCTTGCCTCCCTGACAATGATGCCAATTTGATCGTGACGTATATCACATAGAAAATTAGCAGGTGTAGTATAGTGCGAAATACGTCTCGAGCAAATATATTAACGGAACTTGGTGAGTCTCAGTCGATCACAGGGAGGTAGAAAGAACTTTTGATTTCATGCATTTATTTCAAATATAAAGACTAAGTAAAAGAAACAATCAATCACAATATTTATATCATAAGGAGAGATTGAAAATTGGATACATGCATTTGAATAAAGTATAAAATAAACAAACTACTGTCGTAATAGAACAAGGGCACCATGGGTGGTTCATGGTGGCCTTTTGGAGAGGCTAGGAAGAGTAGCAACGATCTGTCGAGGTGGCCCAACAAATGCTTCAGACGGAGATGCAGAGACAGATGTAGAGAAGATGGGAAGAAGAAAGGTTGAAGGAGGAAGAAGTGAATGAAGAGAATGCCTTCAAAGGGGGTCCCTTTGGCCTCTTTTAATACCATTGGTGGGGGGCAAAGAGGGCATTTGGCCCCTTAAATCCATGCAAATGCCTTGGATTAAAGCCTTCTAAATCCTTCTTTATCCCCTGAATCACTCTGATGCTGCCACGTGCTGCTCCGTGGAGCATCGATCCTCCATCACACAGCCGCAAATCACTCGCGTATGCCCTTCACGTTTTCGCCTTCGCTACTCGCCTCTTCTGAGTGCTTTAACCTCAGTTGTCCGATTATAAGATCGAACAGCTTAAACGCGTGCTCCATCGCACCTTTGAAAATTCTAAAGCACACTCTCATGCATTTTCGCACGCGTCATCGCGCGTGTCTGCATCCAACGCCTCTGTGTCCGCCATGCATTCATCGCCGAGCCACTCGATGGAGATCCGACGATCGAATTTCTTCTGCAGGTGCCGCTTCTCCTAGATCTCCCACGGTGCGTGCTTCGATCCTGCGCCGCCCATCTCATAGGGAGAGCGTTAACCAACATGCTACTGCCATGAGTTAGTTGCATTTAGATTTCATTGGCACACATTCTCGGCTGTTGGATGGGAATCCAACGGTCGAGATCATGTTTCTTCTTATGTGGTGGCTAAGGGCAGACGCGATGGCACGATCGTAGCAGTTGGATGATGATCCAACAGCCCACGGTTCTCCTCCTAATTGGAGCACAGAGAGGGGGTGGCTGCGATGTCGCCACGTGGTGCCATTGTGACCATCCATCTTCTTCTTCTTGTATATGATGACATAGGCCTCCGATTAAGTTGATTTATACACCGTTTGACTGTAAATGTCAATCTGGATCCATCCGCATGGCTAGATTTGTCATCTGAGGTCTGGATCTTCTTTAATTTTCCCCCTGGCTCTTGATCTTCTGTGGATTCCCTAGGGTGGTATGGGAGTCTGATTGATGAGATCTTGGAAGCATTGGACTCCCATCATAGTTCTCAATAGATCCATGTGGTTGGATCAGTCATCTACAGCCATGAATTACCTACAATGAGTGATACCTCTCAAATATCACAATTTTATACATAAAACACATATCTACTATGATGCAAAATACGATGCGTATGCATGCAGAATGTTTGTGTTAAGCTAAGTTCTAGCTTAATTCAGGCGAATTAGGGCCTATAATTGCTATGCAATCAAGTACCTTGAAGTCATCATGGATGACTTCTCGATATTTGGGGAATCTTTTGATGATTGCCTCCTGCACTTGGCCCAAATCCTCAGGCGTTGTATCGATGTGAATCTAGTTCTTTCCTGGGAAAAGAGCCATTTTATGGTTCCTGAGGGAATTGTCCTGGGACATCTCATCTCTGAAAAAGGCATCTAGGTTGATTGAGCCAAGGTGAATTTGATTTCTAAATTCCCTATGCCTAGCTTGGCCAAGGACATTCGATCCTTTCTAGGGCACATCAATTTTTACCGCCATTTCATTCCCGATTTCTTTAAAATCACGTGCCCCCTGACAAATCTGCTTTCTAAGGATGTCCCTTTCGAGATCACCGAGGAGTGCACTCATGCATTTGAGAGCCTACATGATCAAGTTACTCAATCACCAATCCTGCAGTCCCCTGATTGGTTTCTACCCTTTGAGATCATGTGCGATGAGTCTGACTATGCAGTGGGTGCGGTACTTAGGTAGAAAATAGATGGAAAACCCGTGGTCATCTACTACACTAGCATGACACTTGATGAGGCTTAGTGTAACTAGAGAGTTACTAAGAAAGAGCTGCTAGCAGTAGTATTTGGCCTTGAAATTTTTGATCTTATCTTTTGGGTTCCCGTGTTGTCATATACTCGGATCACATTGCAGTAAGGCACCTCCTCGCGAAGAAGGATGCAAAGCCTTGACTAATCCGGTGGATCTTGCTGTTGCAAGAATTTAACCTCGAGATTCATGACAAGGTTGGAAAATAGAACATGGTAGCTGATCACTTGTCTCGCCTCCCTTTTGATATATCAACCCTTACGGACCTATTATAGAACACTTTCTTGATGAGCACCTCTAGACTATCAATGCGGGACTTCCTTGGTATGTTGATTTGATTAATTACTTGGCATCACACCAGATACCGTCTGATTGGTCGAAGGACAAGTTGCTTTCTAATGCCAAGTACTACTTCTGGGAAGATCTGTACCTCTTCCTCATTGGTGCTGATTAGATCATCAGGCGATGCATCCCGAAAGTGGAAAGTCAGGACATTCTATCCTTTTGCTAAGACCAAGCCTACAGCGGACACTTTTCTGGACATAAAATCGTAGCTAAAGTCCTCCAGTGTAGCTTTTATTAGCCCACGATCTTCAAGGACACATATGACTACTATAAGGCATGAACTCGTTGCCAGACCCTGGGCAACATGAGCCACCGCGATATGATGCCATTACTGCCGATTCTCATATGCAAAATCTTCGATATATGGGGGATTGATTTTATGGGACCCTTCCCTAAGTCAGACATCTTCGAATACATTCTTCTTGTGGTGGACTATGTGTCCAAATGGATTGAAGCCATCCTGACTCGAACCAATGATCACAAGGTAGTAATCTGATTCATTCACCAAAACATCTTTTCACGGTTCAACGTTTCGCATGCTATTATCTCTAAAGGAGGGACCCATTTCACGAATGCTCAATTCAGATCTCTGATGACCAAGTATGGGGTGTCACACTGAATCTCGACTCCTTATCATCCTCAAACCAACGCACTAGCTGAGCTATCAAATCGGGAGATCAAGAAAATTGTTTAGGTCATTGTTCTGCCTAACAGGAAAGATTGGTCGTCCCAACTTTCGGAAGCTCTGTGGGCCAATAGGATCGCCCACAAGACCCAATTAGTTATGTCTCCATTCAGATTGGTGTATGGGAAGGCATGTCAGCTCCCCGTCAAGATGGAGCATAAAGCTTATTGGGCAATATAGAAGTGCAATCTAGATCTTTCTAAGGTTGGAACCCACCATCTACCTCAAATGGGCGAGATCGAGGAACTACAAAATGATGTGTACGAGAACTCACGAATTTACAAAGAACTGGTAAAAGCCTTCCACGACAAACACATATCCAGAAAGATCTTTCATTTGGGTCAAAAGGTCCTACTCTTTGATGCCAACTTGAAATTATTCGCAGGCAAACTCAGATCGAAATGGATTGACCATACCTTCTCCAATGTGTTTTCGGAAATGGATCTGTCAAAATCAATCAACCCAGCCATGATTCTGAACATTTTATTGTGAATGGCCAGCGACTCAAGCCGTTCATTGAACTTACTAATACAAACTTGGCTAAGGTATCTTTTGATCTCCATTCTCCCTGAGCTTATTGCGCCTGGCTGATGGTGTTAAACTCAGTGCTTAATGGGAGGCAACCCATCAAGTTTTGAGAAAAACTTGAAACCCTTTTTGACTCATCTCTATGCTGAACTCATATTGCATTTTAGGGTTCGTCCATTAGAATAGCTGACTCCACCTCTGGTACTCGTACTAGAGCTTGAAATCATCTGCAACAAACATCCTAACCCGTTCATCCACCCTATGACTCTGTTCTAATGTACGATCTAAGCTAAACTCGAACCCACCTAATTTGCAATGAGGACATTACAAATTGTAGGCATGGGGGGGTATGAAAGTGCAAAATGCTATGAGAATCACTTCACAAAAGGGGTTTCATAAAAAAAAAAAATAGAGAGAGAAGAGGAGGGAGGAAAATTTAAAAGAGAAGAAAGGAGCAAAAAGATAAAGAAAGAAATTAAGTCCCTTCAAAATAATACAGAACTTACCTAACTTCTAGGTTGGATTGAATGATGAATTAACACTTGGAAGACTAAATCTTAGGGGATTAGTGGCGAATACCAACCTTAGGCCTCTTGGATATTTAATGGATTTAAACATTCAAGTACTTGTCAAGATCTGGATTAATCCTCAAGAAGTTGGGGAAAATGCAAAGCTTATGTATTAGGTGTAAGGCTTAGGGAGTATTCGACCCCATTAACTGACCTCTGGTTTGCGGAACTTGGTAACTTAAGCACCCTAAATCACACACAGTATGGTTCAGTGCGCTTTAAAAGATGAAATCATGCCAAAGAGCATTTAAACTATTCTGAAATGGTCCTAAGATCTAGATTATGAGCGACTCAAAAACACAAGTTGATTTCGGCGAGTTCCCAGTGCAAAGAGGTGGGAAATTCCCTTCGAAGAGGCGTAATAACATATCATCTCCTCGATACTTGTCTCCTAGGATATCTAAAATAGCCTACTATTGGCACGTAAGCATCTTATGCTGGTTCAGATGCCATGGGCAAAATTATCCCGAAATCTCGAATACCAGGGTCTGGATTTAGCTACAGAACACCATGGGTGGCACTATCCTGAAATGTTGAAAGCCAAGGTTCTGGGGTTTGCCATGGGAGATGCTATCTCGAAGCATCGATTGCCAGAGACCCTTCAAGGATTGATGGTGGGGTCAAGGAATCTGATACAGATCATGTTTAGGGCCAATCCAAGGATCGATCTAAGGAAAAGTATAATGAAAAGAAAAGAGAGAGAAAGCTCTCCACAAATAAAATGCACTGGTAAACTAAATCAAACTAACCATGTTTTAAGAATGGGTGCTTTAACCGCTGGGTTCAACAAACCTTAAGTTAGTTCCTGTGGGCCTTAGAAATCTTCGCAGTGAACTAAGGCAAAAGCTAGTCAAGTCTGGATCTGGGCTGGTACTTGAGTACCTCTAGTCCTATTGTTGGTATTAAGATCTGATTCCAAGAGATGTGGCTAAGTAGGGCATCCTGACGGTTACATCCGACCTAGATATTTGATTTAATTCATATGGTTTTACTAAGGGACTAGTAAAAGCTAGGCATGGGGGTATGATGGGAACACCATCATGAGCCATAGCTAGCTTAATTTGATCTGATAAAGTCAATAAAAGCTCCTATATATCAGTCAGAAGGTCTCTTAGGCAGGTTGAATTATTTTGAGAAGAAAAGAAGACTGGGTTATTTCTGCAATTTTACCAGTAATCCATAAACACAGAACAACCATGGGGTATTTCAGGGGTTCATTAAGGGTCACATAGTCATTAATGGTTAAAAATGCAGTCCATGTAGACAGTAATGGGTTTTCATGCATTTCAAGAATTAAATGGCATCTGAAACCCTAAAAATAGACCAGCTTAATCTATTGAGGTTCTGGTCAAAAGAAAATTCACCCAAACCCTCTAAAATTTATAGAAAAATATTCTCTAGGGTTTGATACCTTCAATTTGACCATCAAAACCCATCTTGACCCAAAACAAAGCCACAGATAGATTATTACCCTAATTTGGATTTTTGTATAAATTATCCAATCAAACTAGGTCAAAACCAAAATCCAACTTCACCACTGGATTCCTTAGGTCCAAATTAGGTTTGTATCAAAACTTGGGCCCAATCTGAGATTATTTAGACCTAGTTAGCATTTTGGTCCAAGTCTGATTTTCTTTATCTCAAATGGCCCTGAAGCTTTTGAATTTCTTACGCAAAACCCCCCAACTTTATCAACTTCTTCAAAAAGGTCCCCGCCGCATAGAACTCCTAATCCTAAATCTTTGACGACAATCAATCAAGGATTTCTCCGTGATTGATTGATGAAACTTACTCAAATTTGAACTGAAGATCCCTCTTGATCGAATTAGACCGATTTTTGAGCTTCAACTCTTTCCCAATCTCTCATGCAAACGCATGTGAAATTTGGGTTTCCAACTCCAGCGAATCTTCCAAGTTCAAGAGCTTGGTTTCCAAGCTTCAACGGCCTTCTAAAAGCCTATAAAAGGATCCCCAATGCACATCGATCCATCCATGCTTGAATTCGACTGGAATCACCCTCTTTCCTCCCTCATCTCTGACCGAAACGCTCCTCGACGTCCGACGACCTCTTCTAACCTCCCTCGTTGTCCTCTCGCAATATCGGTGACGAATTCTCCTTCCTCATCTTCCTCCGCATTGCACCGTACTAGCCAACGCCTCTCCCTCCATCGTCCTCGCCATCCTACCCCCATCGGAGCCACTTTTATCCCCGGCACCGACCTTACCGCAAGCGGTGCTAACTCTACCTCTCGTCATCCAATATCTAGTCTAGTCGATGCTCTACCTTCTACTCATCACAATGCCATCTTCGCTTCTCAGTTTCAACCACTCTGACACTAGCCACAACCTCGTCGTTCCCACCTCCGGCTACCACTTCGGCGAAGGCCTCCACCCGCTACACAACTCCAAATCCTTCGTCGACATGCCCATTACCTCCGCCTCGACCAGAGGAGCGAAAGCCCTAAGCTAGTTAGGTCAATTGCCCTTCCCAACTGCTCACCGAACACTCACGCCTCTGCACTCACATTTTGAGGTCGTACGACCTCCTTGCTCCATTAATCACCTCCACATAGCCTCAGTTACACTTTTCCTCCACCATTGATGCTTCTGAGCTGTTTTAATGAGGTCGAAAGACCATTTTATGAATTTTAGGTCTTCAGGTTCTCTCCGCCATTAATGAGCAAGTTCAAGCTCACTTGAAGTTTGCTTCAGGTCTTACTAGCCCCAGGTCTCGACTCCAGCTATTGTGGAATCATCCCAGGTCTGCTCTTGGACCACCAATTGGAGCATTTGACCATAGCTCGACCGCGAATTCGACGAACGAACTGCTGCTGCCAGCTGCGTGAAGAAGGGTGCTATCTTTAGTGTAACATCGGAAGAGGCAAAAGCTCCGTAGCGGTATAATACACAAAAATGTTTGGGGCCTATCACCTCCAAACATTGGGGTGAGGTCCCACACCCTCACCCACTGACCTACCTACGCTCTCTCACACCATAGCTGTGACCCACGCCCGCAGCCCTGGTCTCGAGTATGCAGATCCCCGAATACCTAATTACCTGAGCATTTGACCGGACATTAAGAAAGAGAAAAGGGGATGGAAAGAAAGTGAATGTGAGGGAAGGGGGGTTTTGTTCTTCTATGCATTGCTAACACTTAGACAAATTTTGAGTGTTCTCCCCCTATGCGTAAAGTGAAGAAGAAGAAGAGGCAAAGCCAATGGAGAAAAGGCAGAGACAGAAGAGAAGAAGAAAAGAAGAGGAAGCAGCCAAAGAGAAATACAGTGCCTTCTCACTATAGCATCTGAGCACTTAAGCCGTCTGATAAGGAGTTCCATCGTCTGATATCACTAATAGTGCATTGTGCACTTGGTTTGTGTGGATTAAACTTGATTGATACTATTCAGATATTTACTATTATTATATAAGGGTAATTGGTGATTCAAATTACCATTTTACCGTATTATTTTTTGCACATTGGTACTTGAATTCTTGATACATCATTTTCGAATAATTTTGAATTAAGTTTTAGTTGAAATTACTCATATATTTGATTCAAATTGTGATATTGAGATTAATTGTAAAACTTTCTCCCTGCGTTTGACCTCAGATTTCTTTCGAGTATAAATTGTATCTATTTTTGCGATTTATTGGCTATACTACAGCGCAACGACTTTTCAAACACCGATTTATCGTGCTAACAAACACCAATTGGCACAACAGATTGCTGAGATCAGTCAATTATGCATGACAACTTGATCTCACGGCACTCTTCCTACCCAACCTATCCCAAACCTATGAAATTTTGTACCTCGTGGTCTATAACCACAGGTACAACCTTCTTAGGGGTAGGTTCATCAAATTCTGCAAGCTTCGAGTACTCCCCCGGGATTTTAGGCTAATCCCGCAGTAGCACATCACCCATATGTCCCTATTGTGAACCCTCCTCTGCCTTATGATCTCACTGGACCTGCGATGCCCAATACGATTACTACGAGGAGTGGTAAACAAACCGTCGATCCTAGCCCATCTTCTTCATCATCCTCTCATCCGAGTTGCACACCGCATTCTCTTGAGGATATTACGCCCAAACTGGTGCCAGAGTCGATCCCATTCCCTATGGCTCTACTGAGGGAGCCCAAAAGGCAAGAAAAAGAACATGCAAACCTTTGATAATCTGCGTGGTTTATTCGAGGATGTTGAAATCAAGGTTCCCTTGTTAGAGCCGATCGACCACATCCTTACTGTTGGCCGTTTCCTTAAAGACTACACTACACCTAGGCAACAGCAAAAGAAAACCAAGAACCCAGTGGTTCTCTCGCCTCATGCGAGTTGTGCTATACTATCAAAACTATCACAGAAGTAGAAAGAACCAGGCACCCCTCTAATTTCATGTAGCATCAAAGGCTGCAATTTTGATCATGCCTTGCTAGATTTAGGATCTTCCATTAACCTCGTACCGACCATCATGTTCTAGAAATTTGCATTAGGAAATCTGAAACCCACCCCTATTACACTATAATTGGTAGATCGCTTTGTCAAAATCCCTTGGGGTGTGGTGGAAGACGTGGTGGTTAGGGTCAATAGTCTCTGCTTTCCTGTTGACTTTCTTGTATTAAACATGGAAGTTCCTGAATCACTTTCTGATTATCCGATAATCCTTGGTAAACCTTTCTTGGCCACAGCCTACGCCCATATTGATTGTGAATCGGCCAGTATTGAGATTGCTGTGGGCTCTCAAGAGCTCAAACTAAACATTTTTAAAGCTGCCAAGAATTTTGATTGCTATTTTATCAAGGATGACACATCTGACGATGACATGGCAGTCAGTGCGTATATCAGATGGGTTCAGACCTATTCAACTTGCTGCAACTTACCCCTGGAAAATCAAGATCTGACTAACCTATACTATGACATTTCCCCATCCCTTCCCTTACCCTTATCTCTTCCTGACCAGATCCCTTATGAGGTCCACTCCACCTTTTACGCCTCATGGTCTGAGCCATATCCAGGCTACTCACCTCCGGTCTACCCCCATGAAGATCGGAATGCCCTTTCTTTCCAGCCAAATCAACCAGAAGCGACATTCCACATTGGGACCTTATTCTTAAATGTTAATCTCTAGGGTACTCCTTTCTTGGATCCATCAATCAAAGATGCCCCTCTCCTTTGCCAACTTAAGGGCCAATTTCCATCTCCCCTTATTCCCTCTTCTGATCCTTTTGGGACACTGATGAACATGTTTCACGTGGTAAAATTTGGGGTTTGAAGGACCTATCGTCGTAGCTCGCAAAATGCATCTATCAGATAAAGCTTTTAATCGAAACTCGAAGAGTGAGTCCCAGCTCAAACATGGGGAGGCAAACGTTTGGTTTTGGAAAATTCGTGTTTCGTTTTTATTTATTTTTGTCATTTTTATCTTTTCTAATTTTTTTTGGTATTTTTTATCAAACAAGTGATTACGTCGATGAAATTTTATCTAGCTAATCTACTTGCGAAATATAAGAGGGAGAGAGAGAAATAATCATGGATTTCTAATCAAATGTTTTTTTACAATTAAGAAAGAGGTAAAGATTACACTACAAAAGAGAAAAAGATAGAAAGAGGTGAGAGAATCCCCCTTAACGGTTGCTTGGAAGATGACTCGCTCTGATGTCACCTGGAGGAAGGTGGTGAGGAGCAGGATGAAGGGGGACGAAGCCAGAGGACAGAGGATGGTGCAGGATGGTGTCGCGGCGAGGATATTCTTCCCGAAGGGCGGTGAGAGGATGGCCACAGAATGCTCCACAAAGGGGGATGAGAGGAGGGAAAACTATTTGATTTTCTACTCTAGAGTAGCATCCCAGGCTTGGGACAAGCTCTCACTAGAGCCTTGGAGGGGGTGTGAGGAAGAAAGCAAGAGATGGCTTGGAATGGAGGGGGATAGGTCCTTTTATACTGGAAGAAGAGAGACAAATCGTCCATGGGCAATTAGTGACTGTTGTAATCGTCGCTGAAGATCCACCCAACTATCGCTGAAGATCCATGCCCTTCAACTCCTTTGCTGGTGCATGCAAAACGTAGGCTATTTCTGACAGCTACAAGCGTCACTAAAGGCCTTCACAACAGTTGCTATAGCGTCCATCTCACGCTCGCTTGCAGCTGTGCTCGCGTTGTCAAAGGACCATTCAATAGGAGATGGATGGTCCTGATTGTGCGGAGATCTCATCGCTTAGGTGCGCGTTGGATTATGCGTAGGGATATGCGTCAGTGCCCGCGTGAGCACCTCCACTGGATGAACGGTCATCTATGCGTCCACATATCCGCATTTCGGCCACTCATGCATGATCAAGCGGTCGAAATCAAGCATGCCTCATCGTCGGCTAGATTGGAATAATGGGAGAGCTCGAACCGGTGCCAAAGCGTTTAGAATGCCTTTAGAGACCGCTGTGCCACGCATCAAAAGGTGTCGCGGTTTAGAATTATTCGAGGTCGATGGTCAAGCGATCCTAGCCATTGGATTTTCATCCAACAGTTAAGATCGTGCGATTAAGGCTCTCTTAAAGATGGGCGGGCGACGTGGCTTCACAAGAAACGTTGGATGGGCATCCAATGGCCCAGATCTCGCAAGGGGGAATGCCTTTGAGGAGGAGCGGCCACTGCTGGCCAGTGTTGGGTGGTCTAGATGGTGCCATGTGGCGCCAACTGGGCCATCCATCTTTCTTCTATTGCAGAAAGTGCCATGATGCTCAGATAGAGTTGATTTTCACATTATCGGACTGCGATCATCGCTCCGAATCCATCCGTATGGTTGAATTTTTCATCCAAAGCCCATAAAGATGTCGAATTACCCTCCTAGCCATTGATCTTCCTCGAACTTCATAAGATGCTACGGGATTCCGGTCTAGACGATTTCGGAGGCGTAAGACACCGATCATCATCCTGATTAGATCCGTACGGTCCGATTGTCTATTCGAGACTCTAAAATAAGTCCTCTTCTCTCCTGACTATAAAAAGGACCTAATTAACTAAAATATATACAACTACTCTAAATGCGTAATGATGCATGCTATACAATATTTATAACATGAAATGCAAATCTAATCCTAGGAACATGCATGATTAGGCATTTTAACCTAAAAAGACGTGACTATATCATACCCCCATGCCTATATTTTGCTAATCCTTAGCTTAGCAAAATTTAACTACGTGCTATGTATAAAAACAGAATTAGGATTCGATCGCTTAAGCCTATGTTGTTTATTAATAATAGAAATTATCAACTAAGGTCCTAAAATATGAAGGCTCAACAGTATCCAGGTGTCTGCCAGAATGTAGACCACCTAAGTCCTTGCCTTATTTGGAAAGGGAAGATACTTTTTTTTTTGCTTTTCTTCTTTTCTAATTTTTTTATACTTTTCGAGATTGAGAGTTCCAGGATAACTTTTTACGGCTACCCGACCCGCCTAAGACTCGAAAAGGACTCAGTGCTAAGAATATAGTGAAAAGAGTGAAAGACTCACTAGGTGGCCGTTAAAACAGACTTCAGGTTTCTAAGACCCTAGATGACCTTACCTAGTGGTTCATCATTTCGAACGATAGCTTTCTCCCTACTTTTTTTTATGGGGTCAACACAAGGGCAAACCAAATGTATAGCTCCCCGGTTTATTCTACTCTCCCGCTTCTTCCCTAAGTGTTTTGGGAATTATTGTGCATTTTTGTGAGCTGGGCTATGAACAACCAACCAATAGGCTGTTACCCATGGCAACTTGCCAGCCATACTCATGCAGTGAAGTGTAGTTTCATTTGTTTATTTTTTATTTTATCAATTTTCTTTTTTTTTTCTTTTTTTTCCCCATGCGGTGATGTGTGGTTTCATTTGTTTATTTTTTATTTTATCCTTTTTCTATTTTTTTTCCTTTTTTTTTCCTAAGTAGGTGGCTTCCCTAATTTAAGATTTACTTAAAGGCAATATGAAGAAAATGGTCTTGTGGCTGGTTTCTAGGCAACCAGCTGATAAGCAATTACCACCGAAACTTGCTAGCCATACCACCCTCGATAGTTCATTAGCTACCCAATTTCCGAATAAATTGTCGAAAAGTGAGCCAGTGACAGAAAGTGTGTAGATGCTTAGGCTTAAAGTCCCCTCAAATCAGAAGGTAGGTTGATAAGTTGTATACTTATCACCCCAATTTAGTAACCAGTTTAAAATAGAATTACTTGGTGAGGACTTGAGACTAAGTCCACATTTGAGTGGACACATGAGCTAATTAAGTTCGAAGACCTGAAGAGTCTAAGTGTTCAGGTCCTATCATATCGTTTCCTAAAGTTAATAACTTCCAAAAGCTTAAGTTCTCTTCTCCTAATTCTATCCTTTTTTATCTTTTTCAATTTTCAATTTTTTAAAGAAAAGAAAATAAAAGAAATTCTACAGTGCTAATGAAATGATTTCAGGATTAAGTATCCACCCCCCCATGCCTATATGATGCAATGTCCTCATTGTAAAAATAAAGACATGAAAAGGGTAGAGTAAAGAGTATCACCTGAATAATGTGAAAATCCGGTTAGCTCCATAGAGAACGTCGAATATAAACATGTGCTAAATTTAATGCCTTTAGCTAGGCATAATATACATACAAGGAAGAAATTAAGAATTCACAAGTGCGGGTTAGAATCAAAATCAAAAGATTAGTCTTTTGACCCGCCAGTAGAAGATGTCCACAGATGTGGACCAAGTTATGTTGCAGACCCATGCCCTAGGGTGAGTGGTTCTAATGTTCTAGATGAAAATCACCCAAAACCTAAGATTATTGTGTTCGTAGGGTCGGGCTTGCAGTTTTGTGGTGTGCAACCCAAGACTAAAGTGTCAGACAACAGGTAAAGATGGTTCAATAGGTTCAGATGTCCTCTTAAAGTTCAGCTCAGAAAGATAATCAGTTATTTCGAGCTTGAGTTGCACGTTAAAGATATCATAAGGGTCCTAGTAGAAAGTAGGTGGTTTCAGGTCAATAGGAACCCTTAAATCCAAAATCGTAATTCCCTCAGAAATAGCTTCCCAGATCTTTATTTCCAACTTCCTATCCTCAGAAATCAAGGTTTCTAGGACCTCCAGATCGTTGTATACCCCATCTAAAATACCAAAGTCCAATAATTGTGGCTCAATCAAGATTGACTTGGGTCTGATAATCTTAAGAATATCAAAATTCAGCTCTTTAGGGTGTGGTTGAGGAATGGGGCTACTTATTGAATCATCAGGATTTGAATCGTCCAAGTTAGCTCCAACATGATCATAATCTTCAATAATCGAGCTATCAAATAGTTCGTCATGCTTCTCAAGCCTGATTGTCTCACTAAAATCCTCTTCCTTAAGTTCAAGTGAGACTTCACCAAAAGATTCTTCACCCTCAGAGTCAAAGAATTCATGATCCTCATTTATATATGTCTCAAAATATCATGTCATTTCCTAATCCATAGAGACATATTTTTTCGCACTCCTTGGCACAGGGATCTTGGGTGAATTAATCGGTTCATCCTTAATTGGTTATGCTAGACCATTCTGGTCATCTCCAGTCTCAGAACATGTATCCCCCCGCAACAGGTGCCTGAGTGGGCTCAGACATTGGCTCTCCTGAAGGAGGTTCATCTTGAGAATCATCCCAGGTTTGGACTAGGGTAACCACAAATTTCATCCTCAACGTCGACAATTTCCCAAGTAGAAACTCACCCAGGCCCCTATCCCTAACATTTTGGAGCAAATCTGTTCGACGCATAATTCACATTTCAAAAGATTATTCAATTGTGGTATAGCACAAAAACTCATCGACAAATAAATTTATAAAACTCTGATGAATACCGGGTCATTCGTAGGGAGGCAATCTCGATTTTTAACAGAAGCCTTTCAATAAACTAGTTCTAACGGTATTTATATATGTATGTATTTATAAAGAGGCATCAGATATCCATAAGATCAAATTTAATTGCATTAATAAAGAGTTTTTTACAATAGAAATTGCTATGCAAAAAGTAGATATAGATAGAGAGAAAGAGAGAGAGAGAGAGAAAGAGAGATAGAAGGAGGCAGAGTGACGGTGCCACTTGTGGGATGCTTGTGCAAGATGCGGTAGCACCTCAAATCTAGAGCATAGAGATGAAGGTTGAAGCGGAGTTGTAGAGGGATGGAGAATTGTAGAGAAGATGGTAGAAGAGATCTGGAGTTGATGGGAGAGAGAGATTCTAAGTTGATCCTTCAACTGGGAGGCCCTAGGTCTTCTTTTATAGTTTTGATGGAGGGAAAAAAAGGTATTTTGGTCTTAAATCATCCAGCAGCTCTTACTTGATCAGATCCGTTGATCGGGAGATCAACAGCTCTAATTTGGCCTCAAAATACCTTCATTTGCACCTAAAATGCTCGAATTCAACCTGGTGGCGACACATGGCAGCCGCTGCATCGTCGATCTTCGATTGCAGGGCTCTGATTCCTCCTCATGCGCACGCTTATCTTCTTCGCCCACTGCTTACCTTCAAAACCCACCTCGACGTCAGCCGTCTGATCGTAACGAGGACCGCTACCTTAGCAACAAAGCAAGAGCGTTAGATCGCATGTACCCGCTACGCACTCTAATCGTGCTATGTGGCCTCACAATCGCGTAATTGCACCCACGCGTGCTAGCATAGCCAATGCCGCTTTGGTTTTGTGCAGCGCATAGCTCGAACGTGCGTCACCCTCTTTCGCACGCATGCACGCACGTGAGCCAATGTGCTACGCGAACCTTTTGTTATGTATACTTCTTTATTTCTATTTATGCTTAACCAATCTAGGCTGGCGACATAGCGTGCTTATGACCGTTGAATGGAGATCCAATGGCCCACAATGTGCGGTACGGCCTTCCTAGATGGGGCGATGGTGAGGGAGCAGCTGTGATGATGCCACGTGGCGCCACCATGGTCGTCCATCTTCTTTTCTTTGTATCTAGTGCTGTAGACGTCCGATCGAGTTGATTTTTGCGCCGTTGGACTACGATCATCAATCTGAATCCATCCGTGCATTTGGATTCTTCATCTAGGGTTTGGATTTTTGTCCTTTGGCTATTTGATCTCCACTCTTCTATGGACTGCACACGATGCTCTGGTTGTCTGATCGGGATAATTTCAGAACCATTGGACTCCCATCGTCATTTTAATTAGATTTGTCCAGTCTGATTTCACATCCACAGCTTTGAATCATCTGCGATTAAAATCATCTCTTTTAGGTCATAAAATGATGATATTATCCATACGACTACTCAAACTAACTGGTATGCGATTTACAATGCTTACGCAATCATTGACTCCAAGTTATGCTATAATCTACCTCAATTTAGGTGTTTTAGGTTTCATGATCGCTGTGCAATCAAAATTCAATAGAGAACTATTAAGTTCATCAATCATTTTGATCATAGGCTCCAATGCTTCAATGCATGGTATTGGCTGAGCTTCTAAAGATTGGATGGTATTCCTTAAGTTAGCCAACACCCTGTCTTAGACCTGGTTTACCTAAATCGACTAGTTTGGTTCAGGGTTGGGTGGGTTCAAGTCAAATCTAGGGGAGTCAAGATATTGAGGTTCTTAGGGTCCTCGCTGATAGTAGGTCGTTGTAGGTTGTTAAAAGAATGGTGGTGACCTATATTCAGTGGAATACTGGGGAGGGTAGGTGTTATAATCATTATATCCTTCCTGATTGTAGAACAGGTTGATTTGGTAATCAAAGGATGAAGATCTATAATCATTGTAGCTCTGGGAAGGATAGTAATCACAATCTTGTTGTCCATGGTTAGGCCCTTGACACTGAGGTCAGGTATCGTATCCCTAATCAAAGTTATCCAGACTAGGAAATGGGTAGTCATAAGTCATGTCAGGATAGTAATCATCTTGAGGATAGGTAGTGGTAGGAGGGTAGGATGGGACATGAGTTTAGGATGTGGAAGGATACATGGTATAATAGGAGGGAAATCAGAAGAGAGAAAGGAGCCCTGCAATACAAGCAATCAACCCTATCCATAGGTGGGTTAGCATAAAGACCTACATACTTCCAAGACCCATCTTGAGATTATAAACGATTTGGTCTACTTCTATCCAGTCAATCCAACCAGTTAGAAGGAGGGGTTGGGAAGAAGGTTCTTCCTTTGGCTTGCACCTCCAGTTCCTAGTGTACTCTCCAGCCATGGTCGTTTGATGCTACTCCCCTAGCTAGACATCAGATGGACCAGCAGAAGCAGATTAATCAAAAAAAATCTCAATTTCTGCCCTAAAGAGCAAATCAATCCTTAAGACCAACGGTTACTCAAATTTAATTAGGCTTTGGATGATCATGCTCTTGGAATGTGATGGGCCCTTTAGATGCGTTGTTCCCTTAATGATCAATTGAAATGTGTGTGCGTGCACAACTAGGGTTTGCAAACAAGGTTATTTGATGATGTGTCTTTTAGAGTTTAATTTTTAGATTCGTTCAATCAAGTTTAGGAGAACACTCCAAGTTTTGCAAGAACTGATGATGATATATTCCTTTAGAACTCAAAAGAAAATGTGGAGTGTCTGATTCAGCCCTAAAAATCAACCCTATGTGGCAAACTACGTGATGAGTCAATTTAAAATTGAGTGGTGCGGCCCAAACAGCTCAATCAATTGGCCTGTTGCACCACTTAGTTAAGGCACACAAAAAGTCTTAACCTAGTCAAATTTTCTACTCACTTATTGGTGTGTTGAGTTAGGGTTACCGGATCCACAAGTCAGATTCTGGTTAAGTGGTAGAATCAATGTGAAGTGATGCTCCTTAAGGTGAGAGTTGTGGGTGTTAATGTGTCTCTTTCAGAAAATCCCACAACAGAAGAGTTTTTTTTTATTTATTTTTTATATACAAGCATGAGATGGGTGGAGGTGGCTAACAAACAACCAGATCTATCCTAGCGTTTATAAAAAACACCTAAGTTGATTTGGGTTTGAGTTATTAGTGTGGTGAAATGAAAACTAGGGTGGGGGTGGTGGGGGAAAACTTACAAATGTCTCTACCCGCACTTTACTGCAATCTACTACCTTCGACTCCTCGATCGGGTTCCTACAAGACAATAAATTTAAGAAGAAAGATAGGTTAGAAAAATATGTAAGTAATGTGGGAAAACGCGAAAAACACCAAAGAGTATTGTGTCCCAAGCAACGGTGCCAAAATGATGAATGTGTTTCACGTGGTAAAAATCATGGTTTGGAGGACTGTTGTCGTAGCTCGCAAAATGCATCTATCAGATAAAATTTTTAATCGAAACTTGAAAAGTGAGTCCTTGGTCGAACACGAGGAGGCGAGCGTTTGGTTTTGAAAAATCTACGTTTTCCTTTTATTTATTTTTGTCATTTTTATCTTTTCTAATTTTTTTGATATTTGTTATCAAGCAAGCGATTAGATCGATGAAATTTTATCTAGCTAATCTACTTATGAAAATATAAAAGTGAGAGAGAAACAATCATGGATTTCTAATCAAATGCTTTTTTACAACTAAGAAAGTAGGAAAGATTACACTGCAAAAGCAAAAAAGATAAAAAGAGGTGAGAGATTCCCCCTCGATGGTCGCTTGGAGGATGATTTGCTCTGACGTCGCCTGGAGGAAGGTGGTGAGGAGCAGGATGAAGGGTGATGGAGCCAGAGGATGGAGGATGGGGGAGGACGGTGTCGCAACAAGGATCTTCTTCCTGAAGGACTGTGAAAGGACGACCATGGGATGCTCCATGAAGGGGGTTGAGAGGAGGGAAAACTATCTGGTTTTCTACTCTAGAGGAGCATCCTGGGCTTGGGACAAGCTCCCTTTAGAGCCTTGGAGGTGGTGAGAGGAAGAAAGGAAGAGATGGTTTGGAATGGAGGGGGATTGGTCCTTTTATAGTGGCGGAAGAGAGACAAAATCGTCCATGGGTAATTAGTAACGGCTACAATCATCGCTAAAGATCTGCCCAACTATCGCTTAAGATCCACGCCTTTTCAATTCCTTTGCTGGTGCACGCATAGCGCAAGCCATTAGTGATAGCTACAAGCATCACTAAAGCCCTGCACAACTGTCACTGAAGCCTCCAGCTCAACCTTGCTTGCAGCTGTGTGCGTGTTATCGAAGGAGGACTGTTCGATTAGAGATGGATGGTCCTGATTGTGTGGAGATCATGTCGCTTGGGTGAACATTGGATTGCGTGTGTGGATATACGTCGACGCCCACGTGAGCACCTCTACTAGATAGGCGGTCATTTGTGCGTCCACGTATCTGCATCTCGGCTGCTTGTGCATAATTGGGTGGTCAAAATCAAGCGCTCTTCACCACCGGCTAGATTGGAAGAGTGGGAGAGCTTGAACTGGTGCCAAAGCATTGAGAATGCCTCTAGAGACCACTGCGCCACGCATCAAAAGGTGTCACGATTTTAAATTATCCGAGGCTGATGGTCAAGCAATGCTAGCCGTTGGATTTTCATCGAACGATTAAGATCGCGTGATGGAGGCTCTCTTGAAGATAGGCAGGCGACGTGGCTTCACAAGAATCATTGGATAGGCATCCAACGGCCTAGATATCGCTAGGGAGAATTCCTTTGAGGCTGAGCGGCCACTGCTGGCTGAAGTTGGGTGGTCTAGATGGTCCCATCTGGGCCGTCCATCTTCTTTTTGTTGCAGAGGGTGCCACGGTGCTTGGATCGAGTTGATTTTCACATTGCCAGACTGCAATCGTCGCTCTGGATCCATCTGTATGATCAGATTTTTCATTTAAAGCCTGTAAGGATGTAGCATTGCCCTCCTAGCTATTGATCTTCCTCAAACTTCATAAGATGCTACGGGACTCTGATCTAGACGATTTCAGAGGCATTAGACTCCGATCGTTGTCCTGATCAGATCAGTACGGTCTGATCATCCATCCGAGGCCACAAAAATAAATCCTCTTCTCTCTAGACCATAAAAAGGACCTAACTAACCTAAAATATATACAACCACTCTAAATGCAGAATGATGCATGCTATACAATATTTATAACATGAAATGCAAATCTAAGCATAAGAACAAGCATGATTAGGCATTTTAACCTAAATAGATGTGTCTATATCAGACACTCTCATCCCAAGATTTGCCAGATCTTTCAAGATCCACTCCTAAGATTAAAGCGCTGCCTAATAAGCTAAAATATTTTTTCCTTGGACCAAATGAATCGCTTCCTGTAATCATCAGTTCAAAATTGTCCTGGGAGCAAGAGTGCTGATGAGAGCCTCATCATGAGCCATAACTAGCACATTTTGACCCACTAAGGAGAATAAAAGCTCCTGCATAACTTAGAAGAGGGCTTAATTGGAGGAATAAGTGTTCTGAGAAGAAAACATGAAATAAAGGTTAAAACTGCAATTTTACCATTGCAGTACATAAATAGGATGCCTCAGAGACAAAACAGAGGTTAAATGGTCTGAATAAGATAAAAAGCAGGTTGATGTAATCAGAAATGGGTTTATATGCAAACCAAGAATTAAATGACATCTTGTAACCCTAAAACAGTCCTGCTTAATTCAACAAGGTTTTGGTCAGGAAAAAAATCAAATAAACCCTCTAAAATTCATGGAAAAATATCCCCTACGATTTAGATCATTCAACTTGGCCTTTGGAACCTAGTTTGACCTAGATTAGGGTCTTAGCTCATCAATTGACCTAATTTGAGTTTTTACACAAAATATCTAGTCAAACATGGTCAAACCTAAAATCCAACTTCACCATTGGATTCCTTAGGTCCAAATTAGGTTTGAACCAAAATTTGCACCTAAGGGGAGGTCATCTTGACCTACTTTGCAATTTAGTACAGACAATCACATTTTGGTCCCTATCTTTTGAAATCTATTGCATAAACCCCCCTAACTTCCTTGCCACTCTTACAAGTAGGTCCCTCCGCCATTATTGGGGAGGGATCCTACTCCAGCGAGGAATAGAGAGGGAATACTCTCTGATTCCTCTGAGATCTCCTCCCAGATTTGGAAGGGAGATTCTCTGAGGAATTCCCTTCCATCTAAACTCAATCCTGATCCCAGATTTGCACCCAATCTCTATTGTGAATGCACGAGAGATTTGGGTCTCTTAACTACCTTCCATCTCTGGTGAGATGTCGGTGGCAGAAGGCTTGCCCTCCACGCACCAGAAGCTCGGCCAGCACCTATAAATTAACCCCCAACTCTGACCGCACCTCCTCAGCTTGACTTGGCCGGGATTCCACCTCAATTTCCTCTTCTTCTCCGGCCAAGGGGTCCAACGAGCTCCGGCGAGCCCCCCTCCTCTTCCTCGTTGCTCTGCCACAAAACCAGTGGTAGAGCCGTCCTCCTCATCCTCCTCCGTGTCGAGCTGCCCTATCCCCATTGTCGCTGCCGTCTTCCTCCACTGGACACTTTCTTCTCCGACGACAGCAAGTACTGCCTGCTGCCTTCTCACCCCCTTCATCCCTTTAGTTAGGATAGAACTGCTACTCTCTATCCCCTCTTTCATTTCCCTCATCTTATTTCAACAAACGCCCCTCGATCACCTCTGTCCACCACCATCTTCTTCATCTCTGGCCACCCTCCGGTGAGAGGCTCCCATCACTCCGTAGCCCCACACGTCTTGCCGACCACCACATAACATTCGCCTCACCTCACTGAGCATCCTTCACTCGTCCATAGACCCTCTACACCTCCACAACTACCCCCCAATCAAACCCATCCGTCCGGTCACAGGGTGACCTAGGCACGCATGCCTAGGCTGCCCCGCGGCCTGCCACCTAGCGCCTCACCTTCGCTTTGACATGGCAAAGGTGCTCCTGTGGTATGATTAAGCCGCAAGGCTCTTTTTGTGTTAGGCAGGTTTCACGCTCCTGTTGCCATTAGCGGTGACTCGAGGAAGCTGCTTGCTTACTCCAGGTTGCGAGACTTCAGGGCTCCAGGTCCAGCTAACTCGGGGAGGCCTTGCGAATCCAGTCATCCTAGCAAGTGTCGCCGTGAAGCCTGTAGTGTGGCAATTGGAGGGATGCTCTCCTGCGGGCGAGTGCAAAAGAGCAGTGGAACAATAGTCCCACCTCGGTAAGCTGTAAGGTGTTGGAGTGGTTTAACTTGATTTTATGCTTTGGGCCGGTTGCCTCCGGAAGCACATGGGGTAACGTCCCTCACCTATGCTCACCGCCTCGTCCGTGAGCTCACCACATGGATCTAGCCACCCGACCCAACACCCTCCTGAGCACTCCTCGCGCACCACACCCACACGGTGCGCCTGGACCCGGGTGCACGACCTGACCCGTTTACCCGGCTCTAGGAGAGCGTGATGAAAAGTGATATACAGGGGAGAGAGAGAGACACGAGTGTGTGTAGAGGGGTAGGTTTTGCTCCTCTTTGGTTTGTGCAGGGAAGGCAGAAGGGAAAAGCGAAGCTGACACTTAGCCGCTGCTAGCAATGGAAAAGAAGAAGGAAGGAAGCCATTGCAAAGGAAAAAGAGAAAGACAAGGCAGAGGGAAGAGGCGAAGAAAAAAAAGAATAGGAACTGAAGAAGGAAGAAGAAATAAAGAAAGGGAAAGAGAAGTAGAAGAAGAAGAAAAGAAAACAGAACCAAGGAAGGAAGAAGAAGAAGAGAAAGCAGAGCCAAAGAGAAGAAGACCCGCAGAAAAAAAGGAGAAAAATACTGTAGGAGAAGAAAGAAGCAAGGCAGAAGATAGAGGAAAATAAGACGAAAGAAGCAAGGCAACTGCAGAGAAGAAAGAAGAAGCACAAAGAAGAAAGGAAGAAAATCAGAAGAAGAAGAACAAGGGAAACATCTATTAAGGCATCTGATCGCATGATCAGACGTCCAAATTTCTTACTTTTGCCACAATTGATTTTTAAACTCATGCATTTATATATTTTGAATTAAGTTTTGAGTAATTAAGTGTTCAATTACATTCTTGAGAATAGTAATAAATTCCAATTGCTCCCTGTGTTCGACCTCGGATACTTAGGTTTTTTAGTAATAAATTTTTATTTGTTGACAACGCTTGATCACCTAGACTACGACGTAACTAACTGTAAAAGCACGATCGAGACCATGTCAACATCTTGGCGCCGTTGCTGGGGACAAACGCGCAATTTATCACTAGTCTCTATATTCTTTTTATCATATTGAACACTAACTTGCCCTACTTTGCTTTGTTGTGATCTTGCAGGTATTTCACGAGAAAATGCCTCTCGCAAGTCAACCGCTCCAGGGTAGGTAATTTCTTTTCTTCCTTAAACTATCTCCTAAGCTTTGGAAGACAAAAGGAAGAAATTAATTTAGGAATCAATTGCCTTCTTTCTATAGTAATCACCATCTTTAAGGCAAAAGTTTCCTGATTTTGCGAAAATTTTTCAAATCTTCTTTAAGTTGGAGCGATTTTTTTAGATTCTATCCCACAAAATTCATGTGCCTAATAGAAATCACGCTTAATCTCTGCAGACTACACACTTCTTGCTTTTAAGTCCAAAGAGAATTTTTATGAAAAAGAAGATTGGAAATAGAACCAAATTAGGATTTCAACAGTAGGATTTTCGAGTGCTAGTCACACATGCGCATATAAAAGGAAATGAACCCTCCCGCATCAGTGTGCTACCCACGCCCTTGATTGAAGAGATCTAAACAAGACAAACCCTAAGAAAAATTGAGCTCTAAAATCACTTGAATCTTAAAATCTTGAACCTAATAAACTGGGAGTCAAATCAGGGTGATCTCTAGGTCCCATGCCTAAATCATTCTGCCATCTATAGGACAGGTCAGGTAAAGTTGACCCCTTAGGTCAACCAACGTCTAAATTAGGTCACAACATCAAACTAGCAAAAGTTCAAGTGAAGACCCTAAAGCACCTTTGAAATAAAAGTGATAGACTTGAGAGGTCAAGGTCTCCATTCTGGTCTACCTAGAATCTCAGTGACAAGAGAGGTTGGGTGGGGGAAACCCTATAACCCGTGGGGATGCTCTACCGTGTAAGGGTCTTTGCGGGACTCTCCCTCTCTAGCTGCCGAGGTAAATCTCAGGTGGATGACCTTCTGATCCAAGGGTACCATCCTCCCTGAACCTCCATAGTCATCCAAACATCTTTGGGTGTCATGATTGGGTCAAAAACATCTCCAGTCCCTCATCTTTTCTCTTTAGAGCACACACACACACATTTTCAGTGGGACTCGTTATTCAGATCTAATCACTTCATAACTTGATTCTACATCTTGATTGAAACTCTGATTCTACATCTTGATTCCACCACCTGATTCAAATATGCAACCACACCACTTAGGACTACCATTCAAGAAACCTGAATATCGGAGATCCATGAGAGATAGAATGATTGAGGATGCCCTGAAATTCTATGAAAAAGAAGACAAAACCTCAACACCAACAGAAAACATTCAGGTTGATGTCCCAACAACCACAACCTTTATCATAATTTGTGCCCAACTACTATTGGCAGAAGCCACAAAAGGATCAACCCGTGACTTGCTCATCACAGGATACATTGAGATAGAATAACTGCACAATCTTGAATACCTTCAATGTATGACAAATCCTCGACTTTGGAAGCAACACCAAGATAGTCTTGAAAAATGGGAAGAGATAATGAGATTAGTAAAACAAATTATCGACCAGAAGTACCCGTATATACCACAAACAAAGGATGAACCATCATGGGACAACATCGAGGATCAATCTGATCTCGGGTTTGAGGCACCAAATGGTTGTGGATTCCCAACCCAGATGGAAACAATGTGCCTGATATTAAAGAAGGTTGGGAAGCTCCAAATGCAGGAAAACACCATGTTGAGCCCATTCTAGACCATGAATCACCAGGCCTAGAATCCCAAAACTCCTGCAATAATGAGGGTAGAACTAAACCTCTTGAGGGTGTAAGTTCTGTCCCTTATTCTGATAAGGTGACCCTCAACGGTTATTCGGACCTAGATTCTAGTGATTCAACCCACATCCTAAGCCTAGAATCTAGATCTGAAACCTATCAGGAAGATTTCAAGGTCCCAAATGAGGAAGATCAATTTTTCAATGAAGAATATGATTTTGGGCCTCTATTTGATGAATATCACTCGCCAACATCCTTAGAGGAACTAATCGATTTTTCAGAAGTCATTCCAATTTACGATACAGAAACTGAGGAATTGGACGAGTAGGGTTTCAATTGGGTCTACCCTACCAGCTTAGGACCTGAGCCTCTACCAAATATTGACACCTTTTTAAGCTCGGAATTAACATCTAAGCTAGACCCCAGTCAGGCTGTTGAATCTACAGCACATGATTTATTCTATGGTGGAACTCATGATCTTGAATCTCATTCAGATTTTGATTTTCGCAAACTCTCCGACGATTTCGAATCTGACCATAACATCGGAGAAAATCTACTTCCTGATTGTAACAAGCCAATTCTCTTTGAAGCCTCCTGCTCCACATATACAGAACCAATCAAAACCCATTCTCCACCCTGACCCACAACCGGACTCAATTTCTATTCTGATTCACCTCTCACTGAGCCGTTTGCAGATGATTCAACTCCATATCTATATCGGGTATCGGGTATTGATCAGACCGAAAAATAGGAGCCATCATTCTTTAATCACCCCTGTAGGGTTTCCACACCATACATTGATTATTTTTCGGAACCCTACTCTGACCAGGCTGATTCGACTCAACCCGAACCTGAGTTTTCACTTCCATATCCATTCGAGCCACATTGCATATGGTGGGTTCCGCATCTGTTGATCTACATATATCAACCTAGCAGACTTATTGGGTTTGGGCTACATCATCATCCCACTAATCTAAACAAGAACCTGGTTGGACCAACCAGGCTCTTAATCAAGGTGCTTGTTTTACATAATTCCGCTGATTTGACCACTCCCTCTCCATCCCATGTTCCGCTCGGCTGAAGGCATTGAATTTAGTGCTTAAAAGGAGGCAACTCGTCATTCCAAAAAATAGAGACCCGTCTGATTATCTGTCTGTACTCCATGTCCATTGCACCTTGAGTTCAGCCTTAGACAGTTGATCCCACTTCTGGTACACGTACCAAAGCTTGAAATCATCCGCATCAGTCATTTTTGACCCATTCACCCACCCGATGTATCCTATTCTAAGTCCTTGACCTCGACACTATTTCACACCCTTTGTTTACAATGATATTGCAAAACTTAGGCATGGGGGGGTGATAAAGTGCATACATACAGAACCAAGAAAAAAATTAGAAGGATTCTCACAAAAAAAAAAAACTCACATATGTCAAAAACAGAAAAAATTGAAAAATTATGAAAAAGAACAAAAAATTGGAGGGAGGAAATTTTGTGAGCCACATAATCATAAGGAGGAGAAAAAGAGCAAAATGCCAAAAAAGGAGCACAAAATGAAAAAGAAAAAGAAATAGTCATTAGTAAAAGATTAAGCAATTAACTGAAGTTCTAGACCAAATCAAGAAAAGAGAAAAAGAAAAGTGCTAAGGAGACATAAAAAGAGATTAGCAGGAACGCTGATCTTAGGCCTCGTGGGCTAGATTCTTTAGCTTAATAATTCATGTATCCGTTAAGATCTGGATAATCCTCAAAAGGTTGGGGAAAATGTGAAGCTTAAGTATTCGGCCTCGTTAACTGACCTTCAGTTTGCGGGATTCAGTAACCTAAGCACCCCAATTCACACACAGTCTGGTTCAGTGCACATAAATATCAAAATCACGCAAAAGCATTTAATGTTCTGAAAAAGTCACCTAGATTAGGAGCGGCCGATCAACACAAGTTGATTTGGATGAGTTCCCAGCGCGGAGAGGCGGGAAATTCCCCTCAAAGATGCGTAACAACATATCATCTCCTCGATGCTTGTCTCTTAGGATATTTAAATATCCTACTGGGGGCATGTAAGCACTCTACTGGTTCAAATACCATGGGCGACATTATCATGAAATGCCGATCACCAAGGTCTGAATTCGGCCAGGGAACACCATGGGTGGGATTATCTCGAAATCTCGAAAGCCAGGGTTCTGGGGGTTGCCATGGGCGGTGCTATCTCGAAGCATCGATTCCTAGGGACCCTTGAGGATTGATGATGGGGATGAGGAATCTGATACAAACCGTGTTGAGAAGCCAATCCGAAGCTAGAAATAAAAAGAAAAGAGAGAGAAAACTCTCCAAACAAATAAATCTTCTATCTCTCTCTTACAAAAAATGCACTGCAAACTAAACCTTGGTTAAAAATGTCTCAAGCACGGGTGCTTTAATCGCGGAGTCCAACAAACCCTAGGTTAGTTTCTGTGGGCCTTAAAAACCTTTGCGGAGGACTAAGGCTAAAGCGGGTCAGGTCTGGATTTTGGCTGGTACTTGAGTACCTCTAGGCCTATTGTTGGCATTCTGACCTAATCACAAAAGAAAAAGAAAAGCACTTATCATAACTAATGACAGACACTCAGGATCTAGAACAGAAGTTAAAACATCGAAATTTTGCTAAGGAACTAGCAAAAGCTAGGCATGGGAGTAGTGTGAGAGCCTCATCATGAGCCATAACTAGCTCACTTTGACCCACTAAAGAGAATAAAAGCTCCTGCATAACTTAGAAGAGGGCTTAATTAGAGGAATAAGTGTTCTAAGAAGAAAACATGAAATAAAGGTTAAAACTGCAATTTTACCATTGCAGTACATAAATAGGATGCCTCAGAGACAAAACAGAGGTTAAATGGTCTGAATAAGATAAAAAGCAGGTTGATGTAATCAGAAATGGGTTTATATGCAAACCAAGAATTAAATGACATCTTGTAACCCTAAAACAGTCCCGCTTAATTCAACAAGGTTTCGGTCAGGATAAAAATCAAATAAACACTCTAAAATTCATGGAAGAATATCCCCTAGGGTTTAGATCATTCAACTTGGCCTTTGGAACCTAGTTTGACCTAGATTAGGGTCTTAGCTCATCAATTGACCTAATTTGGGTTTTTACGCAAAATATCTAGTCAAACGTAGTCAAACCTAAAATCCAACTTTACCATTGGATTCCTTAGGTCCAAATTAGGTTTGTACCAAAATTTGGACCTAAGGGGAGGTCATCTTGACCTACTTTGCAATTTAGTACCCACAATCACATTTTGGTCCCTATCTTTTGAAATCTATTGCATAAACCCCCCTAACTTCCTTTCCACTCTTACAAGCAGGTCCCTCCACCATTATTGGGGAGAGATCCTTCTCCGACGAGGAATAGAGAGGGAATACTCTCTGATTCCTCAAAGATCTCCTCCCAGATTTGGAAGGGAGATTCTCTAAGGAATTCCCTTCCATCTGAACTCAATCCTGATCCCAGATTTGCACCCAATCTCTCGTGCGAACGCACGAGAGATTTGGGTCTCGTAACTACCTTCCATCTCCGGCGAGACGTCGGTGGCAAAAGGCTTGCCCTCCATGCACCAGAAGCTCGGCCAGCACCTATAAATTAACCCCCAACTCCGGTCGCACCTCCTCAGCTTGACTTGGCAGGGATTCCACCTCAATTTCCTCTTCTTCTCCAGCCAAGGGGTCCAGTGAGCTCCGGTGAGCCCCCTCTTCTTCCTCATCGCTTTGCCACAAAACCAGTGGTAGAGCCATCCTCCTCATCCTCCTCCGCATCACGCAACACCCGCGCGAGCTGCCCTAGCCCCGTCGTCGCCGCTGTCTTCCTCCACTAGACACTTTCTTCTCCGACGACAACAGGTACTGCCACTCTCCTTCTCGCCCCCTTCGTCCCTTTAGTTAGGTTAGAACTGCTATTCTCTATCCCCTCTTTCATTTCCCTCATCTTATTTCACCAAATGCCCCTCGACCGCCGTTGTCCACCACCATCTTCTTCATCTCCGACCACCCTCCGGCGAGACGATCCCATCACTCCGCAGTGCCACACGTCTCGTTGACCATCGCATAACCTTCACGTCACCTCACTGAACATCCTCCACCCATCCATAGACCCTCTACGCCTCCACAACTACCCCCCGATCAAACCCATCCGTCCGGCCACAGGGCAACCTAGGCACGCACGCCTAGGTCACTGTGCAGCCTACCACCTAGTGCCTCACCTTCGCTGTGACACGGTGAAGGTGATCCTGTGGTCTGATTAAGCCTCAAGGCTCTTTTTGTGTTAGGCAGGTTTCACGCTCCGACTGCCATTAGCAGTGACTCGAGGAAGCTGCTTGCTTGCTCCAGGTTGCAGGACTTCAAGGCTCCAGGTCCAGCTAACTCGGGGAGGCCTTGCGAATCCATTCGTCCCAACAAGTGTCACCGCGAAGCCTGTAGTGTGGCAATTGGAGGCACGCTCTCCTGCGGGCACACACAAAAGAGAGGTGGAACAATAGTCCCACCTCGGTAAGCTGTAAGGTGCTAGAGTGGTTTAAATTGATTTTATGCTTTGGGCTGGTTGCTTCCGAAAGCACATGGGGTAAGGTCCCTCACCTATACTCACCGCCTCATCCGTGAGCTCACCACACGGATCTAGCGACCCGACCTGACACCCTCCTGAGCACTCCTCGCGCACCACACCCACGCCGATGCACCTGGACCCGAGCGCATGACCCGACCCGTTCACCTGGCTCTAGGAGAGCATGCTGAAGAGTGATATACAAGGAGAGAGAGAGACGCGGGTGTCGGTAGAGGAGTAGGTTTTGCTCCTCTTTGGTTTGTGTAGGGAAGGCAGAAGCGAGAAGAGAAGCTGACACTTAGCCACTGCTAGCAATGGAAAAGAAGAAGATGGAAGGAAGCCATTGCAGAGGAAAAAGAGAAAGGCAAGGTAGAGGGAAGAGGCGAGGAAAAAAAAGAACAGGAACTGAAGAAGGAAGAAGAAATAAAGAAAGGGAAAGACAAGTAGAAGAAGAAGAAAAGAAAATAGAACCAAAGAAGGAAGAAGAAGAGAAAGCTAAGCCAAAGAGAAGAAGACCAACAGAAAAAAAGGAGAAAATACTGTAGGAGAAGAACGAAGTAAGCTAGAAGACAGAGGAAAATAAGAAGAAAGAAGCAAGGCAACTGCAGAGAAGAAAGAAGAAGCACAAAGAAGAAAGGAAGAAAATCAGAAGAGGAACAAGGGAAACATCTTTTAAGGCGTCTGATCCCATGATCAGACATCCAAATTTCTTACCTTTTCCATAATTGATTTTTAAGCTCATGCATTTATATATTTTGAATTAAGTTTTGAGTAATTAAGTGTTCAATTACATTCTTGAGATTAGTAATAAATTCCAATTGCTCCCTGTGTTTGACCTCGGATACTTAGGTTTTCGAGTAATAAATTTTTATTTGTTGACAATGCTTGATCACCTATACTACGACGTAACTAACTGTTAAAACACGATCGAGACCGCGTCAACAAGTGCAAACTAATTAACATCCTAATTCAACATAAGGCAGCCATTGGATGGTCTCTATCTGATATAACTGGCATTAGCCCCTCCTACTGCACTCACCATATATATACAAAGGAGGAGGCTTGACCTTCCCGCGAGACGTAGTGACATCTCAATCCTAATATGCGAGAGGTTGTTAAGAATGAAATTATCAAGTGGCTTGATGCGACCATCATTTACCCAATTAGCGATAGCCCCTAGGTGAGCCCAATTCATGTTGTGCCCAAAAAGGTAGGACTCACCATTCGTGTCAATGACAGGGGCGAATCCATCCCTACATGCACTCCTACATCTTAGAGAGTGTGTGTAGATTATAAGAAACTCAATCCTTCTACCAAGAAAGAATATTTTCTGTTACCTTTTATCTACCAAATCCTAGAGCAGTTAGCAGAAAATCAGTTCTTTTGTTTCTTAGATGGATTCTCATGTTATAACCAGGTGGCTATTGACCCTCGAGACCAAGAGAAAACCACCTTCACTTGTCCCTTTGGCACCTTCGCTTTCAGAAGAATGCCATTCATACTCTATGACGAGCTAGCTACTTTCCAAAGATACATGCTGGCAATATTCCATGATATAGTAGGTGATTTTCTCAAAGTCTTTTTGGATGACTTTTCCATCTTCAGATCAACTTTTGATGATTGCCTAGCCAACCTAACCCATATCCTTCAGAGATGTATTGATGTTAACCTCATGCTTTCCTAAGAGAAAAGTCATTTCATGGTGCATGAAGGTATTGTTCTCGGACATATTATCTCTGAAAGGGATATTAAGGTGGACAAAGCTAAGCTTAATGTGATTGCTGATTTACCCATTCCTAGCTCTGTCTGTTAAATCCGCTCCTTTCTGGGTCATGTCAATTTTCATAGGAGATTTATCAAGGATTTCTCCAAGATTTCCAAACCTTTGACACATCTCCTATCCACCGATGTGCCCTTCAACATGTGCCCCGATTGTATTTGAGCATTTACACAATTGCGTGAGGCTGTCACCAAGGCCCCTACTCTCTAGCCACCTAATTTGTCCCTCGACTTTAAGCTGATGTGTGATGCTTCTAACCTAGCTGTCGGAGCCATCTTTCGACTAAGACGTGATAAACACCCCTTCGTGGTGTATTACGCCAGTAAGATGCTAGATGAGGCCCAGCGTAATTACACAACCACTGAAAAAGAACTGCTGGCAGTCATCTTTGGGCTGGAGAAATTCCATTCATATCTTCTGGGCTCCCATGTTACCATCTTCATAGACCATGCGGCCATCCGTCATCGCATGCATAAGAAGGATGCAAGGTGTCGATTGATTCGTTGGATCCTTCTCCTTCAAGAATTTGATCTTGTGATACGAGATAAGGTCAGTGCCCAGAATGTCATCGCCGAGCACCTATCGAGACTAGACCCGAACCATATTGCTCTTACATTGCCTTTAAATGAATCCTTCCCTGATGAGAACCTTCTAGCAATAGATGTGGCAAATGGACCTTAGTATGCCAATATCGCTAATTACCTTACTTCTAGATCTCTTCCACGAGGTTGGCCTAAAAACCAGTGTGAGCATCTCATCGTAGAAGCAAAGTATTATTTCTGGGATAATCCATTACTTTTTTGAGTAGGTGCTGATCAGATAATTCTTCGCTGTGTTCCTGACAGCGAGTTCCCTAGTGTGCTATCCTTTTGTCATGATCAGGTCTATGGAGGCCATTTTTTAGGGAGAAAAACTACAGCCAAGGTGTTGCAATGTGGATTCTTTTGGCCCTCCCTTCATCAGGATGCACACAATTATGCTAAGCGTTGCACTAGGTGCCAGTCACTAGGGTCAATGTCACATCGCAACATCAGGCCCTTGCAACCCATCCTAGCTATAGAGATTTTTGACATTTGGGGAATCGATTTTATGGGTCCCTTTCCTCCATCCAACGGTTTCAAGTACATCCTTGTTGCCATTGATTATCTCTCGAAATCGATTGAGGCTACTCACGTGCGCCATGTTGACCATGTCATTACCACCAAGTTCATCAAAGACCACATCTTTGCGTGCTTTGGGATCCCTCGAGCCATCATTTCGGATGGAAGAAGTCATTCCACTCATGCATCATTTCGAGCACTTTTGAGGAAATACGAAGTCCACCACCATATCGCTTCTCCGTATCATCCTCAAACGAATGATCAAGCTGAAGTGACGAACCGGCAAATTAAGCAAATCCTCTAGAAAATAATTTGACCTCACCATAAGGATTGGTCTGACAAGCTGATTGACGCTTTATGGGCATATTGAACAACTTTCAAGGCTCCCCTTGGTATCTCTCCATACAGGATTATTTTTAGGAAGCATTATCACCTACCTATGGAGTTGAAGCACTGCACTTATTGGCTGGTTTGCTAATGTAACCTCGACCTAGACCTGTATGGTTGAGAAAGGAAACTCCAACTCTAGGAATTAGAAGAACTACACCGTGAAGCCTATGACTCTAGCCTGACCTTTAAACAACATACCAAGGCCTTTCACAACAGCTGCATTAGGTAGAAGGAATTTGAGCCATCACAGCAGGTTTGGCTTTACAATGCCTGGCTCAAATTCTTTCCTGGAAAACTGAAGTCCAAATGGGCTAGCCCTTTTCTGGTCTCAAGACCTTTTCCCAGCGAAGCCGTCGTGATTGAAGATCCCAAATCTGGCAATAAATTTACGGTTAATGGGCAACGGTTGAACCAATATCTTACTCATGAACTTGGCCCCATTGGTGAGACAGTTGCCCTACTGGAGGGCAATTAACTTGAGCCTCACTCAGAGTCCAACTAGGGACGTTAAATTCAACACTCGTTGGGAGGCACCCCAACAATCCCTTTCACTATTCACTCCACATCTCATTTCACTCATCTCACTTCATTTCATTTCGTTTCACTCCGCTTTTCACCACCCACCCATCCACCCTACTTTATACCTTGTACTCACCCTTACACCTAAACCTTTACCCTTGTCTAACCCCTTTGCATGCATATGAGGACATAGCTTGATTTGGCATTGGGGGGTGGATAGGCATCCATAGGATCTGGGAATTATATGGGTATTTTGCAAATTCTTTGCCATTATACATATCCAGCTATAGTATGTACATATATAGCCTAATTGAAAAATTCCTAAAAATTAAAAATTTTGAACAATTTCAAAAAAAGTTACAAAACACCAAAAGTTCACAAAAAAATGCAAAATTCAAAAATCAAAATGTTTTCAAAAGTGTTTAGCTATGATCTAAAAACTGAAGCAAAAATAAAATAAATGTTTATGGACATTCAGCCTTTGCTTTGAAGAATTTCCTGGCCACAGAAGCTTGATTCGCTCAGGCTTTGGCTTAATACACTTGAGCTGTGACAAGATAGACCAGGATGTCTCCTAACTTTGGATGTATTCTTGTACCTGAGTCATCAGTACAGGATTCGTTGGTTTGATTCTGCTTGGGAGTCTAAGTAACCCTGGTTCACAATACACAAAGTCAGGAAAGATAGGATGAACATAAGATTGAACCTTAGTGTTCATTAGGGAGGGTGGAATCCTTACCTGTGCATGTAGGTAGACTCTTTATCTCAGTTTTTAGTCTTGTGTTTAGAAGGAACTCTTTTCATCTAAGTTCTCACCCACCAAATAAGTGTGCTCTACCAAATAAAGTTGTCGAAGACATATTGGCATTTATTTGTATTAGAAGAAAAAAAAACTGAGAAGAAATAAAGAAGAAAAAGAAAAAAAAGCGAAAAAGTCAAAAAGAATTTGTAGAAAAAGACATTCTTTAGAATAAGTCAGTATGTTCTCCTATGTCCTATAAATTCCTCCACCAAAAGTTTTTCAGGGTGCATTACAAATACCTTGCTTCTACCAAATATTCTTTGAGCCACAACGCAATAAGAGCTGGGTTGAGTCTTTTCTCATTTTTGAGAGTCAATTCGAAGACATGAGCTGAAGCTGGGACTAACCTGGACTTAAAAAGACGTGAAACCCTGGGATTGAATCTTAATGTTCATCTGGTCAGTCCTGATCAATCACTAAGCACAAACCGTAACATCTTATCTGTCGAGTTTTGCCAAACCCTCTAAGTCCTGGAAATCACACTTAAGGTTTAAATATCAAGAGTCCTTGTTAGTCGAAGAGATGGTCTATGTTATGTATGACTAGAAATCTGGTAGTCTTCTTTGCAATTGGTTCTCACAATGTCCAACTGATAAACACATTAACACTGCTTTAGAAAAATCTTCAGCTTAAGATCACTTCTAAACACTACTATCTTATTAAATAAGTATTTTGCTAGGGACTAGCAAAAGATAGGCATGGGGTTGTGATTGTGCAGCAATTCACATCTCTAATTTGGCCATCTTATACTAGTTTCTAATATTAGGCAACTGGATTAGATAGGTTTACATGCATCTTGTAAATATTAGCATTTCTATATTTTACAGAGAGGAAGATAGAGAGAGAGATTGAGCCTCCATTTTTACCTCATTCCCATTTCATTTCCACCACATTTCTACCTAACACAACACCACATACTTCACCTACAATAATTTGATGACACTTCAAGTGAATACATGCAGAAACCCCACACACGATTCTTACACCCCAATGGCCTCCCCTTGTCATCTTCTGTCCCCCCTCATCTATATAACCCCCTTCACCTCACTCCACATAAGTTGTCGGCACTCATAACTCCTTACACCTTCAGCCATTCCATCCACCTCCAAATCCCTGAGATGCACACACACCATCACAACACACAACACACATAGCCAGCCACTCTCCTGAGCTCTCTCTCTCTCCCTCTCTTCCCCTCCTCATTCTCAAAATCCTCTCACGAGTTGAGAGGAACACTGAGAGTAGAGGAGACTCTCCCATGGGTGCAACCACCTTGGTGAGGGAGCACCATCGCCCAGCTCCATTGCGAGTAGGTAGGCATGGTGAATTCTCCTCTCCATCGCGAGTAGGTAGGCATGGTGAATTCTCCTTTTTATTTGTTTCTGCTAGTTTTGATTTATTTTGTTTTCATTTTGGTTCTCTTTTCTTCTCACTTTTTTTTGTCATCGCTGTTTTCAGAGCAAGAAGCTCTGAAGCTCCTTCCGACGCCACTATGTGCTCAGCCCTGCCCCCACATGCCTTTACGCACATTGATGAGACACTCATCATGATCTCTAATTACCCTTAATTAACTAGTCCTCCTAGTTAGTTAGCTAAGGTTATAAGTTTATAAGGGTTAATTAAAGAATAAGGGATATTTAGTAAAGGACCTTAAAATAAGTTAAAAATGACATTTTATCATTCAATTAACATTATTAATAATTTAATTAATAACTGGACTCGAAATCCTATTAATCATTCTTTTAATTAATAAAATAAGTAACTTAAACTTAATGTATACCTAAGTATATAATAACTTAAGTGATTTTACTTAATCTAATAAATTAACCTAAAAAGGTCAAAAATGTAAACTCAAGGTGAAAACATAATATTTACGTTATTTACTAACATATATAAAATGTTGAAAAAGATCTAAGTTAAAATAAATCTTCAAAACCTGGGTTTACATTTTGGTCCTTACTTTTCATTACAATCGGGTCCTTATTTCCCACACAGGTCCTTAAGTTTTATTACCTTTAAGTCCCACTTCGTCTTCTTCTTCAGTTGAATGAACAGCTGGCGGCAGAGAGTCACGCCACCGCATGATCACCTCCCTGCCGACATCAACCTTCTTTGTTCAAGCTCTTGCAGCTTGTGCTCACCACCTCCACTTCATCCACTGGTCTGGATTAACCGGAAATCCTATTTTCAGTGGGAGATAACCTCACCATCGTCGGAGACAACGACAGAGGTTAAGCTCCTCAAGCTCCTTCTTCGGATACACCCCACCATTCTCTTCGCCACCAACTACTATAAATACCCCCTCACCCATCAGATTTCACTCAAGTTGGCTCCCTTCCCTCTTCTAACACTGCAGCCGACCCAATAGGCTATTCGTCCAAAACTCCGGCGACATTCCATTTCACTTTCCAACTGCCTCTATCCATCTTGATCAGCCGAGGAGATCCGCCACGGTCTTCCGCGTCTCTGACATAGGCACCTACCCAAGGAATCCTCCGCTCCACCTCAAATCCGCCCGTCGGAGATCTTTCTTCCACCCTCTGATTTCGTCGTCCGCTATGAACCTTCGGCGGAACCCTATTGACCCCTTCATCCAGGTAACAGTGGATTAGGAGTAGGAGTAGGAGTAGGTTAGCCTAGTTAGTTAGATAGTTAGATAGATTAGAGTTAATGTTAGATTTTAGTTTCATCTTCTCCGACTCCGGCGAGCTCCTTGAGCTCGCTAGAGACTTAATTTCATCTTTTGAAATCGTTCTCCACCTTCCTTTAACTTCCATGATCATTTCTAAATCATTAAATCGCTTAATTGATCACCTAATCGCCTAATTGACATTCCACCTCCACCGACTACTGTCACTGTCCATGGTGACAGTAATCGACCTAATTCCACCTTCATAGGGTCTTTCATCATTTATCCACCACTTATGGACCCTAATCAACACTATAATACATATTAATATCACATATAAATTAAACGCCCAAATATAATTAAGCTCTTGAGCTCGCTGACCATGGTAGCTCAGGAGGAATTCAAACTATTAATTAACTATATAATTATAACTGCTAACACTTGTTGACTTGTTTTAACCTCTCAATCAAGTGGTTAAACAAGTCCTAAGCTTAATTCAAATCAATTTTTTTAAAGAAATGAATTCACTGTCAAATCTTAATTCTAATGGACAAATGAAGAATTAAATGTGATACTAAGGTTCCTTGCAACCTTAGGATCCTTTTAAGATTAAAAATGGTAAGTTTTCACAATCTATGTACAATTTTCATATTTTCTGGACTCACCGGAGCTTCGGTGAGCTCCGACGAGCCAAATCTGTGCTTCAGCCTGTGAAACTTGTTGGGAAGCTCCAGAATGATAAAATGTGGGTCACTGATTGTTTTAATGATGTTTATTTGAGGATTTAACCACTGGAGCCAAAGAATGAACTTCATCTTCCCCAACTTCGGCAAAGTTGGAGAAGTCTGATAAAGAGATTTAAGAAGCATTGAAGGAACTCAAAAGCTTTAGAGCAATGCACTGAAGCTGTTTAAACTCTTAGAATACTGTAACTTCTGAATCTTTCTGATGAACAAATTCATTTTGAACTTGAGGTGGCGAGCCTGAAACCCAAGAAATGTTGGTCAGAACAGCTATCTGAAGATCTGAATAAGTTTTTGAGGTTAAGAAGATCCTATTCGAGGCTTTGATTTCCTATGGTGAAGCTTTTAACAGAAAGTCAATTTTTGTGCCTCAACAATCAAACTAAGCTTGATTATGGAGTTCTGAGCTCAATCTAAGGAGTTGATGAGATTAAATGGATTCTGAGATCTTTTTGAATGATCTGAAACTGATTAAAGTGAGCTCAGATGATTTATTGTGTGAGAATTTGAATCCTGTCAATTTGGGTTACTTTCGAACCCAAACTTACAGCAGTGCCATTTTGTTGAAATCCAAACTTGAATCCTGCCCAGATAAGTCATTTACAACCCTTAGAACTAGTTTAACCAATCAGAGATGTTTCTCTATGTCAATTTACCTATTTTAGTCTGAAATTCAAACTCTGAAGCTTTCAAAGAAGCTTCAACCTTCTGTACACTGTCTGAAGGTCTTGAGAGCTTAAAACTTACTCCAACAGATGCAGAATAACTTGTACAACTTGTACAGACCTTTAATTAAGATAGAAAAGTCCATCTGAGGACTATATAGATGTTAATTCCATTTCCAGGCAATAAATAACCAGTAGGAACCCCTGATTTTATCTTTCAAATTGAAGAGGAAAACATCTTCAAAACCTTAAATTGACCCTGCAATTGTATAGATCTACCGTAGAGCTTTCTAACAAACTTTGAATCACTTGAAACAGAGCTCTAAGGAGAAAGTTATGATCATTTGAAGTTGGGTCTGGAAGGGGTTACGATGTCCCACATCACTAGTTTCTGAACACATGCATGGGGATAAAAAGATTTTGTTACATTGGCTCTTCAGTAGTCAGCGCTCGATGCACTGGTTACCGATCTGATCTGAGCATGTGCATGTGTGTGTGCGGGCTTGTGTGCCTGTGGGTGTGCACCCATGTGGGCGTAAGTGAATGTGCCCTGGGAGGGCGAGGCTTGGGAGGCAGGTGTAACGACCTGATTCCCGAATCCCTACGAGACACGAGAATCGGATCGACTCGACTAATCCCAAAACCCAGTCGTCCAATGAGAAAGTAACCAAAAGAGCAGTAAAATAAGCGACATTCACCATGTATATAACTAGCAGTAACAAAACAGCAGTAAAGGAAAGAAACACTACAGTATACACCACCACAACAGTAGAGAAATAAACATGTACATAACAGGAAGCTTACAATAAATAGAGTACAGGGAGTAACAGAAAACTACTCACTACAGCGGAAAGAAAAGTACAGAAGGTACTACAAGTAACTCTACTGGGCTCTACTAGGCCCAGCGCCCTCCGCAGCTGCTGACTCTGGCTACTCAACACCTGGTCCCGAAAAGGTAACAAGAGTGACACGTCAGCGAAACGCTGAGTAGAGTGGCGACTAAAAGCTAGAAGAAGCAGTAAAGTGGACAGTAGCTGTTATGTTTTTACTTTATTTATATCTTTCCATTTATTTACGGTTGATTTATTTCTCAGATCCTTCTCTTGATCTTGAATGCTCCTAGTGGGAACTATCTTTATTGCAGTCTTTTCCGAAAGTAGAAGTAACATGTGGTGCTCTCCTGGCCGGGAGAGTCCCCCGTGGTGGTCCTACCCTCAGTCAACCACCCCAAGGTCGCCGACAGACATAACGGTGACTATGGCACGTGCGATAGACGCACGGGTAGCTACCCTACACTGGCACGCGGTCAGTCGTTTCCATTAACGGGTGCACCCAAAGCACAGCATGGAACTAATATAGGGTAGAGCCCTCTCAGTAACAAGGGTCCAGCCCCTCCACAGTAACCAAACAAGGGTCTTGCCCCTCCACAGTCCGCGCACCCTCGCCTGACTACCCTGGTTTGCCCAGTGGGCCTAACAAGTCGGTGTAGGAGAGCTAGTAGAACCCCGGGGCCCGTAAGGTAGCTAGTGCTCTCTCTACACTAGTAGCTCTCCTCGGTACTGTGTACACGAGGGCCAAAGGTCAGTACAAAGTGGCCAGTCCTAACCCCGGGTCCCTGGGGTGGCTAGCTCCGCTCTGCACTAAACAAGGGGACAGTTACTCTCCTTGGTACTCCGTACTCAAGTGCCAACTCACTTCCCCAACTCCATTCCATTCACTTTCCAGGAGTTCTACACCTAATTCCCCGTAGGGTTCAAGCTCTTTTAACTCAGCCAATTTAGGTTTCACCGTTCCAGCTTTATATCCATACAATTTATATTCTCAACCGTAATTATCCATTTATAATAGGCAGCTGTTGTCCAATTTACAGACAGTTATCATTTCCTTTCCACTTTTCCAAGACTGCATTGTTTATATAATCACTAGTTTTCCATTCCTAGGATTCATGCCGTACCCTAGGATCTAGCATTCAATCTAGTTTTCCAGTCCTAAGATTCATGCAATACCCTAGGATCTATCATTCAATCTAATTTCTCAGTCCTAGGGTTCATGCAATGCCCTAGACTCTATTAGTTGTTTCATAATTGTATAATTTTTGTTAAATAAATTAAAGGGCCACTCTACCAGTGAAACCGGGAGTACTGGGGGCATGGTCGGCAATCCCACGCCCCTCCGCAACCCCCAAGACTGCAACAGAATGGGGTCCTAACACAAGGATCAATCACAAGGAGTTTCTCAGAATAGTATACAATTACTATAAACGGATAGAGGAATTAATTCTAGAAGGAATGCAACTCGAAACACAGAAAATGGACTCCGAACGGGCCCTAAATGGGTCAAAAACGACGAATCTATCCAAAATCTGACGTCTGCAACCTCTTCCAGATGTCTTAAAAGATGGATCAGGTCGTACCTCAGTCTGCGCAATCCTTCAGACATTCAGAAGCCCGCTAGAACGTCTGGCCTTGGTTTCTAGACGTCCGATTGTCACCCCGGATGTCTGGAGTTCCCTCCGTCGTCTGGGACTGTGGCCAGACGTCTAATTCACGTGGGATGGCGAGCCCTCCTACCCTCCCAAGCAGAACCTGCACACACACACACACCTGCTCTCAGCACGACGAAGCGCAGGAGAATGCGGCGGACAGCTGCATGGCCGTACACGTGTAAAAAGAAGATAAGAAATATCATACCTGTCAGACGTCTGGACCGTCCTCCAGACGTCTTCGGCGTTGTCTAGACTTAAGTCCAGACATCTGATTCTGGGAAATTTTCCCAGAACCAGGACCTGGTTCGCTCTCCGCCCGCGACGCACGGTCGCGCCGCGCCCTGTCCGCCTGCTGCCCGAGATGCAGCAGCCCTCCGCGACACCCCACGCCCGCCGCTCCCCCGCCGGCCGGCTCTAGCTGCCCCGGCAAGCTCGCACCCTCGTGGTCGAGCTTCTTCCTTCCTCTCGCAACCCTCCTTCTCGAATGCTCGCCGCGGCCGCTGCTGCCGCCACCGCTCACTCACTCGCTCACGCTCTCGCTGGCAGGGAGAAGGAGAAGAGAAAGGCGGAGGAGATGAGGGTGAGGGAGAGGGCAAGGGTTTATATATAAGGCAGCGTGGGGAGAGAGAGAAGAGAAACGGTGCGTCTACAGGAAGAGAGAGGAAAAAGAAGACGAAGGCGGTGGGCGCAGTCTGCGCATGCACGCACGCAGACGCAACCCGGTACGCCGAAAAAATTTATTACAAGACGTCTGGGAAGGGTTCCAGATGTCTGGATAGACGTCTGGGCCACTTCCCAGATGTCTTAAAATCTATCTGATGCCACGTTCGTAATAGCAGGGTTGAGCCGAATTGGATCGAGACTATGGATCGAAATGAAACAAACCAAAATCGAACCTAATTGAGATTAGGCGAGGACCGAGTAGGGTCTGGTCCCACCCTGGTCTCAGGGTGCTATGTATCCTCGAAAGGTCCTCGCTGTAAATAAAATAATTTTTGGTTAAAAAGTAAAAAAAACTCGGTTCAGCTGAAGGACTTAAGGAAAAGAAGAGCTGGTGGTTAAAATGCTAAGTGTTGACAAAAGCTAAGGAAAGAAGAGCAGGCACAGAAGGAACTAAGAGAATAGGCACTAAGGGAAGAGAAGAAGGCAAGAGAAGACTAAGGGAAAGAGAATAAGAGACAAGAAGAAAAGAAGGCAGGAACAACAGAAGAGAGGTAAGAAAGAGAGCTCAAGAGAGAAGAAAATAAAAGAAAGAAAAAAGAAGAGAGAGGCTGAAGAAATAAATAAAGAAAATCTTTTCTTGCATCATTTTAATTACTTTTTGAATTTGTTCTAATTGTAAAAAGGCATGTTTTAATAAAAAAACTTTTATTACCTTAATTTCTTTTGAAATAAAATTGAAAAACAAACATCATTTTGAGTAAATATATTTTTCATATGGAATTTTGTATATTCTTTATAGTTTAAATATTTTATCAAAATTCATGTTTTAAAATCAACCTAGTTATACCTCCTAAACTTTTAGAGAAATAAAAGAAAATTGGTGAATGTAGAAATTATTATACCTCCCTATGAACGACCTGGACTCAACTAGTAAAAATTTCTAAAATGTTAGTTTAATTCGACCCTATACTACACAACCAACACAATTTCGAGTTAACCTAAGTGACTTCTTCTACTCTTAATTAAGTGAAATTAACTTAATTACTGAGTTGAGTGAAAAGCACACATCATTTTAATGGCACCATTACCAAGGAGGTAATATTTTGTCTCATTTCACTCATCAAAATATTCCCTAGCGTTGTTTCGTCTAAATCTCATTTTAGTGGCGCCATTGCCGGGGAGGTAATATTTTGATTCACTAAAATTTAAAAGGTTTAATTGTCTAATTAGGAGGTATTTTGTAAATATAATTTTGTTTTTAATGTTTTTGTTCTAATTAGTGTATTTTGTTTTGTTTTTATTTCTGTCTTCTTTTCAGGTCTACCTCTGCGGGTAATCTCAGGAGAAGGCAGGATTTTGTTGTTGTTTTTGTGAGTATTTCTTAGTCTTTTGTATTGTTGCATTTAAAAAAGTAAAAAAAAATTAAAAAATTACAAAAATACATCTTTTCCTGACTAGCAGCAGCATATTATAAGCATACACTCTTAGGAGTGCATTATTCTGCTAGTGTTAATATGATCTGACTTGGGAATTTTAAAGTATTTTCCTCGCATCAGCAGGAAAACACGAGAAAAAAACCCACGTAGATCCCTATCCTCTAAGAATTAAAAAGACCACATATTTTTGTTTGAAAAGATATAAAAAGCAACCATTGTAGTTTAATTGATATATTTTTGAAAAAAATTAACTAAAAAGAGGAAGTAAAATTTATGACTTAAATCTATTTGCAAAATGCATGCATGTTTTTCAATCGCTATCGTCTGTTGCATGCTATCACGCACACAGCGCGATCACTAAAGTCACACGAGTCTATTTTTCTATCTCTCCTCTTTGCACCTCTTAGGGCTTTGGCCGAAGATCAACAAGTCTGTCTCACTACTAGAGCCCTGGGGAGCCAGTAATGAGCAGTCTCGATCCTAGACCTTAGACCTTTGAGCTTTAAGGTACGCACCTACGTAGACATAGATTAGGACACGTATTTTGATATTGTTACTCTATTTGTTTGCATCAAATTACTTTGCGTATCTTAGGAATTTCATCTTTCCTTTGAAAGAAGAGCAAAACCCACGTCTTTTGCATTGTTTTGCGAGTTTTTTGTGCCGCTATTTTACCGGTGTTATGCATGTGCCTTTGCACATTATTCTCCATTTATGGATGGGAGGTGATCCTTGCATCCGCCTCTTGCACCACCGTTGACAGGTGATCCTAGGCCGATTGCAGATAAACAACCAATGGTTTTCCCATTTGATCCACCTACTTCTATGGATCCAATGCAGAATCTTAATCTCGAGATCCCTTCTTCTTCTAGTTAGGGGGAGATGCCGCCTTTTGATGTTCATGAGGCACTCCTGAACCAGAACCTTAGGATGCTAGAGTAAATAAGACAAATTAATCTTTTAACAGCAACCTTGAATAATTTACAGACTCTTCAAACCCGTTCTTCACCTTGACCTGAGGCAGGTTTTGAAAACCCTGATTTACCGATCAATCATCCAAGGCCTCTACTTAGAGAGTATTATAACCCATCTAATGCACAAGTAGAGCCTACTGTTAGGATACCTATTGGGGAAAATGATCCTGAATTAAAGCCAAATATTATAGGTTTAATCCCCCACTTTCACGGATTTGCATCCGAGGATCCATTTCAACATATGGAAGATCTAAAAAATCTATCCCAAACTCTTGGTCCTCGAAATCAAAATAGGGAAATCCTACTAATGAAGATGTTCTCTTTTAGCCTTAAAGATAAAGCAGTTTATTGGTATAGAACTATAGCAAGACCAATCTCAACTTGGGCTAAACTTGAATCTGCATTTTTGAAGAAATTCTTTCCAATTGGTCAAACTAATGCTTTAAGGTGAGCTATTACTACTTTCAATCAAAACCAAGGAGAACCAATTCATGAAGCATAGGACCGTTTTCATGAATTGCAAAGGAAATGCCCACATCATGACATCCCTCATTGGCAACTCATGCATATCTTTTATTACGTTTTACAAGAGGGCATTCACAATCTAGTCAATGCCTCTTGTGGAGGGAATTTTCTAAATCGTGACGCAGAATCCGCTTCAGAATTATTTGAAGGGATGGCGGAAAACTTGATTAACAATGCATCATTGTCGCAATTTACGAGGGGAGCGAACACGAATCACCAAAATCCGCATAAGGGCATTCACGAGATCGGTAATCCATCCAGTTCAAAGGATTTAGAGATTATTGTAGAAAAACTGGACAAAGTAGATATCGTAGCAAAGCATCTCGATGAGGTTAAAAATACAATGAAGACTCTCACGCCTCTACTTGCTACGAATCTCGTGTATTTACCTATTTCGCAAATTCCCACGAGGAAGGAACTTGTGAATAATCTGGATTCTAGAGATCCATCTCCCTTTGGTTTTCTATCTACTCCTTCACTAACCCAAGGAGGGACCTTTGTCCCACAATCTTACCCACCCTTTCCTATTGCAGAAAACACGCCATATCTTTTAGGTTTACAAGCCATCCAGGAAAATATTTCAAGACCAAACCTTTATTCAAATTCCTATAATCCTGGATGGAGAAGCCACCTAAATTTTTCTTAGGCTAATCCAAATTAAAATCAAAGACCAAATTATCCAAATCAAACCAATTTTAACCCACCTCCATTGCCTCCTCAGCAATCAGATTTAAGGCCTAGCCCGATGAGTATGCAGAATTACTCTAGGCCTATTAGAGATACACAGCTAGATCAGATTTTAAGAGCTATGTCAGAGAGTCAATGACAAAATGCTGAAGGTCTCGTTGAGATCCATAGGAAATGTAAGGTAGAGTTGGCTGATTTAAGAAATCAGATCATGCTTTTGGTTGAGTCTCGTCAGCCAGGTACTCTTCCATCCAGCCAATTCCGAATCCTAGGAATCTGCCAAATCCTAGGCAAAATCAAAGCCAAGTCCACTTCCTTAATCAGGCCTTTGATTCTAACCATAATCCGTCCCACGTATTACCTGAAAATAACCCACCAAACCCGCATCAGCAACCTATTTTATGTCAAAATGACCCACCTATTACTGAGAATCAAAATTGACTATGCTGATCTTCTGAACTTGGTGGAATCATTTTTTGAATTGCCTTAATCTTAAACATTCAACATCTCAACCTAAATCAGATCTACTTTTTATAAGATTCACTCTAATCTTTATGAGATTTTCACAAGAATCTGATTTTTGGTTCTGCGAGATCTATTCTAGGCAATTTCAGGATGAGTTTTAATTAGGTGATTTTTAATCTGTTTCCTATTTTCTTTGATCTAATTCTTTCATAACTCCTATATTTTTACCATATACCTATTCTTTTTAGGAGTTCTTTATTAGGGTTTACGCCTAGCTGAAGGTGTAAAACTTAGCATTTGTACATAGCTGTTTTTTGTTTCTAATCTTTTTGATTTTCTTATACACTTACTTTAAAATTTCACTTCATATTTCATATTGATTACCTTCATTTAGTCCGACTGACCACTCTGACCTTTAGTCAGACTCAAAATCATCCGCATAGAGATTTTTAATCTCCTCTATTCGACTCCTTCCATCACCCTATACTAAATGAAGTGTAATATCTTTCCACCCTTCTTACAAAGAGAACATTGTAAAATTTTGGCATGGGGGGGTGTTGAAGTGAAATTTTCACTTTAAGTGTGGGTTAAAAAATAAAAACACATAAAAATTAAATATCCACGAAATTTAAAAAAATAAAAATCTAAAAGTGATAAAAATTTTAAAAGAATAAAAAATTTCATAAAAATTTGAAATTTTTTTTGAAAAAAATCATAAAAATTGGAAAAATCTTATATACACAAAAATAAAAATATATAAATACAAAAATTTGAAAAATAAAATTCATAAAAATAATAAGAGGGGTATATTCATTTTTAAATAAAGAAGAAAAGAAGAAGAATATATATATTATAATTAAGAGCTTAATTTTCTTTTAGGTGAGAAGTTTAAAATGTATATAGTATATATATAGAGTATTTAAGAGCATTCAATTCTTAATTATATTTTTACTTAAACATTTTGTAAAAACACACTTTTATGTTTAAAATTTTTAAAATAAGATTTTATTTGAATTAGGAATCTTTTAAATCTTTTAAAGATTTGTTTTTCTATTCTTACTTGAATTAAGAAACTAAGTGTGTTAAGATTTTAAACTTAAGTTTTGGAATTAAATTATAACTTTTTAATCAATTAGATTAAGTAATCATTTTACTTTTCAAAATTTTGATTTTATCATAAAGTTAAGTAAAAAGGCCAGATATTTAGAGTTAATTAAATAGAGAGTTAGTAGAATTTTTGTTTACAAACTTACAGGCTAGAGATAAATAACTAGACTTGATAAATTTTGTCTTGATGGATTCTACAGGAGGAAACTAAGAATTTGAAGAACCTAAGAGTAAAGGGCTTTGTTGTCCAAGCTCTGGTTTGAGAGCTAAGTAACCTAAACATCTAAATTCACACACAGAATTATCTTGTTGGCATCTGAGACCGCGAAAACACAGAGGTTAAGAGATCAGTTCTGAATCCTCTTTAGTCCAAGGATTTCCACGAGGTGGTTCTTGAAAGGGTGAAGGATGTGCCACTCACCTAGAAAAAGGAATTGGAGAATAAAGTTAGTAAGAAAAATAAAAAAAAAGAGAGAAAAAATAAATAAATAAAACACCCTGCAGTTAAGTGCCTCGTTAAAAATGGGTGCTTATGCAGTTTTTTCACATAATAAATAAAAGCATCTCATTACAAATGGATGCTACCCTTCCTTCCATCAAATAAAAAGAACACCTCGCTACAAATGGGTGTTCTAACCTATAGAAAAAGAGAAAAAAATATAGAGAAAAAAATATTAGGAATAAGAGACCCAGTGGTCCACCGGGGAGATATACACAAAAAGTGTTGACCTCGGGATAGAAAAGTGGTGAGGAGAAAGCAACCAAACCTGAGTAAGGCCAAGCCAAAGGCTTGAATTGGAATAATTGGGATTGGAAAATGATGTATTAAGATCTGGATTTTTGCAACTTTGGATGCCTTTAGGACAATTCTCTTCACTAAGCACAGATGTTTTAAAATCATAGCTACTAAACCTTGGTATTAGGCAGTGAAGCATAAGAAATTAGGTTTTGAAAATTTAAAGTTGAGACCTAAAGTAGAAGAACTGACAGAATCCTAAGTCGAGAAGTTATTCTCTAGTGTTGTAGGCTAGTAAATTAGAGTTTTACTACTCTAAGTTTGATTAATAATAAGTATCTGGTTAATTTGCTTAAACTTATATTGATAAAAGTCAAATATCATAAACAAGAGATTAACTTAAATCTATTTGAGTTTTTGAGTTAAAATTTAATTCTCAAGTCTTAAGTTTTGTTTTCTTAAAACACTTTGTATTCTAATTTGAGTTAAGAATAGTTACAAAGATTAAGAGATTTTTGAAGAATTCTAATTCTGAATAAAATTCTTGTTTACAAATTATTTTAAGTGTGTTTGAAAATGTTATAAATATAAGTCTAAGTAGGAAAATTTTCACACATGCTCCATACATTAATCATTTATATTAAACTTAAAAATTTATGACCTAAGCTTTCCTCTACATAGTTACTATTTATAATAATTTAAACCCAAGTGCTTTAAATCATCATAGTCTTAGTTAATTTTGCTAGGGACTAGCAAAACTTTGGCTTGGGGGTATGATGAGACACTCATCATGATCTCTAATTACCCCTAATTAACTAGTCTTCCTAGTTAATTAGCTAAGGTTGTGAGTTTATAAGGGTTAATTATAGAATAAGGGATATTTTGTAAAAGACCTTAAAATAAGTTAAAAAGGACATTTTATCATCCAATTAACATTATTAATAATTTAGTTAATAACTGGACTCGAAATCCTATTAATCATTCTTTTAATTAATAAGATAAGTAACTTAAACTTAATGTATACCTAAGTATATAATAACTTAAGTGATTTTACTTAATCTAATAAATTAACTTAAGAAGGTCAAAAATGTAAATGCAAGGTGAAAACATAATATTTACCTTATTTACTAACAAATATAAACTGTTGAACAAGATCTAAGTTAAAATAAATCTTCAGAACCTGGGTTTACATTTTGGTCCTTACTTTTCATTACAATCAGGTCCTTATTTCTCACACAGGTCCTTAAGTTTTACTACCTTTAAGTCCCTCTTCATCTTCTTCTTAGCCGAATGAACGGCTGGCGGTAGAGAGTCACGCCACCGCATGATCACCTCCCTACCGACATCAACCTTCTTTGTTCAAGCTCTTGCAACTTGCACTCACCACCTTCACTTCATCCACTAGTCTGGATTAACCGGAAATCCTATCTTTCAGTGGGAGATAACCTCACCGTTGTCGGAGACGACGATGGAGGAGACTCTCCTCAAGCTCCTTCTTCGGCCAGACCCCGCCATTCTCTTCGTCGCCAACTACTATAAATACCCCCTCACCCCTCAAATTTCACTCAAGTTAGCTCCCTTCCCTCTTCTAACACTACAGCCGACCCAATAGGCTATTCGTCCAAAACTCCGGTGACTTTCCATTTCACTTTCCGAATGCCTCCATCCATCTTGATCAGCCGAGGAGATCAGCCATGGTCTTCCGCGTCTCTGACACAGGCGCCAACTAAAGGAATCCTCCGCTCCACCTCAAATCTGCCCATCGGAGATCTTTCTTCCACCCTCTGATTTCGTCATCCGCTATGAACCTTCGGCGAAGCCCTATTGACCCCTTCGTCCAGGTAACAGTAGATTAGGAGTAGGAGTAGGAGTAGGAGTAGGTTAGCTTAGTTAGTTAGATAGTTAGATAGATTAGAGTTAATGTTAGATTTTAGTTTCATCTTCTCCGACTCTGATGAGCTCCGTGAGCTCGCCAGAGACTTAATTTCATCTTTTGAAATCGCTGTCCACCTTCCTTTAACTTCCATGATCATTTCTAAATCATTTAATCGCTTAATTAATCACCTAATCGCCTAATTGATATTCCACCCCCATCGACTACTGTCACTGTCCATGGTGACTGTAATTGACCTAATTCCACCTTCATAGGGTCTTTCATCATTTATCCACCACTTATGGACCCTAATCGACACTATAATACATATTAATATCACATATAAATTAAACGCCCAAATATAATTAAGCTCCTGAGCTCACTATCCATGGTGGCTCAAGAGCAGTTCAAACTATTAATTAACTATATAATTATAACTGCTAACAATTGTTGACTTGTTTTAACCTCTCAATAGAGTGGTTAAACAAGTCCTGAGCTTATTTCAAATTAATTTTTTTAAAGAAATGAATTCACCGTCAAATCTTAATTCTAATGGACAAATGAAGAATTAAATGTGATACTAAGGTTCCTTGCAACCTTAGGATACTTTTTAGATTAAAAATGGTAAGTTTTCACAATCTGTGTACACTTTTCATATTTTCTGGACTCACCGGAGCTCCTGCGAGCTCCGACGAGCCAAATCTGTGCTTCAGCCTATGAAACTTGTTGAGAAGCTCCAGAATGATAAAATGTGGATCACTGATTGTTTTAAGGATGTTTAATTGAGGATTTAACCACTGGAGCCAAAGAATGAACTTCATCTTCTCCAACTCCGGCAGAGTTGGAGAAGTTTGATAAAGAGATTTAAGAAGCATTGAAGGAACTCAGAAGCTTCAGTGCAATGCACTGAAGCTGTTTAAACTCTTAGAATACTATAACAACTTCTGAATCTTTCTGATGAACAAAGTCATTTTGAACCTCAGGCGGCGAGCCTGAAACCCTAGAGATGTTGGTCAGAACACCTATCTGAAGATCTAAAAAGGTTTTTGAGGTTAAGAAGATTCTATTCGAGGCTTTGATTTCCTATGGAGAAGCTTTTAACAGAAAGTCAATTTTTGTGCCTCCACAATCAAACTAAGTTTTATTATGGAGCTCTAAGCTCAATCTGAGGAATTGATGAGATTAAATGGATTCTGAGATCTTTTTGAATGATCTGAAAGTGATTAAAGTGAGACCAGATGATTTATTGTGTGAGAATTTGAATCCTGTCAATTTCGGTTACTTTCGAACCCAAACTTACAGTAGTGTCATTTTGTTGAAATATGAACTTGAATCCTACCCAGATAAGTCAATTACAACCCATAGAACTAGTTTAAACCAATCAGAGATGTTTCTCTATGTCTGTTTACCTATTTTAGTCTGAAATTCGAACTCTGAAGCTTTCAGAGAAGCTTCAACCTTTTGTACACTGTCTGAAGGTCTTGAGAGCTTAAAACTTACTCCAACAGATGCAGAATAACTTGTACAACTTGTACAGACCTTTAATTAAGATAGAAAAGTCCATCTGAGGACTATATAGATGTTAATTCCATTTCCAGGCAATAAATAACCAGTAGGAACCCCTGATTTTATCTTTCAAATTGAAGAGGAAAACATCTTCAAAACCTTAAATTGACCCTGCAATTGTATAGATCTACCTTAGACCTTTCTAACAAACTTTGAATCACTTGAAACGAAGCTCTGAGTAGGAAGTTATGATCATTTGAAGTTGGGTCTGGAAGGGGTTACAATAGTCCCACATCGCTAGTTTCTCAACGCGCGCATGGGGATAAAAAGATTTTGTTACATTGGCTCTTCAGTCGTCAGCGTTCGGCGCACCAGCTACCGATCTTATCTGAGCATGTGCATGTGTGTGTGCGGGCTTGTGTGCCTGCGGGTGTGCACCCTTGTGGGTGTGAGCGAATGTGCCCTGGGAGGGTAAGGACTGGGAGGCCGGGTTGAGCCGAATTGGCTCGAGACTATGGACCGAAATGAAACAAACCAAAATCGAACCTAATTGAGATTAGGCGAGGACCGAGTAGGGTCTGGTCCCACCCTGATCTCAGGGTGCTGTGTATCCTCGAAAGGTCCTCGCTACAAATAAAACAATTTTTGGTTAAAAAGTAAAAAAAACCCAATTCAGCTGAAGGACTTAAGGAAAAGAAGAGCTGATGGTTAAAATTCTAAGTGTTGAGCAAAGGCTAAGGAAAGAAGAACAGACACAGAAGGAACTAAGAGAACAGGCACTAAGGGAAGAGAAGAAAGCAGGAGAAGACTAAGGGAAAGAGAATAAGAGACAAGAAGAAAAGAAGGTAGGAACAACAGAAGAGAGGTAAGAAAGAGAGCTCAAGAGAGAGAAGAAAATAAAAGAAAGAAAGAAGAAGAGAGAGGCTGAAGAAATAAATAAAGAAAATCTTTTCTTGCATCATTTTAATTTCTTTTTGAATTTGTTCTAATTGTAAAAAGGCATGTTTTAATAAAAAAACTTTTATTACCTTAATTTCTTTTGAAATAAAATTGAAAAACAAACATCATTTTGAGTAAATATGTTTTTCATATGGAATTTTGTATATTCTATATAGTTTAAATATTTTATCAAAATTCATGTTTTAAAATCAACCTAGTTATACTTCCTAAACTTTTAGAGAAATAAAAGAAAATTGGTGAATGTAGAAATTATTATACCTCCCTATGAACGACCTGGACTCAACCAGTAAAAATTTCTAAAATGTTAGTTTAATTCAACCCTATACTACACAACCGACACAATTTCAAGTTAACCTAAGTGACTTCTTCCACTCTTAATTAAGTGAAATTAACTTAATTACTGAGTTGAGTGAAAAGCATGCATCACGCATCTACCGACCATTCCGCAAGCCTCTGCATGCACCCCCTGCCGATCCAAGCCTTCTCCACGCACCTTCACCATCGCTTCACTCGCACAGGCCAATTGGTGAGTTGCGGAACCAGCCGGTTGCTTTTTGCCCTTGGCACTGTAGCCGCAACCTCACATGGCTACAGTGTCGTGACTGGTCGTTCCTCACTTATCTGGTGGCTACGCCGCTCTCTCTCCTCCCTGAGACTTGCTGCAGCCGGTTGGAGACCCCCCCTTGCCTGCGCATCTCTCCGCACACCTCTCTCAGTGCTGTGCGGTGCCTCCTTCAGCGCTTGCGCATGGTGCTCATCTCTCCTCAGTGCGAGCAACTCCTCTTCCCAGCACGTTGCATGTGTGGCCTCTCTCCCTCTTGCTCCTTCCCGTGCACTCACACATAGATAGTGATTTACACACACCATCTCTCTCACAAACACATACATACACACTCACATATACAGATATATATATATACACCTAGTTACCTATATACACATATGTATATATACTCATATATAGTCCACTTTCTCCTACACACATCCACCAATACATCCTACCATTCACAAGACTGTGCACCTACCTATTTACCATGCATTTTATCATGTGTGTATGCGCACCAGTTGCGTACACATTAGAGATATTTGTGCACATCAAAGCATTCTACCTGCACTTCCACACATTCACTCACATCCACACACGGCACGTAGCTAGGTTATTCCTATCTTACTAGATGACAGTTAACCTAGTGTGGTGTTACATTTCCATTGAATTTCCGATTCAATCCTCACCATATTATTATATAGTTGTATGTATACATATCTCTACTATATATCTATATCCTATATATATTCTACATATATATAAGTTAGGTATTTCCATTCCTTTCCATTTCGTATTTTCTTTTCCTTGTCTTTTATTTTGTTGATAAAAAAAAAGCCTAAAATAGAAAAGATAACTATTGTCTTTCTAGGTACACTATCTTGCGTGTAGCAACATCCATTTTGAACTTGATTTTTGGTGAATCGCTAAGGAGCAATTTTTGGCTGTAGCCAAGGACAAAATTTTGAGGGTGTTACTCGAGGACAAGACTATCCAAAAAATTATAAAACCAAGAAAAACCCAAAAATACAATAAGCGAATGGAAATCAACCATCGTTAGGAATTGCATAGAAACATCTTAACCCCAAACCTACCACCTAGAGTTCGACCATGGACTAAAAGTGACAATCATAAAATTTAAGTTAGCCAAGATAACAAATTTTGGATAAAACAGTGTAGATTCGCTTGAAGGTTAACTACTTCCACTATACACAATTTGACGATAATTTCACCTAATTAAATAACCCTACTCATGATCTAACAGATGCGTAATAACATATCATCTCCTCGGTGCTTATCTCCTAGGATATCTAAATATCCTACCGGGGGCACGTAGGCACCTTGTGCTGGTTTAGGTGCCATGGCGGGATTATCCCGAAATGTCGATTGCTAGGGCCTGAATTTAGCCACAGAACACCATGGGCAGCACTATTCGAAAGTGTCGAAAGCCAAGGTCCTGAGTGTTGCCATGGGTTGTACTATCTTGAAGCATTGAAAGCCAGGGACCCTTCGAGGATTGATGGTAGGGACAAGGAATCCGATACAAACCATGTTTAGGGCCAATCTGAGGCTAGATTTATGGAAAAATAAAAAGAAAAGAGAGGAAACTCTCCAAATGAAAAATATTTCCCTATCTCTCTCTTATAAAAATGCATTGACAAACTGAACCTAGACATGATACATTTACGCACGAGTGCTTTAACTGCTCGGTTCAACGAACCTCTGGTCAGTTTTTGCTGGCTTGCGAAACCTTCACGCAGACCAAGGCTAAAGCTGGTTAGGTCTGGATCTTGGCTGGTACTTGAGTAGCTCTAGGCCTATTATTGTCATTCAATCTAATTTCTAGAGAGTGGCACACATTAGGCATCTAAACATCAAAAGCATGGTCTAGAGATCGAGTTTTTTCCAAGAGATTTTGCCAGGGACTAGCAAAAGTTAGGCATAGGGGTATGATGGTAACACCATCATTAGCCATAACTTGCCTTAATTAGTTAAAATCAAGAGACAAAATCACCTACATAATCTCTTGAGAGCTGTAATTCCATGCAAATCCATTTTGAAAAGAAAACATTAAAATAAGGGTAATTATATACTTTTAGCATCACATCATTAACGTAGAGTAGCCACGGGGTTTGTAAGGGGTTAATTGAAGATCAATTGAACATTAAATTCCTATGAGTGGATCCACACTGACAGAAATAGGGTTTTACGTATTTCGAGAACTAAATCAGAACCCAAAACCCAAATTTCAAACCTGCTTAAATTAAAGAGGTTATGATCAATATAAAATTCATCTAAACCTCCTAAATTTCATAGAAAAATATTCCGAGAGGTTTGGTACCCATGGCTTGACCATCTAAGCCTATTTTAACCTTAAACAGAGTAACAAACAGAATTCTTGCTTAATTTGGGTTTTTATGCAAATTTCTGAGTCAAACATTGTCAAAACTCAAATCAACTTCACCATTAGATTCCTTGAGTCAAAATTAGGCTTGTACCAAAATTTGGGCTCAATCAGAGTCCATCTTGACCTAATTTGCATTTCAGTCCATTAAACCCTATTCCTCTCAATCAAGCCCCTATTGATGAGAACCTCATCATGAGCCATAACTAGCTCATTTTGACCCAATACAAAGGATAAAAGCTCCTACATAACTCAAGGAAAGGCTTAACTCAGAGAATTCTGAGTTTAAGGAGAAAACAAGTCATAAGGGGTAAAAATGCAATTTTACCAATATAATCTGCATACAGGGTAATTCAGGGTCCAAACATAGGTCAAAGCAACTTAATAAGAATAAAAGTGGGATGAGATGATCTAGCAAGGGCTACAGCAATTCCAAGGAACTAAATGATAATCTGTAACCCTAAAACAACCCACTTCAATTCACGAGGTTCGAGGCAAAGTAAAAATAGAATAAACCCTCTAAAATTCATAGAAAAATAATCTCTAGGGTTTAGAACCTTCAATTTGGCCTTCAGAACCCATGTTGACCTACATTGAGAATCATGCCCAATTAATAACTTAATCTGGGTTTTCGCATAAATTGACCGGTCAAACAAGGTTTAATATAGAAATAAAATTCACCATCAGATTCCTTAGGTCCTAATTAATCATGTATAAAAACTTGAGCCTAAGAAGAAACCTCCTTGACCGACTTTACACTTTGGTCCTCATATATTTACTTTTTGGCCCTCAACTTTTGAACCGTCGCATTTTGGCCCCTAACTCTCCTTCGTTCTTTGCATTCAGGTCCCCCCTGCAAAACCGGCCAGCACCATGCTCCGGCGACCTTGCGCGGAGCATGGCGCCGCGCAGGGTGAGGGGGAAAGCCTGGCAAGTAAACCAGGGGTGCCCTGCGTTGTCAGCCGTCGCAGGGACACCCCCCTGGTCGCTGTAGCCCACCATACCGGCCGTGCGAACGCACGGACGGTATGGGTTTTCATCTCCGGCCATCCTCCGGCGAGGGAGACACGTCGTCTCCCTCCACCTCCCTCCCTGTTTTGATCCCTATAAATACCCCCCGTTGCTCCACAGGCCGGGGCAGCTCGGATCTGACGGAGAAAATCCCCAACTTTCCTCTCTTCTCTCTCCGGCAGACGCTCACCAGCTCCGGCGGTTCCTCCCCCTCCTCCTCTTCGCTCTGCCGCAATACCAGCAGCAGAGACTTCCTCCCCTGCTCTTCCCGCGCCACGCCGCACCCAGCTGGCGCCTCTCCGGCTCTCTGCTCGCCGCCGCCTCCTTCCCTGAGCATCTTCTTCTCCGGCGACAGTCGATACGACTGTCGCCCTACTGCTCCCCCTTCGTCCCTGCAAGTAAGTTAGAACTGCTTCCCTTCTTCTCCTCTTTCTTTCCCCGGTTTCAATTTGTTCAATTAAGCCCTCGACCGACCCTGACCATCGTCACCCCCTTCGACTCCGGCCACCCTCCGGCGAGATGTTCCCATCGCTCCACAGCCTCACACACCTCGCCGGACCCTCACCGAACCTCCGCCTCATCACACTGAGCACCCCCCACCCTCCACTGCCACTCCACACCTCCGTAACGCTCCCCCGAACAAACCCATTCCTCCGGTTGCAGTCCAACCTAGGGCTGCCGCCAGACACCACCTTGCGGCCTGCCGCGCAGCTCCTCACCTTCGCCGTTCCACGGCGAAGGTTCCCCAGTGGTTTGATCAGGCCGAGAGGCCATATTCGTGTCCGACAGGTTTTGAGGTTCGATCGCCATTAACGCACATTGAAGCAGCTTCTCCCGCGCTCCAGGCTTGAGGACTCCAGGTCTCCAGCTGCTGCGGAGTACGGGGAGTCTTGAGAAGGCAGCCAGCCAGCAACCTACGCAAATCGAAGCCGCAGCTGCAGAAGCCAGGTCGCGGTCTCCCAGCAGGCGCACGCGAGGAAAGGTCTGCGTTTAGTCCCACATCGGTAAGCCTCACAACCTTTCCACTGTTTAAATTGATTTTTTGCACTAGCCTTACTGCCTCAGCACACGGGGTGAGGTCCCCTTTCACCCGCCCGGTTACCCGGTCTCATCCGCGCTCACGCCCCGCGGACCTGACCCGACCTGACTTAGACTGACCTGCACTCCTCGCCCACCACGCACGCCGGTGGGCCTGGACCCGGGCGTGACCCGAACCCGATTACCCGGCAGCTCTGGGAGAGCTTTCCCAAGAGTGGTTTCAGAGAGAGATAGACGCGGGGGGGGAGAGGGTAGAGTAGGTTTTGTTCTCTGATGTAAGCTCTGAAGTGTGCAGGCACAGGTGAAGAAGAAGAACCGCGGAAGAAGAAGGAAGCTGAGGGAGACACTGTAGCAACAAGCAGTTTAAGTCGTCTGATTTGGAAATCAGACGACGTCCTGAAGGAGAAGAAGAAAGAAGGAGGGGCGACGTCCTGACTGAAAAAGAAAAGAAGAAAGAAGGAGGGAGATCTGAAGAACAACAGAAGAAGGCGAGGCAGAGGAGAACACAAAAGAACAAGGGAAGAACTGAAAGAAGAAAAACAAAGAAGAAGAAGAAGAGCATCACCATTGCAGAAGAAAGACATCACCTCTGCAGACAAAGAAGAAGAAGATCTAAGACGAGGAGAAAACAAAGAAAAAGAAGACAACAAATTCTTTCCCTCTCTCTTTCTTTATTTTTGTAAAAGAAACATGTATATCTCTAGAATACAACTTGCTCCCTGAGTTCGACCTCGGGAACTCTTTTATTTTCCGAGTAAAAAATTATATTTGAAATGTTGGCAATAACTGGCTATACTACAACGTTATAACAATAAAACCCGGTTATCTCTCGAAGCTAACGTCTCAATTATTTGGCGCCGTTGCCGGGGAGCAACGGCTATTCTAGAGGTAAACATTCCTGTTTCTTTTTTTTTAATTTCTGATAATCTCCTCTCTTTTGTGCAGCTACAGGAACTCAAGAAGACAAGCAACCACACGACAACCACTCCGAGGACAGGTAAATTTTTCCTCTCGCTATTAACCCCTAAACTCTAAAGAGGAAGAAAAGAAAAGAACAAGCAATATAGGACTAACCTGTCTTCCATACTTAGTAACCATAAAGAGTTGCATGTTTTCAACTCATCACTCCTGCACACTATTAAGGGTATTTAAGGGCTAACACATTCTTGCTTGAGCCCTAATTGCCCAACAAAGAGTTAAATGGACCAAGTAGAGCCAACATAAGGTCAAACATTAGGATTTCAGTAGAGACACACCCCTTAATCAAGAATTGAGGAAATCCAAAAGAGGTGTGCCCAAGCCATTGATTGAAATAATTAACAAGAAAAATCCTAAACAATTGGCTCTCTCTAAACACTTGAACCCTAAAACAAGGCCTAACTTCTCAAGGAAACCACTAGGTGAAGTTAACCCCTGGGGTCAACCAACCTTCAAACTAGGCCACTTTGTTCACAAAAACACCTAAAGTTCAAGTGAAACCTTAAGCACCCTGATCTTAAAATTAGTAGACTTAAGAGGTCAAGATCCCCATTCTGGTCTACCTGGAACCGCAGTGACAAGAGAGGTCGGGTGGGGGAAACCCTGTAACCCGTGGGGACGCTCTACCGTGTAGGGGTCTTCGCGGGACTCTCCCTCTCTGGCTGCCCAGGTAATTCTCAGGTGGACGATCTTTCTGATCAAGGGGTCCATCTGCCCCGCACCTCTATAGTCACCCAACACATTTTTGGGTGTCTTGATTGGGTCCAGCACCTTCTAAACTTACCTCTTCCAACAGTGCATGTACGGAAGGAGGTCCCTAAGACCACCCTTAAGACCTCCTTTAGAAATTCGCTCTCGTCAAGGCCAAGCCTCGACGCCCGTGTTTGTGCAGCAACACCCTTACATTATTCTCTCTTCTGATTCAGAACCAAGTTCTTCTTCCCCCATCATGGCTCAGCCAGTTGAGGAAGAAAATAATCTGGAACACCAGCTCCAGCGACTCAATGACCTCTTCCAAAACTTCGTGCACCCACCACAGCGTCCTATGATGCGGGACCACTACAATCCTGCTGCGGTGGCCATTGAGCCTCGAGTCAGAATCCCGACTGGAGGACCTGATTCCGAATTAAAGCCCAACATGATTCATGCTATACCTAAATTCCATGGGCTTAATTCTGAAGATCCCTTCCAGCACATCAAACAGCTAAAGCATCTGGCCCACACTTTTGGATCAGATGCGCAAAATCGGGATATTCTTCTCATGAAGATGTTCTCCTTTTCTCTTATGGACAAGGCCGCCCATTGGTATCAAACTCAGACCCGGCCGATCAACACTTGGGAAGAACTTCAATCCGAATTTTTGAAAAAGTTTTTTCCCGTTGGTCGGACCAACGCCTTGCGCCATCAGATTACACACTTCACTCAACAATCAGGAGAACCTCTCCATGAGGCATGGGATCGCTTTCAGGATCTCATGAGAAAGTGCCCCCATCACAGAGTTCCTAAATGGGAACAAGTCCAATCTTTTTACCAGGGACTCCGTGAGGACATCCGCCTTTTCGTCAATGCAACTTGCGGAGGAAACATCATGGGTCAACATGAAGACACCGTATGGGAAATTCTCGAAAATATGTGCGAGAACTCCATCAACAATGACTCCATGGGATTATTCAACAGGACGAATACCCGCGCAGCGACGAATCTTAAGGGAGCACATGAGACGCAGGGCCTGTCCGCATCGGTCGACCTGGAATTAATGGCCAGTCGATTGGACAAGGTCTCAATCATTGAAAAGAAGGTGGATGAGCTGACTCAGCACTTGCAGCAAGCCACCTCCGCGCGTAACTCCTTTGCACAACCTCCCTCCACACAGGAAACTGTGCAAAACATCCTCCACCGACCTTCCCCTGGGATGGATCCATATCCATCCCCATCTGATTCTTGGATCGGAGGATCATCCGATCCTTTCTACACCAGCCGGGGGAACTCCATACCCCCTTTCCCTGACTCTCAGGAGGTTCCTCAGACCTGCGAGGACCTCAACGCCATCCAGAACGACCCATTCTCCAACACTTACAACCCTGGATGGCGAAACCATCCCAATTTTCAGTGGGCAGGAAATTCCCAAACTCAAAGACCACCTTTTCAGTCCCGCCCACAGCCCCCTCGTCATTACCAGCCGCCTCAGCCTCGGCCCAACCCTACTTATCCATCAGGGCCAAATCAGGATCAAATGTCCCTAATCCTTCAGACTCTGGCTGACATTCAAAAAACGAATGCGGCTATTCAAAAACAGCAAAAGGACGAGCTTACTGAAGTTAAAACTCAACTGGCCCAGTTGGCAAATTCTCGCCAGCCAGGCACACTCCCTTCCCAACCTCTTCCTAACCCAAATAACGTGCCAACCCAGAAGCGCGTTATGAATCCAAATTTAGGCCACGCTCAATGGATTTATCAGGCCCCTACTGCTCCATCTCCAGACGAGATGGAAGCCTCAACTTCTTATGCGGGATTTCAGCAGCAGCCACCCCTCTTACCAAACCCAAACCAGAATCAGGCCGGATTAAATTCTGTAACAACACGTAGTGGTAAAACAACTGAAGACCCGCATTATCCAAACCACTCCAAGCCTGATAACCATGACCCTAGGATAGTTATCCAAGATACCGCTGTTCCGGATCCACAACCTGGACCTATCCTAGAAGAACCAACCAAGATCCCGTTTCCCGAGGCCTTGACCAAGGGAAAGAAGACCACCAAACCCGTGGCCCCTGAGGAGGACCTGGTCAAGCTCTTTGAGCAGGTCCACATAAACATCCCCTTGATGGATGCAATCCGCCACGTACCAGCTTACGCACGATTTCTAAAGAATATATGTACACCCCAGCGTAAGCCGCGAACCAAGGGAGGGAGCCCAATTGTTCTGTCAGAGCAAGCCAGCTCTGTAATCCTTAGTAGACTCCCACCCAAGGCAAAAGATCCTGGGACTCCCCTGATTTCCTGTAAGATAGGTGGTACCCAATTTGATAGAGCACTGTTAGATTTGGGTGCATCCATAAACCTGATACCCACATCCTTACTTGACCATCTAGAAGAATCTGAGCTAAAACCAACGGAGGTGACATTACAATTAGTAGATCGATCTATAAAGTCACCAAAAGGGATTCTCGAGGATGTTATTGTAAGAGTGCGGGATTTCTATCTTCCAGTGGACTTTATAGTCCTAGATATGGATGCACCTGAGAACCCTAGGGATACACCAATCATTCTAGGGAGACCTTTCTTGGCTACTGCTAGAGCCAACATCAGCTGTGAGGAGGGCCAAATAGAGCTTAAGTTTGGAGATCAAACACTGAAAATTGATATATTTAAGGCCCAACAAGGAATTAATTGCGGCGTCATCGAACAAATTTGTGACATCAAGACTTTGGTTTATGAATCACACCTCCAGAATGACTCGAGTATGCCTCATCAACCACAAAAGGATCTTGACCCGCAAACAGAGGAGTCGAATCCAGATGTGAACAACCCAGTAACTCCTACCCTTGAACCTCACATCTATACTGAACCACCCGCTGCTGCTGAAAACCCCATCCTCGAACTAAAACCCCTTCCTGCTCACTTGAAATACATCTTTTTGGGTTCTAATTAGACCCTTCCTGTGATTATCAATTCCAACCTCAGTCCTGAACAGGAAACCCGTCTGATTGTTGTCCTCCAGCAACATCGCAGAGCCATCGGATGGACTCTCGATGATTTGACTGGAATAAGTCCCTCTTATTGTACTCATCATATCTATTCAGAAGAGGGCACACGACCTTCTCGTGAAATGTAGAGACGCTTAAACCCCAATCTGCAGGAGGTCGTGAAAAAGGAGATCATCAAGTGGTTAGATGCCAGGATCATCTACCCGATCTCCGATAGTCGTTGGGTGAGCCCAATTCAGGTCGTGCCCAAGAAGGCAGGACTCACCACTATAACGACTGAGACCGGGGAAATCATTCCTACCCGATTAGCCAACTCGTGGAGAGTCTGTATAGATTACCGCCGACTAAATTCCTCCACAAAGAAGGATCATTTCCCACTACCCTTCATTGATCAAATTCTCGAAAAACTTGCGGGAAATAGGTTCTTCTGCTTTCTTGACGGGTACTCCGGTTATAACCAGGTGGCAATCCATCCTGAGGACCAAGAAAAGACCACGTTCACCTGCCCCTTCGGAACATACGCTTTCCGAAGGATGCCTTTCAGTCTTTGCAATGCACCCGCTACTTTTCAGCGATGCATGCTTGCCGTATTCTCAGATATGGTAGGTGATTATCTGGAAGTCTTCATGGATGACTTTTCAGTTTTCGGAGCATCATTCGACGATTGCCTCCAACACTTGGTCCAGATACTCAGGCGGTGCATCGATGTGAATTTGGTTCTTTCCTGGGAAAAGAGCCATTTCATGGTGCCTGAGGGAATTGTCCTGGGACACTCGATTTCGGAGAAAGGTATCCAAGTGGATCGAGCTAAGGTTAATCTGATTTCTCACCTTCCTATGCCTAGCTCGATCAGGGACATCCGTTCCTTTTTAGGGCATGTCGATTTTTATCGACGATTTATCTCGGATTTTTCAAAAATCGCGCGCCCCCTGACCACTCTTCTCTCCAAGGATGTTCCTTTTGAAATTTCCAAGGAATGCACTCAAGCATTTGAAATCCTGCGTGACCGAGTCACCCAAGCCCCGATCCTACAGTCCCCTGATTGGTCTCAACCCTTTGAGATCATGTGCGATGCATCCAACTTCGCTGTAGGAGCGGTTTTGGGGCAGAAAATTGACAGGAAACCTGTAGCCATTTACTACGCCAGCAAAACACTCGATGAGGCTCAGCGTAACTATACGGTTACTGAGAAAGAGCTGCTAGCTGTAGTATTTGCCCTAGAAAAGTTCAGATCGTACCTTCTGGGTTCCCGTGTCATCATATACTCGGATCACACAGCTGTGAGGCATCTCCTTGCAAAGAAGGACGCGAAACCTCGATTAATCCGATGGATCTTGCTGTTGCAAGAATTTGACCTTGAGATTCGCGACAAAGCGGGAAAGCAAAATGTGGTAGCTGATCACTTGTCCCGTCTTCCTTCTGAAATAATTGACCCTTTCGGACCCATCACTGAGCATTTTCCCGATGAGCACCTGCTGACTATTGGTACTAGCCTTCCATGGTTTGCTGATGTAGTAAATTACTTGGCATCTCATCAGATCCCCTCCGATTGGCCGAAGGCCAAGAAAGACAAATTACGCTCCAATGCCAAGTATTACATTTGGGAAGACCCGTACCTCTTCCGCATAGGTGCCGATCAGATCATCCGGAGATGTGTCCCGGAGGGGGAATTCAACAATATCCTCTCTTTCTGCCATGACCAGGCATGCGGTGGCCATTTCGCCGGGCATAAAACCGCATCAAAAGTCCTCCAGTGCGGCTTTTACTGGCCCACACTGTTCAAAGACGCATACAATCACTGCAAGGCATGCAGTCGTTGCCAGACTTTGGGCAACATGAGCCATCGCGACATGATGCCTATGCAACCGATTCTAGTATGCGAAATCTTTGATGTTTGGGGGATTGATTTTATGGGCCCCTTTCCTGTTTCGGATGGTTTCGAATACATTCTGTTGGCTGTGGACTACGTGTCCAAATGGATCGAAGCCATACCGACCCGAACCTGTGATCACAAAATCGTTCTCAAATTCATTCATCAACACATTTTCTCAAGGTTCGGGATTCCTCGTGCAATAATCTCTGATGGAGGGACCCATTTCACAAATGCTCAGTTTAGGTCACTGATGACCAAATACGGGGTGTCTCACCGAATCTCTACTCCTTACCACCCCCAAACTAATGGTCTAGCTGAGCTGTCTAATCGGGAGATCAAGAAAATCCTGCAAGTCACTGTTCGACCTGACAGGAAGGACTGGTCGTCCCGACTTCCGGAAGCATTGTGGGCCTATAGGACCGCCCACAAGACCCAATTGGGCATGTCTCCCTTTAGACTGGTGTACGGAAAGGCATGCCACCTTCCCGTAGAACTGGAGCATAATGCCTATTGGGCAGTACGGAACTGTAATCTCGATCTTTCCAAGGCTGGGACCCACAGAAAACTCCAAATCAGCGAGATCGATGAATTACGCCTAGACGCGTACGAGAACTCGCAAATCTACAAGGAGCGGGTTAAAGCCTTCCACGACAAACACATCTCGAGAAAGATCTTTCATCCTGGTCAAAAGGTCCTACTATTCGATGCCCGACTAAAACTCTTCCCAGGAAAACTGAGATCCAAGTGGGTCGGACCATTTTTGGTCCGACAGGTTTTTGGAAATGGAGCAATCGAAATCAGTCCACTCAGCCACGATTCTGAACCTTTCATCGTGAACGGTCAGAGACTCAAGCCGTTCATTGATGTAACTTCTACTGATTTGGCTGAGGCATCTTATATCCTCCTTTCCCCTTGAGCTTATTGCGCCCAGCCGATGGCGTAAAACTCAGCGCTTAACGGGAGGCAGCCCGTCATTCTCTTTGAAAACCTGAAACTTGTTCCGACACCTTTTTGCACTCAAAGTTCACCCTTGTAGACAGCCGACCCCACCTCAGATGCTTGCATCTGGGATTAGAAATCGTCCGCAAAAATTCAACCCAACCCATCCACTCATCCAAATTTCTGTCTTAAGGAATGAACTAAGTTAAATAAAAACCCCCTAGGTTACAATGAGGACATTGCAAATCTTAGGCATAGGGGGGTATGGAAGTGCAAAACTTGTAAGAAAAGGTTTCAAACAAAAAAATTCACATATGACAAAAACACCATAAAAATTAAAAAAAAAAAAAAAAAAAATTCGAAAAAGAATAAGAGGAAAAGAGGAGAAGGAAATTTTGTGAAGGAGAAAAGAAACAAAATGAAAAAGGAGCACAAAAATTAAGAGAAAAGGTGATAGTCATTAGTAAGGAACTAAGGAATTAACCTAAGTTCTAGACCTCATTCAAGAAAATAACTGAAAAGTGCATAATGAGATTAGTAAGAACGCAAACCTTAGGCATTCTTGAATAGACTCTTAGCACCCATTAAGATCTAGACACTCCTCAAGAGGTTGAGGAAAATGAAAAGCTGAAGTATTAGGTCTAAGGCTTAGGGAGTATTTGGCCTCGTTAACTAATTTTTGGTTTACGGGACTCAGTAACCTAAGCACCCTAACCTCACACACAGCCTGGTTCAGTAAGCGTAAAAATCAGAATCACGCAGAAGCGTCGCAAAATTATGAAAAGAACACCTAGAATAGGAGCGGCCGATCAACACAAGTTGATTTGGACGAGTTCTCAGCACGGAGAGGCGGGAAATCCCCTCGAAGATGCGTAACAAAATATCATCTCCTCGGTGCTTGTTTCTTAGGATATTTACATATCCTACTGGGGGCATGTAAGCACTCTGCTGGTTCAGATTCCATGGATGGCATTATCTCGAAGTGTCAATTGCCAGGGTCTGGATTCGGCCACAGAACACCATGGATGGGATTATCTCGAAATCTCAATAGCCAGGGTTCCGGGGGTTGCCATGGGCGGTGCTATCTCGAAGCATCGATCGCCAGGAACCCTTGAGGATTGATGATGGGAGCAAGGAATCTGATACAGACCGTGTTGAAAAGCCAATCCTAGGCTAGAACTAAAAAGAAAAAGAGAGAGAAAACTCTCCAAACAGAAAAACTTTCTATCTCTCTCTTACAAACGCACTGCGAACTGAGCCAGGGCTAAAATCATTTCAAGCACGGGTGCTTTAACCACAAAGTCCAATAAACCTTAGGTTAGTTCTTGTGGACCTTAAAAACCTTTGCTAGAGACTGAGGCTAAGGCTAGACAGATTTGGATCTTGATTGGTACTAGAGTACCTTTTAGGCCTATGGTCAGCATTCTAACCTAATCTAAGCTCAAATAAAAAAGCACTTATCTAAAGCTATTAAGAACTTCATGGTCTAGAACAAGGGTTGAAACCTTAAGTTTTTGCTAAGGGACTAGCAAAAGCTAGGCATGGGGGTATGATGAGAACCTCATCATGAGCCATAACTAGCTCATTTTGACCCAATACAAAGGATAAAAGCTCCTACATAACTCAAGGAAAGGCTTAACTCAGAGAATTCTGAGTTTAAGGAGAAAACAAGTCATAAGGGGTAAAAATGCAATTTTACCAATATAATCTGCATACAGGGTAATTCAGGGTCCAAACATAGGTCAAAGCAACTTAATAAGAATAAAAGTGGGATGAGATGATCTAGCAAGGGCTACAGCAATTCCAAGGAACTAAATGATAATCTGTAACCCTAAAACAACCCACTTCAATTCACGAGGTTCGAGGCAAAGTAAAAATAGAATAAACCCTCTAAAATTCATAGAAAAATAATCTCTAGGGTTTAGAACCTTCAATTTGGCCTTCAGAACCCATGTTGACCTACATTGAGAACCATGCCCAATTAATAACTTAATCTGGGTTTTCGCATAAATTGACCGGTCAAACAAGGTTTAATATAGAAATAAAATTCCCCATCAGATTCCTTAGGTCATAATTAATCATGTATAAAAACTTGAGCCTAAGAAGAAACCTCCTTGACCGACTTTACACTTTGGTCCTCATATATTTACTTTTTGGCCCTCAACTTTTGAACCGTCGCATTTTGGCCCCTAACTCTCCTTCGTTCTTTGCATTCAGGTCCCCCCTGCAAAACCGGCCAGCACCATGCTCCGGCGACCTTGCGCGGAGCATGGCGCCGCGCAGGGTGAGGGGGAAAGCCTGGCAAGTAAACCAGGGGTGCCCTGCGTTATCAGCCGTCGCAGGGACACCCCCCCTGGTCGCTGTAGCCCACCATACCGGCTGTGCGAACGCACGGACGGTATGGGTTTTCGTCTCCGGCCATCCTCCGGCGAGGGAGACACGTCGTCTCCCTCCGCCTCCCTCCCTGTTTTGATCCCTATAAATACCCCCCGTTGCTCCACAGGCCGGGGCAGCTCGGATCTGACGGAGAAAATCCCCAACTTTCCTCTCTTCTCTCTCCGGCAGACGCTCACCAGCTCCGGCGGTTCCTCCCCCTCCTCCTCTTCGCTCTGCCGCAATACCAGCAGCAGAGACTTCCTCCCCTGCTCTTCCCGCGCCACGCCACACCCAGCTGGCGCCTCTCCGGCTCTCTGCTCGCCGCCGCCTCCTTCCCTGAGCATCTTCTTCTCCGGCGACAGTCGATACGACTGTCGCCCTACTGCTCCCCCTTCGTCCCTGCAAGTAAGTTAGAACTGCTTCCCTTCTTCTCCTCTTTCTTTCCCCGGTTTCAATTTGTTCAATTAAGCCCTCGACCGACCCTGACCATCGTCACCCCCTTCGACTCCGGCCACCCTCCGGCGAGATGTTCCCATCGCTCCACAGCCTCACACACCTCGCCGACCCTCACCGAACCTCCGCCTCATCACACTGAGCACCCCCCACCCCTCCACTGCCACTCCACACCTCCGTAATGCTCCCCCGAACAAACCCATTCCTCCGGTTGCAGTCCAACCTAGGGCTGCCGCCAGACACCACCTTGCGGCCTGCCGCGCAGCTCCTCACCTTCGCCGTTCCACGGCGAAGGTTCCCCAGTGGTTTGATCAGGCCGAGAGGCCATATTCGTGTCCGACAGGTTTTGAGGTTCGATCGCCATTAACGCACATTGAAGCAGCTTCTCCCGCGCTCCAGGCTTGAGGACTCCAGGTCTCCAGCTGCTGCGGAGTACGGGGAGTCTTGAGAAGGCAGCCAGCCAGCAACCTACGCAAATCGAAGCCGCAGCTGCAGAAGCCAGGTCGCGGTCTCCCAGCAGGCGCACGCGAGGAAAGGTCTGCGTTTAGTCCCACATCGGTAAGCCTCACAACCTTTCCACTGTTTAAATTGATTTTGTGCACTAGCCTTACTGCCTCAGCACACGGGGTGAGGTCCCCTTTCACCCGCCCGGTTACCCGGTCTCATCCGCGCTCACGCCCCGCGGACCTGACCCGACCTGACTTAGACTGACCTGCACTCCTCGCCCACCACGCACGCCGGTGGGCCTGGACCCGGGCGTGACCCGAACCCGATTACCCGGCAGCTCTGGGAGAGCTTTCCCAAGAGTGGTTTCAGAGAGAGATAGATGCGGGGGGGAGAGGGTAGAGTAGGTTTTGTTCTCTGACGTAAGCTCTTAAGTGTGCAGGCACAGGTGAAGAAGAAGAACCGCGGAAGAAGAAGGAAGCTGAGGGAGACACTGTAGCAACAGGCAGTTTAAGTCGTCTGATTTGGAAATCAGACGACGTCCTGAAGGGAGAAGAAGAAAGAAGGAGGGGCGACGTCCTGACTGAAAAAGAAAAGAAGAAAGAAGGAGGGAGATCTGAAGAACAACAGAAGAAGGCGAGGCAGAGGAGAACACAAAAGAACAAGGGAAGAACTGAAAGAAGAAAAACAAAGAAGAAGAAGAGCATCACCATTGCAGAAGAAAGACATCACCTCTGCAGACAAAGAAGAAGAAGATCTGAGACGAGGAGAAAACAAAGAAAAAAGAAGACAACAAATTCTTTCCCTCTCTCTTTCTTTATTTTTGTAAAAGAAACATGTATATCTCTAGAATACAACTTGCTCCCTGAGTTCGACCTCGGGAACTCTTTTATTTTCCGAGTAAAAAATTATATTTGAAATGTTGGCAATAACTGGCTATACTACAACGTTATAACAATAAAACCCGGTTATCTCTCGAAGCCAACGTCTCAATTACCTATCTTTTGAAAATCTTTGATGAAAGGTCCCTAACTTTCTCATATTCTTCATGGATAGGTCACTACAGCCATTGGAGGTCAACCGGCCTCAACACCAACCTTTGACCACCTCAAAACCTCATCAAATCATCACCAAATCCCACCAAAATTGGTGGAATTGATGTTCACACTATAAAGAATCATTTGAACCTAATCTTGGCTTCCAATTTACATTGATGTGCCCTAGTGAATCCACAAAATTCATGGGTTCCTTGTGACCTAATTCCCAAGCAAATCAAGCTTCTTTCCTAAATCAGAACTCAGTTAGGAGCTCTATAAAAGCTCCTAGAGCTTCAGGCTGTGCTCCTTAGTCGTTTCTAGGCCAGAAAACCCATTGTTCCCTTCTCTCTGGCCATGAACTCCACTGACTCTAGCGACCCCTCTACTCCAACTTCTTCGCCCTCTGCCATATACTATAGGAAGAGGGAAACTTCCTCCCTCTGTTGTCCGCTCCTTGCCATACCTACCAGAAGCTTCCTCCACCTTCAGACGTCGCTATCTCACTCACCAGAGCCTTCACCTTCTCCAGCATCAACCTATCATAGACAGCTGCCTCCATCCACTCTCCCCCACTCTAAATCCCCCTTTTCTCTTCCTCTCACCTTCATGATCCTCTACAACTCCTTAGACTCTAGGTTCACGCACGACATCACCCTCTCTTCCCCTGTCATCTCCATGGTCAATGAACCTCCAATGAGCTTAACTAGCCAACACACACCCCCAAACACCCTACCAATTCCACCCACACCTTCCACACATTCCAACAATCAAAAGACCCAAGGTTATTGGAGATCATGATCTTTGGAACCATCGATCAGACTCACCCACTCACAGTCACCTCCGCCATCATCGTCCAGCCAGCTCACACTCTCTTGCATCAAAAGAATACCGCCATTGCCTTCGCCTCTTCATGGAAAATCTTCTGAGCACTTCTAACAAGGTCGAGAGGTCATTTTCATGTTTCAGGGACTTCGTCGGAGCTCCACCATCATCGTTGTCTTCTCTAACACCGACCACCCATCTCCGACCCTCAAACGTCCTACTGCTGCCCTCACTAGATGCGGTTCCAGGTCCTGAAGTGATTCTAGATTACAATCAAAGCAGTACACACCTCTAGCTGCCTTGATTTGGTACAACTTTCAATTGTATCTCAAGCGAGCTTCGCAAAGGAATGAAGGGGACTTTAGTCCCACATCAGAAGATTTGAAGCTCCCAGCAGCACATAAAAGCAAAAACTCTCAGAGGCTATTCGCCCCAGTGAGCACAAGGGTAAGGTCCCCATACACACACCCACTGCACGTGCTTCACACGCGCTAGTCTATGTGCCCTCTCCTGCGCTCACGCCTCGCGGGTTTAGGCGATGGATCTGTTTACCCAGATACCTGGGTCTGACCTTGATCTGAGAAAGAAAGAAGCTGAGGAGGGGGGAGGTTTTGCTTTAGGTCTTGCAACCTCGAGGTGCGTGCAGGGCACCCCGTACTTAGCCTCCTGAGGCCCTTGTGCCACTATCTGTTGTGTCTTGGCTCCTCTACTGTGTCTCATCTCTGAGGCTTAAGGCACGGCCTTATGCCTTGTGAGGTTTTGCTGGTTAAGACGTCTGAGGCTTTCTACTGTAATCTGATCTGGCACTTGATTGGTTCTGATCTACTGTGGAGATATTTACTGTGATCTTAGATTGCGGATATTGGTCCTTTATTTGAAATAATTGTGAACTTAAAACTTAAGGGCTAGCTTAGTAATTCAAAGCACCCTTTTAGCCCCATCTTTTTACAATAACTCTCTAATATATATTGAAATATTATTTAGAGCCTTTCATTGGTTTCAATTGCATATTATTTTTGATATTTTGATTAGTGGATTGAAATTGCTATTACTCCCATATTGATTTCGAGTTTATAAATTTAAATGCTATTGCATTTTCATTGACAATACTACGACGCATACATTTCTTAACACGACGAAATATGCATGCAACACATTCATATGCTTCTTTATTTCATTTATTTCAAAATTTGTTTCATACAAGATTTTTGAAAAATCAAAATATACGAGGAAAATGCTATCGAATTTTTTTTTAAATATCCTATTATTTATTTTATTTTTACGTAGGTTATATTCAAGAAGAAGGCTAATAGGAGTGGCAAAGATGATACCACCTCCCAGGAGCCTGAGGCCCCCCACCAGCAGCCTAAGCCACAAGCTCACCACCACCAGCACTCGACTTAGCCCGCCCGTGAGGAGTCGCAGGCACCTCAACAGCAGTTTCTAAGGCCTGGAGATGTGGCTCGATATCTCTAGAGTTAGGGGGGTAGGGGGAAGGGGAAGAGTCTCATGCCTCCTCCAACGAATTTCCTGATAGAGGATCCTAACTACGAGGAGGATGCACTCACCGATGAGGATGAGGAGGAGGATAGTACTTCATTTGATGAGGAGGTTGGGTTGGATGATCAGCTAGAGAAGTTGGCTAACCTAGATCCTTCTCAGCCAGGATGTTTTGCACCACCCACTTGCAGTACTGGTATGAAATTAAAGTTTGGCAAATGTTACGATTTATTTGTTTCTTTGTTATTTTATTTTATGTTATAATTCTGTGTTACAGGTGCACATAGGGGAAGAGGTCCCATGTAGAATAGGGACCTAGAGGGAATTCGGCATGGGGTTCGCATTTTAGTTGGGATCGCACCAGCAGGGGAAGTAGTGGAGTATCCTTCATTCGTCAATGGACTGGGTATGTTGACGAAGGCAATCATCCCACTATTCTACTTCAATTAGAGGAAGGTGCCAAAGGAGTTGAAGAGGTAATTCATCCGAGAGTTAGAGGTAATTGGTAAAAATTAATAACTTATTTACATTGCTTTATATAAGTTCAAATTACGTAACAATTTCTGTTCTCCTACTAATGAAGGCCATCTTCTATTAGGGTGACGATTCTAACATTACCAAATATATTCTCAAGCACACGGCCAAGATTCACAAAGGCTGGAGGTTGGAGATGAAGAGTAAGGTAAAGATAAATTTTAACTGTATTTCTTTATTTCTTTTATCATAATTCTAATATTACTTCTAACAATACAAATATATCTTTTAGTATTATAAGAATAGGAATCCTGATGAGGCATTGCGTAATGAGCCTCTTCTGATATAACCGCACACTTGGAAGGAAGCGTATGAGCATTGGCAAGATCCAGCAATGTAGGTAAAAGTATTGCATATATTATAATTTAATTGATTTCTAAGTTAATAAATTGTACCTTTATTTCAGGAGCAGGCTAAGAATAATAAAAAAAATAGGGCTAAAGCTCCACCAAAGATCCCTGTCTTGGGTAGGAGGAACATAGATGGGATGAAATCCCTATACATAAGCATTTTTAATTATTATTTTCTTTTAAACCTTACAATATTTTTAATTTGTTTCAATTAACTGTTTCAAAATATTGTAGTCCGCCTAAAAATAAATCATTCTTTTGCCCTAAAATAAATCTAGCTCTTAGATTTTTAACTCCGTAAATAGGTTTTCATGTTGCATTTAGGCATAATCTAGGTTAGGCATGCATTACATTCCTTTTGAGTTGTTGACATATTTATTTGAGTGTTAAGGATAAGTAGATGATCAAGCCTTTAAAACCCCAGCACTCAAGAAGGCAAAAAGTGAAGAAGAAGATCATGTTGGATGAATCCTAGCTGGATTCAACTCATCTCAGTTGGTTATCAGCTCACGTGGGTTAGGTTTGGCTCCCTTAAGCTCCATTCAGCTCATCTTAGCTGGATGGTAGCTCAAGGTAGCTCAACTCACCTCAACTTAGCTCAGATCCAGCACAACATAGTTGAGTCTAGCTCATCCTAGCTCCAATCAGTTTACTAGGAGCTCTAGTGTAACGCCATGAATTTGTAACACTCTCAATAGGGTAATTAAAACTTTAATTGGTTGCTTAATGTGAGATTAAGGGTTTAGGGAACCCTAATTTAGTAATTATTAGCCTTGGAATTAAACAAATCCCCTAAGTCATTAATAAAATGTTAATAAATGAAAAGTTGAGGGGGCTATTTGCGAGGAAAACATGTTTGGAGGCCTTTCTTAAGGCTCAGTAAGAAGCTGAAGGGCTTGGATGCAAAATATCCAGCCCTTATTTAAGAGAGAGAGAGATTTAAAGAAAAAAAAAGAGAAAATCCCTTTTTTTTTTCCTTCTCCCCCTTGACCGGTTCCTTCTCCTCAACTAGTGCTCCCATATCCCCCTCCTCGACTGCTACTGCTATTGTGCTATGAAGAGGAAGAGAAGGGAAGGAAGAAGAGGAGAGCTGCTGCTACAGCTGTTGTTGAAGCTACTGCTATTTCTATTGTGGTTGCTGTTGTTGTTTCGTGAAAGAAAGGAGAAGAAGAAGAGAGGAAAGGAGGTTGTGCTACTGTTGTAGCAGCTACCATTGCTGCTATTGATGTTGCTGCTACAATTAAGAGAAGAGAAAGGAGCTCCAACTGAGGTAGGGTTTATTCTCTTATTTCATCCTCTTGTTCCCACGACTAGAAGTAGCCAAATGGGGTTGTTTTGGTTAAAATATCCATGTTGCTTGTGATAATGGTTGGGTTATGCCCTAGTTATGGGTTAAATCTTGGGAATGCCAGATGGAGGGTTTCCATTGTGGGTTGAAATTGATATTGAGGTCTATAAATTCGTGCTGTTTTACATGTTTACCATTGATTCTGGGTTGTAGACATAAATGGTGGTTTGGATTAGTTAATTGGGTGCGGGAAGCACCTAGTATTAGTACTGGTGACCAGTACTAGTACTAGTTGACCTAGCACCACAATGTAATGCACTGAAATGGGAACTAAAAGTACCCAATATCGGCATTGATCACCAGTACCGGTATAGGCTGACTTCAGCCGATGAACTGGGCTACCCTGTATCGGTACTGGCATTTAGTACTGATATTCGCTAAGCTAAAAGATAAATAACTGCTAGTGCCCAGTACCAATGCTGGTTGGAACTTGGGATCTGGTTCTAGGGGTTATCAGATGTCTGACAAATTCATTCGACATCTGATAGCCCTAGTCCTCAGATATGATCTCCTAGTTAGATGACCCTACAACTCGATTGCAGTTCCAGGGACTAAGCCCTTAACATTTGGACGTTTGACATTGCACCAGAATGTCAAATGTGCTCATTTAGATGTCTAGCCAAGGAATTAGACGGTCATTTGTCAATGTTTGTGGCTTTTGGTGTGAAGCCATTGTTGGACGTATATTCTTATAGTTAGACATCCAAACTAGTCTCTGGATGTCCAAGGAAGAGTTTGGACATCCAATATTGTTGGCTTGGGACAGGTCTCCCTGGTATTTTATATTTGGATGTCTAGGTTGTGTATCGGACATCTTATGATGCACTTTTGGATGTCTAACACTTGTGCTACACGTCCAATATGATACATGTGGTCTTGTTATGTGTGGAATTTCCCCACATGGGCTGGGAACTTAAAATGATTAGCTAAATCCTTGTCTAGTGCCAAGAATGGAAGGTATTAATCCATGTTAGGATCTAATGTTAGCAACTTGGCTTTTGGGCATAATCGAGACTTATGATGATTAGTCCTGATGAGAAATGGAGTAAACATAGGTATGATGTATGAGGCCATGTTATTAGGATATTCGCTAGGCCAGATGCATGATATTAAACAAGGTTTAATATGAAATGTGGAAAGAGTACAGAAACCCTAATTGGCAAATACGCATAACTTTGGGATAATAGAGTGTGGGTTCTGTCAAGAACCTTGGTGATGTGCCCATATTTGTGGGCTATTTATGTATTTTAATGCCTAGGCATTAAGTTAACATGTACATTTATATAGCATACATTAATTTGTAAATAGGATAACATAAAATTACCTATTTCATGCATTTCATGCATTACATGCATTGATAATATCATTTAGCATTTATTTAGAATATCATGCATTGAAATTGGTTGCTTTACATATAGTGTTTGATTTAACATTTCTTCTAAGGTGTTAAAGATAAATAACCCATGATTTATTATTATATTTTATTAACTTTTCTTCTTCCAACGACTGCAGCACCACCTTCATTGTCGAGTCATGAATGCAGATCTTGCATTTATGGTCTTCGTGCGACCCTCCATCTCCCACTCCACCTTCTTGCTGCATAAGAAGAGATCTCCAGCGACTCACCTCAGCAAACCACCACCTCTGACCCACTACTGCGTAGAGAGTCAAGCTCTCCTCCACATCACCATCGCCAGCCTCAACCGTGTGCACAAGTCCACACCACCACGGGCAGGTGGGATGAAAGATCGCCGAGCCATTAGTGGCTTGTTGATTGCACAGCAAAAATACACCAGCAATTGTGCCATCTTGTGCTATTTCCTAGCATTTCCAGTGCATATTAGGTAGCCATAGTCGCATTTGTGAAAATAAACGCCTGCATGCATTTATTTGAGAGGGGAGGAGAGTGAATAAAATGGCCTTGAAATTTATGTTTTCCTCAAGTGCAACCTTGCAAAATTCACCATCTTTATTTTTATTTTTATTTGACTTTCTTCTCCACGGCTGCATGGCTGGGCCTTCTTCACTCCATGCTCTGCACAACTGCGTGCCCTACAGCCGCATGCACAACCAGGGCATGGCTGTGCTTGCCTTCTTCCTCTTTAAAAGGGCACGGCTTTCTTCTTTGAGCTGAGCCTGGTCCACACGCCAAAACCCAACACAGCAGCTTGCTCCAGGCCGTCTCCTCCTCTCTCCCCTCCATACGCAGCCTCTCTTCTTCTTGAAGAGCCACGCTGCGAGTAGGAGCAGCTCACAATGGTGCACAACCACCACTGTGAGTCCCACCACCGCCTAGCTCATCAAAGAGCCGGTGGGCGTGGTGGTTTCCCGCTCTAATTTCACCGTTCAAAGCATTTTCGCCATTACCACAGGAGCTTCAAGCTTTGAAGTCAAGCTCTGCAGCAGCAGCAGCAAGGTGTTAGAAGCAGCAGCGTAGCCCTCCACGCGCCTTAGGCGCCTATTCCACACCCTCTGCGCACGCCAGCAGGCCGCCCTCGACCCTCCCCGCGTGCCCTGTCGCGAAGCTCCGCCCGTGGCCCAGCTAGTTTCACGCATGCCAGCAGCCGACACAGACCTTCTGCGTGCGCCCCAGCTCACGCAGCAGCTCCCGCACACACAGCACCGCCAACACCCGTTCGCGCGAGCCAAGCGCGCACTGTAGCCACTATTCACACGTTTTAGCGGAACACTGTGGCTACAGTGTGGTGACCGGTAAGTTTCAAACTTATCCAGTCACCCGGCACTCTCTCTTCGTGTTCGCACCCGTCCACGCATGCTGCCCGTCCACGCATGCCCAACCGTCTGTTGCCCGTCCACGCATGGCCGCTCCTGCGTACGCACCCACCCGCTTCTTCGCGTCCGCACCTGCCTCACCCGCAGCGCAGTGCACTGCGGTCTCTCCCTCGCTCTCACTCGCTCCTGCATGCGCCCGCTTCTTCGCGCGCCTGCACGTGCACGTACACGCTCCTACGCACAGCATCAGACGATGGTAGCTGCGTGCGGACGACTTAACTCGCCCGTGCCTTCTTCCTCAGCAGACGATCTCTCTCTCTCTCTCTCTCTCTCTCACACAGCACTCTCTCACTCCTGCAAACACATACACATACACACACTCTCGTACACGCCCACTCAGTTATACACTATTATATACATATATATATATATACATATATATTTATATATATATATTTATATACATATATATATACATATATCTATACATATATTAGTACTTATATAGCTAAGTATTAGTATACATACATACATATATATATATATATATATATATATATATATATATACTTATATATAGAGATATATACACATATATATTTACATATATACATATATTTATATAGGTATAAATATATAAATAAATACATATATATATATACATATATATACACATATACTTATACATATATATATATATACAAATATACATACATATATACATATATATCTATAACTATATATACATATATATATATATATATACACACATATCTATCTGCATATATCTATATACATATATTACTATATATATATATACATACATACATACATATATATACATCTATATAGTTATATATACATACATATATATATATATACATATATCTATCTATACATATGTTTACATATCTATATATATATATACATATATATATATATACACACATATAACTACATATATACCTATATATTCATAACCATATATATATTTACATATAGATATATATTTACATATATATATATATTTTTTTTTTTTTTCATATCACTTACCATACGTTGTATCGCGGGAATATCTGCACCAGTTGCTGATATTCCCCGATACACGCATATAGAAAGCGTTTTCGCACACATCTTCCACCATCCATCCTACACTCCACGCAGCACTTCGTCCTATTGGTTGCGTCTTCCTAGACGACCACCGACTCGACATCGTGCTACACGCCATCTCCACCTCCACCCCCACCCCTTTATACATATATAATATATACATATATATATACTATATTTACTTTATTTCTATTTCTCTTTCCTGCTAGTAAAAAGATAAAAGAAATATACAAAAGAGAAAAGATAATCCTTGACTTGCAGGTACTCAGTGTTGTGAATAGCAAGACTAGTTTTGGAACCCTAATTTGGCTCAAAGGCAAGAACCTGCTTTTGAGGGTGTACCTCAAGGACAAAAATTATCAGAAAAAGAATCTTAAATATAAAAACACCAAAAACATAATAAACGAACGGAAGAGATTCATTGTAGAAAAGGCATAGAAACTTATTCACTTCTATTCCCACTTCCCTGAGTTCAACCTTAGGCCTAAAAGTGACCAAGATAAAATCAAGTAGGCCAAGTAAAAAAAATTTGTAAAAGAGATGCTTAGGCTCGATTTAGGTTAAGCACTATACTCATTTCAACGATAAAATCACCATATTAACACAACCTATCTGAGCCCGACCATACCCTCTTTTCTGGAGCCATTATCGGGGAAGTGCGCATTCAAGTAAGTTTTTACTCCATTCCTTTAATTTTTCTCTTCTCACACCGTTTTCTTCACAGGTGTTTTTGTTTGTTGCTGCGCAGGTGAACCTATTGCAAGGAGAAGGCAGGCAGACGAACTCGGAGACGTGAGCAGATCCAAGGTAGGAACAAGAGTGTGAAGACGCCAGCACTGCACTGGAGCTTCGCACACATTGCTGAACAAGTAGGTCTTTCTTTCTTTGCAACTTAGGTTAACTTGTCACCTAAATATATATAAAAAAAAAACTAAAAAAACTTCTTAGGATCTCTTGGGGCAAGTGGATTAGAAATCACTTGTTTGATTGTTTGTCATCACTCCCACCACCCCGGGATTTCCCACCAAACTTCGCATAGCGAAAATCCAAGAATCTTGATTCTTGAATCTTTCGCCGTGTGAAGTATTCTTTGAGGAAAAAATAAAAGGATTGATTGCCATCCCTCTTTGCCTCATTTATCTGCAATTCGGGATCACATTTTTGGTGGGGAGACTTGGAATTGAGTTGATTCCAACCCCACCATGACCTTTCATGTGCCTAAGATTCGATCCCGAATACTTCAACCCCAACAATTTGATTTTCTTTATCTTCTGGTTGAGCCTTGTGTGTGGAAATCATTTTGGTGATTGGGAGCACTTGAATTGAAGTGCTTTGGCTCCCTTTCACACTAATCTAAAATTGTTTTGTGCATCCACACATAGAAATCTCCATCTAGGGAAGCCCATTGCATTTTAGCATGCATTAACCAACTGACATTGAAGAAGGGTTTGTTGGGCTTAGAAGAAAACTTGTACTCCCTCAAACCCAGAGATTGGTTGGATTGGTAATTTAGAGAAATCCTAAAATCCATACTACTTAAGGCTGAATTCTAAAAACCATTCACCAACTAAAACTTCAATTTGAGGAGATTTCCCCATTGCATGCTTGGTTTACACACTTTGCAAAATCAATCACTTGGGCATTACCCGTAAATAACGCCCTTCACATTCCAGAAGCACTTGATCCTAAGCCTCTAACTAAAACTAGTAGTAACTTGACCCTTATTAAGGATTGGAGGTCTAACTACCTGTGTGTAGCGCCTACGTGCTGGTGAGGGTTCCCGTGTGCTATCCGGTGTCTAAGATTGGGGCAAATGGCCTTTTAATCTGGCTCGGTGGTTCCGCGGTGCTCACATTCGGTTCTGTAATTCGTGATAGTAGGTAACTTAGATCTTTAGGTCTAAGGGCACACTGTAGAGGTTAGGAATTCGATTGAATTGATTTGTCATCAAGTCTACCTTTGCAGTGTCATTTCTCTCATCTCTCTTCCCTTCTTATCCCCACAACTCTTCCTGCGGCAGTGCATGTTTGGGAGGAGGTCACAAAACCCTGAACTATGTGAATTGCCTGATAATTTTAGAAAACAAGCCGAATCGTCCTCCTCCACAAACATGGCTGCACACCCACCCCCAAATCTCGAGGGAGGAAACCACCCTCAAAACCCACCAGGTGGTGGAGCCTTAGATCCCATAACCTGCCTCCAAGACCAAATGGAAATGTATAATGAACAAATTGAGGCAATTAGGGAAACATTGGAGGAAATGCAAAACCCTCCCGAACGGGAGGAGCCTAGGTCTCTTAGCTCTTATCAGAATCCTGCTGCTACAAAGACCATAGGACAAATTCGGGTCCCCATGGGTGGGGACGACTTTGAATTGAAACCTAACATAATTGGCCCGATAAATTTTCACTTCCATGGTCTTGCAAGTGAAGATCCTTTTCTCCCAAACTTGGAAGACCTAACCCGATTGGCTGAAACTGTTAAACCAAGAAATATCGGGTTACCTATATAGTCCTCAAGAAATTGTTCCCGTTTTCATTGCGGGATAAAGAGTCGCAGTGGTTAGGCACACTTGGGAGAACCATCCACTCTTGGGAAGAGATGCGAACAGCATTTCTCAAGAAGTTCTCCCAATTGGGCGAACCAATGTGCTTCGCCGTGCTATCACCTCCTTTACGCAACAAAATGGAGAACAATTTCATGAGGCATGGGAGAGATATAATAACCTCCTCAGGAAGTGTCCGCACCACGGTCTGCCTAAGTGGCATATAGCCCAGATTTTCTACTATGGGCTAAATGAGACTTTGAAGCAGATTGCAGATGCCTCCTGTGGAGGGAATTTTATGAATAAAGATGAGAATGGAGCATTAGAATTATTTGAAAATATGAGTGAAAACTCAATGAACAATGCCTCCATTGTCACCTTTAATCATTCCAGCCTGCCTGGTAATGTCCACGAAGTTGACATGGGACCCTCCCATTCATCCACTAATCTCAGCCTTATCACACAGAAATTGGATGAAGTCTCCGTCGTGCACAAGAAGCTGGATGAGCTTCTGGCCAACCCTACCCGTTCTATGGCAAACACCCCCACCTAACCACTTCGTCACAATCCCAATTCTTCCAACACCAGGCTTATCCCGAGAAACCCTGTAAGACCTTCCTTACCGAGTGTCGCGCCGAGTGACTCAGTAAGTCATGTGGATCTGGCTTCTGCAAGCCAGTATTTTGACACGGAGGACCAAGCCTCCCTGTGCTCGGATGCAAATTTACATGCAGATACGTCTTCTGGCATAGAAGATGCTTGCTCCCTGGGGAATAACCCGTTCTTTGCCACTTATAACCCACGGTGGCGAAATCATCCAAATTTCGCAAGGTCTAACAACCTGCAGTGCCAAAACCCTGTTGGTTGACCAATGCGACCGTTTGCACCCATCATCCCAAGGGCCCAGTCTAATCCTATGGCGAATCCGCCATCTGGTCTTTGCGTACCGCAAACAGAACATGCATCAAGTCCTCTTGACAAATTGATGCGAATGATGACGGAAATGTGAAAGTGCCATGAAGAGAACATGACCTCTCTTCAGCACCAATTGGCGCAGCAGAATGCTGAGATCAGCCAACTACACATGGTGACTCGATCTCAGGGCACTCTTCCAGCTCAACCTGTTCCAAACCCACGAAATTTCGTACCCCATGGTCCTCAACCACCGGTACAACCTTCTTAGGGGCAGGTTCATCAAATTTTGCAGGCTCTGAGCATTCCACCGGGAATTCAGGCTATTCCCGCTGCAGCACCTCACTCTTATGTCCCTATTGCGAACCCTCCTCCGCCTTATGATCCCATTGGACCCTCATCGTCCAATGCGATCACTACGAGGAGCAGTAAGCAAACCGTCGATCCACCTCGACCTGATCCTGGCCCATCTTCTTCATCGCCCTCTCATTCGGGATGCGCACCACATTTGTGAGAGGACGATACACCCAAATTGGTGCCAGAATCAGTCCCATTCCCTGAGGCTCTACTGAGGGAGCCAAAAGGCAAGAAGAAGGATATGCAGGCTTTTGATAACCTGCGTAATTTGTTCAGGGATGTTGAAATCAAGGTACCCCTGCTAGAGGCTATTGACCACATACCTACTGTCGCCTGATTTTTCAAAGACTACACAACACCTAGGCGACAGTCAAAGAAAACTAAGAATCTGGTGGTTCTCTCACCTCATGCGAGTTGTGCTATACTGTCAAATCTACCACCGAAGCAGAAAGATCCGAGCACACCGCTTATTTCCTGTAGCATTCAAGGCTGCAATTTTAACCGTGCCCTGCTTGATCTAGGATCTTCCATCAATCTCATACCGACCATCATGCTCGAAAAATTTTCCTTGAGAAATCTGAAACCCACCCCTGTCACATTACAGTTGGCAGATCGTTCTGTCAAAATTCGAAAGGGTGAGGTGGAAGATGTGGTGGTTAGGGTCAACAGTCTCTGTTTTCCTGTTGACTTTCTTATTTTAGATATGGAAGTTCCTAGCTCACTTTCTGATTGTCCGATCATCCTTGGTTGACCTTTCTTGGCCACAGCCCGCGCCCATATCGACTGCGAGTCGAGCTGTATTGCGATTGCCGTTGGATCTGAGAGGCTCAAGCTTAACATCTTCAAGGCAGCCAAGAACTTTGATTGCAATTGCATCGAGGATGACACGTCTGATGAGGACATGGCCGTCAGCATGTGTATCGGACTAATTGGGACCTATTCTGACTGCTACGGATTACCTGTAAATACTAATGATTGCCTGACCAACACATATTGTGATGTTCCCCCATCCCTCCCTATTCTCGTACCTTCTCCTGACCAGACTTCTGACGAGGTTTTCTCCGCTTCCCATACCTCATGGTCTAAGTCATATCCGGGCTACTCACCGCCGGTCCACACTCTTAAAGACTGGATTGCCCTTTCTTTCCCGCCAAATCAGGCGGATTTGCAACTCCACACTGGGACCTTGAGCCCACATACTACTCACTGGGGCTATCCCTTTTTGGATCCATCTATCCAAGAAGCCCCTCTTCTTGGCCAATCTGAGGGCCAACTTCTTCCTCCTGACTTGTTCTCCGATCCGCCTAGGACGCTCTCGTCCCAAGAAATGCCAGATCTTTCACCATCCACTCCTGAGCTGCAAAGAGCTGCCTAGTACACTAAAGTATGTTTTCCTAGGACCAAATGAAACCCTCCCCGTAATCATTAGTTCAAAATTGACCAGGGAGCAAGAGTGCAAACTAACTGAGGTCCTTATGGAACACAAGGCAGCCATTGGATGGTCTTTATCAGACTTATCTAGCATTAGCCCCTCCTACTGCAATCACCGTATATATACGGAGGAGGAGGCTCGACCTTCCCGTGAGATGCAGCGACGTCTCAACCCTAACATGCGAGAGGTCGTTAAGAAGGAAATTATTAAGTGGCTGGATGCGGGTATAATCTACCCGATCAGCGATAGCCCCTGGGTGAGTCCAATTCACGTTGTGCCCAAAAACGTAGGACTCACCATCCGTGTCAATGACAGGGGTGAATCCATCCCTACACGCACTCCTACATCTTGGAGAGTGTGTGTAGGTTATAGGAAACTCAATGCTGCAACTAAGAAAGATCACTTTCCGCTACCTTTCATTGACCAAATCCTGGAGCGCTTTGCGGGAAATAAATTTTTCTGTTTCCTAGATGGATTCTCAGGATATAACCAGGTGGCAATTGACCCCCAGGACCAAGAGAAAACCACTTTTACCTGCCCCTTCAGTACCTTTGCATTTAGAAGGATGCCATTGGACTTTGCAATGCGCCAGCAACTTTCCAGAGATGTATGCTGGCAATATTTCATGACATGGTGGGTGACTTTCTCGAGGTCTTCATGGATGATTTCTCGATCTTTGGACCATCTTTCGATGACTGCCTTGCTAACCTGACCTGTATCCTTAGGAGATGTATTGGTGTAAACCTCATGCTTTCTTGGGAAAAAAGTCATTTTATGGTGCACGAGGGAATTGTTCTCGAGCATATCATCTCCGATAGGGGTATTGAGGTTGACAGAGCTAAGCTTGATGTAATTACTGATTTACCTGCGCTTGGCTCTGTGAAACAAATCCACTCCTTCCTGGGACACGTCGATTTCTATAGGAGATTCATCAAAGATTTCTCCAAGATTTCTCGACCTTTAACTCATCTCCTAGCAACCGACGTACCCTTCGATATGGGCCCCGACTGCATACGAGCATTCATGCAGCTGCGTAATGCTATCACCAAGGCCCCTGTTCTCCAGCCACCTGATTGGTCCCTCGACTTTGAACTCATGTGTGATGCGTCCGACCATGCAGTCGGAGCCATCTTAGGACAAAGACGTGATAGACACCCCTTCGTGGTGTACTACACCAGTAAGACGTTGGACGAGGCCCAGTGTAATTATACTACCACTGAAAAAGAAATACTGGCGGTCATCTTTGGGCTGGAGAAATTCCGCTCTTACCTTCTGGGCTCACACGTTATTGTTTTCACTGATCACGTGGCCATTCGCCATCTCATGCACAAGAAAGATGCCAAGCCCAGACTGATTCGTTGGATCCTTCTGCTCCAAGAAATTGACATTGAGATCCGTGATAAGGTCGGGGCCCAGAATGTGGTGGCTGATCATCTTTCCAGACTGGACCCTAACCATATTGGACTTACTCTGCCAATTAATGAGATTTTTCCTGATGAGCACCTATTGGCAATTAATGTGGCAAGTGGACCTTGGTACGCCGACATTGCCAATTACCTTGCTTCTAGATCCCTTCCACGTGGCTGGCATAAAAACCAACGTGAGCGTCTCATGGCAGAAGCAAAGTATTATTTCTGAGATAATCCACTTCTTTTTAGGATAGGTGCTGATCAAATCATCCGTCACTGTATTCCTGACAGCGAATTCCCCAGTGTGCTATCCTTCTGCCACGATCAGGCCTGCGGAGGCCATTTCTCTAGGAGGAAGACTGCAGCCAAGGTGTTGCAGTGCGGTTTCTTTTGGCCCTCCCTTCACCAGGATGCACACAAGTATGCCAAACATTGCACTAGGTGCCAGTCGTTAGGGTCAATGTCACGTCATGACATGATGCCCTTGCAACCCATCCTAACTACGGAATCTTCAACATTTAGGGAATTGATTTCATGGGTCCCTTTGCTCCTTCCAACGGCTTCGAATTTATCCTCGTGGCTATTGTTTATGTTTCGAAATGGATCGAGGAAATTCCTGCGTGCTGTGCTAACCATATTATGTCCACTCGATTTGTCAAAGACCACATCTTTGGGCACTTTGGGATCCCTCGAGCCATTATCACGGATGGAGGAAGCCACTTTACCCATGCATCTTTTCGGGCACTTCTGAGGAAATACGGAGTCCACCATTGTATCGCATCCCCGTATCATCCTCAGACGAACTGCCAGGCAGAGGTGTCAAACTGGCAAATCAAGCAAATTCTCCAGAAAACAGTTCGGCCTGACCATAAGGATTGGTCCGACAAGCTGATTGACACACTTTGGGCATATCAAACCACCTTCAAGGCTCCCCTTGGTATGTCTCCTTATAGAATCGTTTACGGGAAGCCTTGTCATTTTCCTGTGGAGTTGGAGCACCACGCTTATTGGGCAGTTTGCTAATGTAACCTCAACCCAGACCTATGTGGTCGAGAAAGGAAACTCCAACTCCAAGAGCTGGAAGAGCTCCATCATGAAGCCTATGATTCTTCTTTAACTTTCAAGCAATGCACTAAGGCTTTTCACGACAGCCGTATTCGGCGGAAGGAATTTGAGCCATCTCAGCAAGTTTGGCTCTACAATGCCCGGCTCAAATTCTTTCCTGGGAAACTAAAGTCCAAATGGACTGGTCCTTTCCTGGTCTCGAGACCATTTCCCAATGGGGCCGTTCAGATTGAAGATCCCAAACCTGGGCAAAAATTTATGGTCAATGGGCAGCGTTTGAAACCCTATCTCATTTATGAACCTGCCCCCATTGGAGAATCTGTTGCCCTGCTGGAGGGTAACTAATGTTCTGCCTCATTGAGTCCAGCTGGGGATGTTAAATTCAGTGCTCGTTGGGAGGCACCCCAACAACACTCACCATCCACCATCACTTTTCATGCCACTGTCATGCTCACTTCACTTTTCACCTCACCACCCACCATCCACCCGCCCTACCACCCTGCTATATACCCTGCACCTCAGCTCTCGTTACCCGATCTTTCGTCCTTCCTCTACCCTACCCTGCATGCATATGAGGACATAGCATCGTTTGGCATGGGGGGGTGGATAGGCATCCATAAGATCTGGGTATTTTAGGGTATCATGTAGTCTCCATCTATCCATAAAAATAAAAAAATAGTGTTTGGTAATGATCTGAAGGTTGAAACAAAATGCAATAAGTGTTTATGGATATTCAACCACTATTTTGAAGACTTTCCTGGCCACAAAAGCTTGATTTGCTCTGGCTTGACTTAATTCACTTGAGCATTGACAAGATAGATCGGAATCTCTCCTAACTAAGGATGTATTCTTGTACCTGAGACACCAGTACAGGATCCGTTGGTTTACTTCTACTCGAGAGCCTAAGTAATCTTGGTTCACACTACACATATCGAGAAAGACCAGGTGAACATGAGATCCAACCCTAGTGTTCATTAGGGAAGGTGGAGTCCTTACCTGTGCGCACAGGTAGACTTTTTATCCCAGGCTTTAGTCTTGTGTTTAGGAGAGACTCTTTCCACCAAAAAGAAAAGTGTGCTCCTCCAAATAATGTTGTAAGGGATATACTGACATGTGTTTCAAAAAAAAAAAAAAGATGCAAATAAGTCAGTAAGTCTCGCAAATATCTATAAAGTCTTCCCCCTACAAAAATTCTTTAGGGCAAGTTACAAATACCCTGTTTTCTTTGAGCCACAAATGTTACAAAATGGGAGTTGAGTTTTCCGTCATCTTTTTAAGGGTCAATCCAAAGACATGAGCTGAAACTGGGACCAACTTGCACTTAAAAATTCGTGAAGCCCTGGGCTTGAGTCTAAATGTTCATTTGGTTAGTCTTAATCCTTCACTAAGCACAAGCCATAATCTCTCAAGCTCTCGAGTACGGCAAAAACCTCCTGGGTCCTGGAATCGTACTTAAGGTTTAAATATCAAGAGTCCTGGTTAGTTGAGAGATGATCTATGTCACGTAAGACTTAAAGTACCGGTAGTCTTCTCTGCAATTGGTTCTCACAATATCCAACAATAAACACACCTATGTTGCCTCAGAAAAAAAATCTTTAGCTTAAGATCATTTCTAAATATAATACAAAAAATGATTTGCTAGGGACTAGCAAAAGATAGGCATGGGGGTATGATTGCACAACAAAAATATACCAGCAATTATGCCATCTTGTGCTACTTCCAAGCATTGCCAGTGCATATTAGTTAGCCATAGTCGCATTTGTGAAAATAAAAGCCTGCATGCAATTATTTGAGAGGGGAGGAGAGTGAATAAAATGGCCTTGAAATTTACGTTTTCCTCAAGTGCTCCCTTGCAAAATTCACCATATTTATTTTTATTTGACTTTCTTCTCCGCGGCTGCATGGCTGGGCCTTCTTCGCACCATGATCTGCACAACTGCTTGCCCTACAACCGCATGCACAGCCAGGGCATGGCTGTGCTTGCCTTCTTCCTCTTTAAAATGGCACGACTTTCTTCTTTGAGCCTAGCCTGGTACACACACCAAAACCCAACACAGCAGCTTCCTCCAGGCCATCTCCTCGTCTCTCCCCTCCATACGCAGCCTCTCTTCTTCTTGAAGAGCCACACTGCGGGCTGGAGCAGCTCACAATGGTGCACACTCACCACTGTGAGTCCCACCATCGCCCAGCTCATCAAAGAGCCGATGCGCGCGATGGTTCCTTGCTCTAATTTCACCGTTCAAAGCATTTCCACCATTGCCACAGGAGCTTCAAGCTTTGAAGCTCAAGCTCCGCAGCAACAGCAGTGCAGCCCTCCACGTGCCTCAGGTGCCTGTTCTACGCCCTCTGCGCGCGCCAGCAGGCCGCCCTCGCCCCTCCCCGTGCACCCTACCGCGAAGCTCTGCCCATGACCCAGCCGGTTTCACGCACGCCAGTAGCCAGCATAAACCTTCCACGCGTGCGCCAGCTCATGCAGCGGCTCCCGCACACACAGCACCGCCAACACCCGGTCGCACGAGCTGAGTGCTCACTGTAGCCACTGTTCACGCATTTCAGCGGAACACTCTGGCTACAGTGCAGTGACCGGTAAGTTTCTCACTTATCCGGTCACCCGGCACTCTCTCTCCGCGCCGTGACCGTCTGCTGCCCATCCACGCACCCCCGCTCCCCCATATGCACCCCCCCGCTTCAATGCCTGCTTCTTCATGTTCGTACCCGCCTCACCGCGCAGCGTAGTGCGCTGCGGTCTCTCCCTCGCGCTCACTCCCTCCTACGTGTGCCCGCATCTTCGCGCGCCTACGCGCCTACGCGTGCGTGTGCACGCTCTTGCGCGCAGCATCAGACGACAGTAGCTGCATGCGGACGACTTAACTCGCCCGCGCCTTCTTCCTCAATAAACGATCTCTCTCTCTCTCTCTCTCTCTCACAGCACTCTCTCACTCCTGCAGACACATACACACACACCCACTCACTTATACACTATTATATACTTATATATATATACATATATATTTATTTATATATATTTATATACATATATATATATATACATATATCTATACATATATTAGTACTTATATAACTAAGTATTAATATACGTACATACATATATATATACTTACATATAGAGATATATACACATATATATTTGAATATATACATATATTTATATAGGCATAAATATATAAATAAATACATATATATAAATATTATTACCTATATAACTAAGTATAAGTCTAGATACATATATATGTATATATATAAATACATATATATACACATATACTTACATATATATATATACAAATATACATACATATATACATATATATCTATAACTATATATACATATATATATATATATACATATCAATCTACATATATCTATATACATATATTACTATAAATATATACATACATATATATATATATACATCTATATAGTTATATATACATACATATACATATATATATATCTATTCATATATCTATCTATACATATATTTACATATCTATACATATACACATATATATATATATACAAATATAACTACATATATACCTATATATTTATAATCATATATATATTTACATATAGAAATATATTTGCAGATATATATATATATTTTCATATCACTTACCATACGTTGTATCGCAGGAATATCCGCACCAGTTGCTGATATTCCCCGATACACGCATATAGAAAGCATTTTCGTACACATCTTCCACCATCCATCCTACACTCCATGCGACACTTCGTCCTGTTGGTTGCGTCTTCCTAGACAACAACCGACTCGACACCATGCTACATGCCATCTCCACCTCCACCCCCACCCCTTTATACATATATAATATATACATATATCTATATACTATATTTACTTTATTTCTGTTTCTCTTTCCTGCCAGTGAAAAGATAAAAAAAATATACAAAAGAGAAAAGACAATCCTTGACTTGCAGGTACTCAGTCTTACGAATAGCAAGACCAGTTTAGGAACCCTAATTTGGCTCAAAGCCAAGAACCTGATTTTGAGGGCGTACTTCAAGGACAAAAATTATCAAAAAAAAATCTTAAATAGAAAAACAACAAAAACATAATAAATGAATGGAAGAGATTCATTGTAGGAAAGGCGTAGAAACTTATTCACTTCTAATCCCACTTCCCTGAGTTCGACCCAGGGCCTAAAAGTGACCAAGATAAAATCAAGTAGGCCAGGTAAAAAAATTTTGTAAAAGAGATGGTTAGGCTCGATTTAGGTTAACCGCTACACTCATTTCAACGATAAAATCACCATATTAACACAACCTATCCTGGCCCGACCACTTGTGTAGCTTATCGCGAGCGTGTACCTGAAAGCCATGTGGTTATCACCAGCCACCATCGCCAGCAACCACCACCAGCAACCATCCATGCACGTTTAAGACGTCTGGGAATGTTCCTAGACGTCTAACCTCCCAACAATACCACCTCCATCTTCTTCCTCTTTTCATTCTCTGTTTCATTTCCACCGAGAAGTACCCATCACCACCAGCCGTTACCTCCTTCCCAGGCATGACGCCCGCCACTGCCATCCTTCCACGTGCCCCAGCAGTGCCCCTTCGTGTGCAGTAGCGCACCACACAAATCCTACGCACCACCCCCTTGCGCCTCCCCCACGCCCGCACCTGCCCACACACGCATAGGCCACCACCCCTCGCTGCACCTCCACGTGCACAGCAACAGCGGGCAACCACGGCCTAGCCAGCCCTCCAGCGCGTTCACTTCTAATCCCACTTCCCTGAGTTCAACCCTGGGCCTAAGAGTGACCAAGATAAAATCAATTAGGCCAGGTAAAAAAATTTTGTAAAAGAGATGGTTAGGCTCGATTTAGGTTAACCACTACACTCATTTCAATGATAAAATCACCATATTAACACATCCTATCCGGGCCCGACCACTTGTGTAGCTTACCGCAAGCGTGTACCTGAAAGCCATGCGGTTACCACCAGCCACCATCTCCAGCAACCACCACCAGCAACCATCCATGCACGTTTAAGACATCTGGGAATGTTCCTAGATGTCTAACCTCCCAACTATACCACCTCCATCTTCTTCCTCTTTTCATTCTCTGTTTCCTTTCCACCGAGAAGAACCCATCACTACCAGCCATTACCTCCTTCCCACGCACGACGCCCGCCACTGCCATCCTTCCACGTGCACCAGCAGTGCCCCTTCATGTGCAGAAGCGCACCACGCAAATCCTATGCACCAGCCCCTTGCACCTCCCCCTTGCCCGCGCCTGTGCACACACGCACAGGCCATCACCCCCTCGCTGCTCCTCCACGTGCACAGCAACAGCAAGTAGCCATACCCTGGCTAGCCCTACAGCGTGTGCAGCCCCCTCGCTTGCGCCTCCACCATGCCTGCAGCATACACCTACGCACCCTTCAGCAGCATGCAACACCACTTCCTCAGCAAACTCCTCGCCCCCACACGGCCAACAACGTGCAGCTGTAGTAGCTGCGCTCAGCTAGCTCCTCACCCCTGCGCGGCCTGCGTGCCTCCATCATGCAGCAGCAGTCGCGAGCACAATTACCTCTCAGCAGCTGAGTCCTCCAGCAGCTTCCGCTCTCACGACCCATCATCTCCATGCACAGAAGCTGTAGCCAATAGCCACCGCTACTACTCATCTCCTCCGTCCGGCCACCTCAGGTCGTCTTGCACCACGCTACACCCACCGCTGCAAAGCTCTCCCTCTAGTGCTTCTCTGTCGAGAAGCTCACCGTCGGCCTTAGCCTCCTCCTTGTGCACAGACAAAGGGAAGCCATTCCCCTATTTTGCTACAATAAATGGGGTATTAGTTTTTACATTCAATGCCATTGCAAACTTCTATTTTTATTTTATTATTGTGAACATTGCATTGATCTCCCTCTTGTTTGGTATAAATGCAATTTCAGATTATGCTCTCATTCAAACTCATATCTAACATGGTTTTCGACACAATTTTTGGGGGAAACAATTCGTCAACATCTATTTTTAACCCGTACGAGGTTTAATAGGCCATTACCTCCCTGTGGATATGACCCGCTCTCTCAAGTGGTTTATTTTCAATTTAATACTTTGATTAGTCGATTTTCCACCACTTTAAAATGCAATGACAAATCATCTTAATCATCCTATTTGAAAGTGAAAATCGACTCTTCAAATGGCACCATTGCCAGGAGGCAACATGCTTAATTAACTCGTAATTATTCATTTGTTCATGCTGATTTAAATTGAGGCATATTTAACTTGTTTTATCTGATTTGGTGTGAGGTACGTATATTACATATGAGTTGTCGCATTAGCCTCAGTAACACCATGGTGGACCTTGTTTCCACCACTTAGAGGAGGGACTAAGCTTCGCGTCTTGGTGGACCTTGTGGCCACCTCTGAGATAATTACAGGAGCTTGTGGGCCTTGACCCCACATGCATAGAGACGCATGGAGGACCATCTAGGAGGATTCTTCCTCTTAGAATTTTGATTTTGCATTTTAGAATAGACTCTTTAGGCTTAGTTTAGTTGTTTGTTTTCTCGCCCTCGTACTTTGGGGCCAATTTAGGCGTTTGTTCCCTGATTTTGTTTTAGGCACGTGTTGGGTAATTTTTGGGAGTCTGTTCCCTTTTTCTTTAGATTTAGATTTTTACTTTCTTTTATGGATTGATTTTATTTTTCTTGATTGTGCATATCTAGAAAAAACAAAAAACAAAAACACGAGTTGCTTGCTAGAAGCTGCCTACCCTTAGGACGAACCATTCAGGTTTGTAGAACCAACCTGTAGATTTATTTCTCTGCATTGCGTGCATTCTGGCATCGTTGATTGCTAGAAGCAAGGTATGTATTATTACTTTGCATCCATATTTTGATCACACATTTGCATTTGGACTTAATTCCAAGACCACATAAGTTGTCTTGAAACGAGTTAACAAGTGGTCACATTTTCTGAAAAAGGACTAATGAAAGGAGGAAAATATAAAACCCAAGGAATTGATTTGAGACATTGTGCTACGATTCAAAAATTCAAACTTTTACGGTAAATGGACACATGCATGACTGCACACTAAAGCATGCAATTAGACACTCCTAGGTTTTGAGCTACTAGGAAAGAACTCTCGTACCATTGGATACCAAAGTGCTTAAAACTTAAGATCAACAGTTTTGTAACTCCAAGGAGGGGGATACCCTGTCACAGATTTTTGAGGGTAGTTAAGAAGCACCGTGAAAGCATAGTTTCAAAGGAAGGCTTAGGACTACTTGCATCCCTCGATCTTCCATCCTTGGAGTACTTTACCATTTGAACATTAGGGAAGAGCACCTAAGTTCCAACTAGGTCTCTTTGGGCATATCGTAGGTCAACAATAGGCACGTAAATTGATTGAACAAACTGTATTGTCACCTACAATCTGACTTAAAACCAAATGCCTAAATTGGGAAAGACCAAAAAAGTCCTTTTGAATTGTGTTTGCTTGGGGAAATCTGATTGTGGTGTGAGTTTGAATGGACCAATTTAATCACCTCCCTTTCACCTCTTGCCCACACCCTTACTCCCACTATGCAATCTTTAACCCCATACGTCGAGATGGTCCATCTTTTGATGGACAAAATGACAACCAATGGGATCCTTTTTTCTCCTACTATAGGAGTATTGGTTTGATTAAGCCCTAATTCAGTGAGCAGAACCTAGGAGTGGGATTTACCTTGTCTAATATCCTTCCCATGATTGATACACCCAACCCACCCACCATTCATTACGCTGATTTCCAGGGTTGGACTAGTACTCCTAGGCAACATGAATCTGGCCACCTGTGTTACACCCTTGATTCTGATTTTGGAAAGTGGCCACTAAAGGAAGATGATGATCTGGTTGAGTATCCACCTAAATTATATTGGAGTCAAATGAAGGAAAAAAATGGAACCTTTAGAAGTCCTTGACCCAGATGATAGCATTTTTCTGACATTTGATGAATAAGGTCGAGGCCAAGTTCTTAATCCCAACTTTCCTTCTGATGATGATCACAAGATGGAACTCAAACCTACCCTTAGGGAACCTGACCCTGAAATTCACTTATCTGAGGAGTCCGATGTTACTAGTGTGAACCATATACCCCAGGTAGAGTGCCCTAGGAGATTTGTAGAGATTTTAGATCATTCTAGATCTCCAATAGATGACGAATTGACTGTTGAGGAGGATGAATTATGTGAGGAACCTACATTCAGGATTTGGAGTGACACTAAGGGTGATTATGTCTTATTTGCAGAATTAGACTCCGAGGATGTCATAGATTTGATCAACTTCTCGATGCTCCTATTAATAATATCGCTCTTCAAGATCAAATAATGGAAAATGTGGAAGCAACTTCTGATATTTATGTGGATCCATATATAGACTCCAGGGAGGATTTTAGTAAAGAACAAGAACCCGAAGATGACATTGATAGGATAATCCCTAGATCTGTTGCTTCCAACCTGCCTTCGGAGTCACCCTCTGATTTGCCTATTGCTGAAGGAGAATTTTGACTCCATACCTTGAACTAATCACTAATGAAGAGCAGGAAGATACAAGTGATAGTACAAGGGATGCTAGGGATGCGATTGAGGAATTAGGAAGGATGTTAGGGATGGACACTGAGCCGATTAAACCCAACCTAGATCTTATGGCCATCCCGCAACCTCAAAACTTGGACACCCTAGACAATCCTTGGATTAGGAAATTACTCACTTTTGTTCTGACTAGGGGGCTTAGCAAACCAATATCTCTTGTAATGGGGTATCGGGTATGGATTGATGCTTTCTATGGTCAGTCCATCACCCTGGGGGTTTATCTCTGCACCATTCCTTTTGAAGGATCCTTGTCATCCTCTTCCAACCCATTTAGAGGCTACTATTCCAGTATATCTTTTAGAACCGTCTCCGGTGACCTGGGAAGATTTTATGCCCATCATGGTTGGGCGAACATTTACTATTGGGATTCATCATCATCTTGCCAACATCCTAGGTTACCTATTTTCTAGGCCAGCATTACTTTGCTCAATTTTAGGGCCTATTTCTACGATCCTTGAACCTGATTTGCAGATTCTTTGGTTACTCGGCTGCTAACAAAATGAAGACAGCCCAACTCTGACCTAGGTATAATCATTCTATGCAATGGGGACATTGTAGATTTTAGGTATGGGGTGGTGTACTTGGGAATATACATAGTGCATTCATGTATTTGGTTAAATCATTCTGCATTGCATACATTTGCATTGTTAAAAGAAAAAAAAAACATTTTGCATTATTAATCTTCACTAGCTGGGCCTAGCATTCTTAGGCAGACCAGAACGTTAGGTTTGATTATGTTGACTCTAGGTGTCTGACTTTAGAAGCTAAGTTAAGCTACTAGTTTTAGACCTTTAGGGTCCTTTGTGGACTTGAAAAAACTCAAGTAGGAGTTAAGTTGCGGACCATTCCTCAAGAGGTTGAGGAAGGAAAGCTAGGGATTAAGTTAAAGGATGGGTAGTATGTGATGCCTTTTTCTACCTTTTGGTTTATAGGTCCTCGTAACCTAAGCATCCACATTTCACACACACTTGGTCTTGTGTAAATAGTGATCACCATAATCCATTTCTTGAAGAAAATTTGGTTCTCTTAGTTCTGACTTAGGAGAAGCTTGAAAACACAATTTGATTGGAAGCATTTCTGCCGCAGAAGAGGTGGAGTATATACTCACCTTGACGATGCGATGATAACATGTCACCTTCTCGGCACTTGTGTCTTAGGATATCCATCCTACTGGGGGCATGTAAGCGCATTGTGAGGTTCAGGTGCCATGGGTGGCCCTATCTCGAAGTGCCGATTGCCACAGGCCTGAATTTGCTTTAGAAATCCATGGGCGATACTATCTCGAAGTGTTGATTGCCAGAAGTTCTTGGGGTTAATATGGGTGGTACTATCTTGAAGCATCAAAAGCCAGGCACCCTTTAAGGTACGATGATGGGGACAATGAACCCTAGGGTAGAGCTAGAAATTGAGGAAACTTGTGCTTGCAACTCGTCCTTAACCAACCTAGTTTGTAACTTAGCAAATACTTGGGAACTTTAGGTCTAAAGTCTGTTACTTAACAGGTTTCTAAAGGAAGACCGATTGGGTTGGCTAGTCCACATTGAGAGCTAGGATATTGCATGAATTTGCTAGGGACTAGCAAAAGCTAGGCATGGGGGCATTTGATGAGCCCATATTTGTGGGCTATTTATGTATTTTAATGCCTAGACATTAAGTTAACATGTACATTTATATAGCATACATTAATATGTAAATAGGATAACATAAAATTACCTATTTAAAGCATTTCATGCATTACGTGCATTGATAATATCATTTAGCACTTATTTAGAATATCATTCATTGAAATAGGTTGCTTTACATAAAGTGTTTGATTTAACATTTCTTCTAAGGTGCTATAGATAAATAACCCTTGATTTATTATTATATTTTATTAACCTTTCTTCTTCCAACAGCTGCAGTACCACCTTCAATGTCGAGCCGTGAATGCAGATCTTGCATTCATGGTCTTCATGCGACCCTCCATCTCCCTCTCCACCTTCCTGCTGCATAAGAAGAGATCTCCAGCTACTCAGCTTAGCAGGCCACCACCCCCAACCCACTATTGTGCAGAGAATCAAGCTCTCCACATCATCACCGCCGACTTCAACCGTGTGCACAAGTCCACACCACCGCAGGCAGGCAAGGTGACAGACCACTGCGCCATTAGTGGCTTGTGCAGCTTACCGCGAGCATGTGCCTGAAGGCCATGCAGTTATCACCAGCCACCATCGCCAGCAACCACCACCAACAACCATCCATGTATGTTTAAGACGCCTGGGAATGTTCCCAGATGTCTGACTTCCCAATAGTACCACCTCCATCTTCTTACTCTTTTCAATCTCTATTTCCTTTCCACCGAAAACAACCCATCACCACCAGCCATTACCTCCTTCCAATGCATGACGCCCGCCACTGCCATCCTTCCACGTGCACCAGCAGTACCCCTTCATGTGCAGCAGTGCATCCTGCATACCTGCCCCTTACGCCTCCCCCACGCACGCACAGGCCATCACCCCCTTGTTGTGCCTTTGCGTGCATAGCAGCAACGAGCAGCCACGCCCTGGCCAGCCCTCCAACGCACGCAACCCCCCCACTTGCACCTCTGCCATGCCTACAGCACGTGCCTGCACACCCTTCAGCAGCGTGCAGCACCGCTTCCTCCACCAGCTCCTCGCCCCTACGCAGCCAACAGTGTGCAGCAGCAGCTGTGCTCCGCCAGCTCCTCGCCGCCATGCGGCCTGCGTGCCTCCACTGTGTAGCAACAGTAGTCATGAGAACCATTCCCTCTCAGCAGCTGCGTCCAACAATAGCTTCTGCACTCACAACCCCTCGTCTCCACGAACAGAAGTTGCAGCCAACAGCCACCAACACTACTCATCTCCTCCATCCGGCCACCTCACGTCGTCTCGCACCACGCTAGACCCACCGCTGTGAAGCTCTCCCTCTGGTGCTCCTCCAACAAGAAGCTCGCCATTGGCCTTGGTCTCCTCCTCGTACACGGACAAGGGGAAGCCATTCCCCTATTTTGCTACAGTAAATGGGGTATTAGTTTTTACATTCAATGCCATTGCGAACTTCTATTTTTATTTTATTATTGTGAACATTGCGTTGATCTCCCTCTTGTTTGGCATAAATGCAATTTCAGATTATGCTCTCATTCAAACTCATATCTAACATGGCTTTCGACACAATTTTTTGGGGAAACAATTCATCAACATCTATTTTTAACCTGTACAAGTTTTAATAGGCCATTACCTCCCTGTGGATACAACCCTCTTTCTCGAGTAGTTTATTTTCAATTTAATACTTTGATTAGTCGATTTTCCACCACTTTAAAATACAATGACAAATCATCCTAATCACCTTATTTGAAAGTGAAAATCGACTCGTCACTTGGTAATAATAAAATATGAGGAGTTGAATGGGGGATTTAAGGTTTGGAACTTGATGTTGGAGACTTCTAGTACCGATATTGGTAACCTGTGACAGTACTAGATTGCTTAGCATAAGTTAGAGATGGAACTTAAGTCAGGTACTGAGGGCACCTAGTATCGGTATTTGTGACCCGTACCGATACTGCATGGGTTCAGTAGCCATGATAGAGGGTGTCAGATACCAATGCTCAGTACTGGTACAGGTTGGGTCATTTGGAAAGGTGCAATTGGTGCCTGGTACCGACATCGACGTTCGATACCAATACTAGCTGGGGTTGGAAATTGTATTGGGGTTGCCCAGTGTTGGTACTAGGGTCTAGTACTGATACTGGTAAACTTGTGGGAGGTTGTGCTGTGGGTGCACAGTACCAGTACTAAAGCTTATTATCGATACTAGCACTCCATAGACCTAAGGGTAGGACCAGTACTGGTGTACTCATTCTTCATCGTTGAACTCTAAAGAAGGATAAAATTGGCTTAACTTGGCTAAGGGTTGTGATGCGAAAAATGTGTGATTTGATAAAATTAGGGTTTTGAGTAATTGCAACGCACAAATTTACAATCGCTTTTACAATTTATAAAAACTAGATCCAAGGAGGCCAAATTATTAGTCACAAAAATGATTCTCTCTCTCACCTCTTAAATCAGCACATATATTTTTATCTAGTAAAAAATGATGTAGAAAATTCACGGTTTGTTAAAAGCAGTTTTTTGTCATTGAGATGCGTAAAACTGATCAACTATTAAGTTTATAACCTAGATAGGGAGAATATCTAGGGTCATCCAAGAAGGCCAAATTGTTAGTCACAAAAGGGATTCTCTCTCCGCCTCTTAAATCAACACATATATTTTTGTGATTTTCGTTTTGTTGTTCTTTTTTTTTTTTTGAAACAGTAAGGAAAGCTATCGTTAGACAATAGCAATCCGGAGGGTACTATATTTCAAATCAAACAAAACATTACAAAATAGATCCCCAACTGTGTATGAGGGACCAACACTCATTTACAATTTTCTCACATCTAATCGGTCTCTCCTGAAAAAACTTTTCATGTCGCGCCCTCCACACACACCATAAGGTTGCAGCCATACACCTGTATGGCAGTCCAGGAATGTCGAACCTCTACCAAAGAGAGTCCCAGGTAGGTAGAGGTTCTTGGAAAATCTTCCTCTAAAGGTTGTCTGTGACCAGGCATGAAGAAAAAATATGCGATGCACTGTCAGTGTGTAATCCACAGAGATAACAAGCATTCAACGTAGTCCCCATTCTCCTGTGTCTAAGATTGCTAGTGATCAAGCCTTCCCGCCTGCATAGCCACAAGAAAATTTGAACCTCCAAAGGGATCTTCAATAGCCACATTTTCCTGTCAATTGGATCACTCTCCACATCTGTGTTTGATCTGATGATCCTCTCATAGGCCTGCTACACTGAAAAAACCCCATTCCAGCCATAAGTATCAGCCATACTCTACCTAGGATGCATCTGCTGCAGTGCAGCCAACATATTTTGCCTATCTTGCCATAGCAGAGTGCCTGGTCTGCATTGCTCATGACCTTCCAGCCTCCAACACCCCTTTGCAGCAGACCACAAACTGCTGACAGTGGCCTCCTTATCTACAGCTACTGCATATGCCCTTGGATATGAATCATTTAGTATCCCCAAACCTAACCATTGCTCATTCCACAAACTAAAATCATAGCCATCTCTAAGCCTAGGTTGCAGCAGATGCCAGTTGCTTCTGATTGCAAGAGTAACAGATCGCCAAAATGGTGATGGTTTCACTGGTTGTAGCCTCTTCAGTGCACTATTAGAACCACCATAACTGTCTTTGATTAAGTCTATCATTATATCATCCTTGCAGTCCAAAATCTTGATGGCCCACTTGATCAAGAAAGCTTCATTGAACTCCTTTAGCGCCTTAATCCCCATACCACCTGTCTCCTTTGGCCTGCATATCTTTTCCCATCTGTTGGGCTGCATGAAACCTCTTTCATGGCTAGCACCTTTCCAAAAAGATCTTCTCCACATAACATCCAATCGTTTCCAAATAGATTTTGGGGCCTTAAAGATGCTGAAATAGAAGATCGGGATGGATGCTATGACTGAGTTAAGGAGGATTAATCTCCTACCCTTCGATAAGAATTTACTACTCCATCCTTTCAACTTGCCAGAAACTTTATCAAACAAAATATTCCAATCATTTTTCTTCAACTTTGCAGCTCTCAATGGCAGTCCTAGGTACTTCATTGGTAACTTAGCTCGAGGTGAACCCAATGTAGTCTCCAGCTCCTTCTGTTCCGGCTCATTCATGCCAAAGCATATCAGAGTAGGCTTTTCCTTGTTCAATTTCAGTCCTGAAATGTCCACAAAGATCTTTACCATAAGCCCCAGAGCATGTGCAGTAGGATTGGTCCCTTCCACAAAGAAGATCGTGTCATCTGCATATTGCAAAATGGGAGCCAAGGTTCTCCTGTTGGACAGTGAATACCCTCTGAAGACGCCCACCTCTGCCAATCTGCATGCATATCTTGCAAGCCCATCCACTACAAGGTTAAAGATCAAGGGGGCTAGAGGACATCTTTGTCTAACCCCACATTGAGGTTGAATCCAAGCACTACATGGCTTCCCATTGATCAACGGAGAAAAGGAAGCAGTTGTGATACAACGTTTCATCCACTGGATCCATAGAGGAGGGAATCCTCTCCTTTTAAATACCTCCCAGATGTAAGACCAAGAAATTGAATCATATGCCTTTTGGAAGTCAACTTTCCACATGAATGCCTTGCACTTCCTTCTGTGCCATCCACTCACCATTTCTTGAGCCAAAATGAAGGATTCTTGTAGTGATCTATTGGGCAAGAAAGCAGACTGCACAGGGTGGATTAGGCTCTGAAGAACAGTTCTCAGTCGATTTGCTAATATCTTGCTCACTACAAGGTAGATGGAATTTGATAATGAGATTGGCCTGAAGTCTGAAAAACTCTTTGCTCCCAATGTTTTTGGCAGTAGGAAGAGATATGATTTGTTGATCTTATCAAAGCCAGCATTTTCCTTCTCAAACTCTCTAATGATTTCCATCACCTCATTGCCCACCACACTCCACATTTCTCTATAAAAGAATACTTGTGTCCCATCAGGGCCTGGGGAACCTTCCATATTAAGCTCTTTAATTGCCTGCAGGGTCTCCTGTTCAAAGATGGCTGCTGCCAATTGAGAAGCCTGTTCCCTTATCACACCAGGTGCATCATTCCCTGCCATTCTCCATTCCCCTCTCTTAATTGCCTGAGAGGCTCCCATATAGTATTTGATAGCTTCTGACCTTATTTCTTGAGTGGAAGAGATTCTATGTCCATCTTTGATAATAGAAGAGGTAAAGTTTGCATGCCTCCTAGAGCTAGCTGCAAGATGGAAGAATTTCGTGTTGGCATCTCCCTCCTTAAGCCACAATTGTCTTGATCTCTCCCTCCAATCAATCTCCTATTTGAGATCCTCTTCCATTATCACACCCTGCCACATTTTCCTATCTGCAAGTTCCTCCTCTGATAGAAGACCTGCTGCTTCCTTAGAGTCCAACTCATGGATGTTACTCAAAGCCTCTACCCGCCTTTGTTGCCTTAAAGTGTTCACGGTAGCACCATACTCTTTCAAGATTGTGCGCAAGGCTGCCAGCTTGGATGCCAATCTGACAGTAGCAGAACCCTCCACCTTTTTAGCTTGCCACCATGAACTGATCATATGATGGAACCTCAGTTCATTCAGCCATGATCTTCTAAGTTTGAAGTATGAGCCAACTTGGATCTCTTCCCCACTATCCCAAACCAAAGGGGTATGGTCGAAGAAAGGTCGATCCAAGACAGCAACACTCGACAATTGGAATCTTTCAAGGATGTTCACATTCCCAAAAAATCTATCATTTTTTGGAAAGCAACCCATTACCATTGCTCCAAGTAAATTCAACACCTGAAGAAGGGTACTCATTCAGTTCAAGAGATTGAACCATCAGTTGGAAACCAATAGCTGAGTTGTTTGTGTCACCAAAAGACCTGTCTACCCCTATTAGCACACAGTTGAAGTCACCTCTTGTCAGCCAGGCTTCCCCTTGCACCAAATCAGCAGCAGCCGCCCAATCCTCCCACAATTCTTGCCTTGTAGATGCAACACAGGGGCCATACACACCAGTAACCCAGATAGTGTCATGCCCTTGGTGAGTTTGGAAAGTCAGTAAGTGTTTGGCCTTATGAACTTCCAGACAATGTGCCCAAGCCTTTCTCCACCAAATAGCAATGCCCCCTGATCTACCATGTGCATTAACCTTCACACATTCATTCGGCCCCGCAGCCAATAAGTCCCTCCATAGTCTATCAGAGTCATTCTCAATGTGCGTCTCTTGAATGATCGACTACTTAATCCCCCACTCTCTCAAGTATCTCATCAATGAAGCCATCTGGCTCTTATCGCGCAACCTGTGCACATTCCAAGTGAGGATTCTCATCTATCCTCATGAGATCGCTCCCCCTTGTGGTTCTGACATTTGCATACCTGCATAAGCTCTACAACCTTGTCTTCATCCAGCAGTAGGTCAGCCTTTGATTTCCTCTGCCTAAGACTATAAGGTGATCGACCCTTTGCAGATTTAGAACAAGATCCAACACCAAATTTGGGACCCTCCACCTCTTGCAGATTCTGCTGATCCCTCAGGGAGTTAGGCATAGTCTCTTGTACCCCCTGCACCTCATTATCCTCAACGCCTGGCAGCACACTCCCTGCTTGCTCAAACGCTGGCCTCGTTGCTTCCAGCCCAACCGATTCCTCCTTCTCTTCAACCATTGTCTCTCCCCTTTCCCCCAAGCGATGGTCCTTGCATTTTTTGTTAGAGGGGGACTCTTCAGGAGAAGCCCTACACCCACCCTACGCAACCACCTCTTCAACAGCTTCAAAATCAGACGACTTATCTTGCCTCACAACAGTGTCACCCACCGTGAACCTCAGCAGTAGCAACCATGAACTACCACCATATCCTAAAGTCAATCTGTCAGGGACCAAACCTGCTTTAAACACATCGACCATCACATTCAGCGATCGCCCATCACCCTCCAATAGTCCTACAACCACATCTTCTGCCATTAAGGTAAATCCAGATATCATGGACGCCACAACCTCCTTCGACCTCAGGTGTAAAGGTAACCCCTTGATCTCAAGTCTCCCCAACCTGGATCCCAATTTCTAAGGTGGCCTCTCCAGCAGGGCTCCATCGAAGGGAGAAACCGATCTCCAGATCACCGTTAGGCCAACATTGAAGGACATTTGAAATTGCAGTCTTTCGACGTCCATCATCCCCAATCCAAATAGCACAAAACGTGTTGGCAACAGAGAGGCGAACTGCCAGGAATTAGTTGATGGGGAAAGAGAGCTTACTAGATTGCGCAAGTTCTCTGGTGTCAGTCTCCTAGTCATAACCTCTCCGATCAGTGCCCCTCACAATATCAGCTCTGCCGCTCTGATGTTCTCTATCATAGGGACCTCCATGTCAACTGTATGCCCCCCAAAGGTATGGGTGGGTGGTGGTGGTGGTGGCGTCGGCTGAACCCTGGTATTCAAAATTTCAGAGTGTGGGAAAAGGCAGCCTTTCATCTGCCCATCAGGAACTCTACATGAATCCCGCTTGTGACCAAATCCACCGCATGCTAGACACACAATGGGAGATCGGCAGATAGCCGCCATATGGCCCCATCGCCAGCTCCGGAAGCACACGATCCTTCTGTTCTCCCTTGTGCTCCCTTTATTAGTCCACCTCGCCTCCATCACCCTTTTATCATGTATATCAAATTCTCTCCTCTCCTTTCGCCTCCATGCCCTTGACCTCCAAGTAGTCCATCCCTCGTCTTCCTTGATTCTACCAGTCGCCGCCCTGAGATCGCCTGTTGCTGCCTTGAGACCACCTGACGTCGCCATCCTGAGACCCTTTCCTCCTCTCTCTCGAGGTTTAGTTAAGTGAACACTAAACCCCTGACATTGCCCTCCGTTTTGTTGTTCTTATGGTTTTCAAAATAATAGGGTATTTGGAAAGCAAAGATAAACTACACTAAAACCTATGCTTAAGTGACAAGAATGAAGCCCTCTCTTCTAAGCTTACCCTAGGCAAGTGCACCTAGGGTAATTAGAAGAGAAGGGGTGTGTGCACTACAGCTACAAGAACAACAGGAAAAACACACTATGATTTAAACATGAGTTTGGAAAGCAAATATGAGTTATATTACTAGCAAAGTAGATGCAATGTAACTGAATGTTTGTTACATGAAAGATAAGGAAACACTAGCTAATATAAGGAAAATGTAAAGATAATGAAGAAGGGGGGATTCTCTGGTAGAAGATCTGGATGGGCCTTGCTCCAAATGTGGTTGCCCTACACTTGAAAAGAGTTCTCCTTCTCTTCCTTCTTCAATTGGCCTTCCTTCAAGCTCTCCTCCAAGGTGGGCATCAACTACCTTGTCATCCCCTCTAGGTGTGAAGATGACCTCCTCCTTATTGTGGCTAAGGGAGAAGAAACAAAGGAAGAAGGCACCAAGGGGGCAGGTAGGTTGCCTCCTTGATCTTCTTCTCTCCTTCTTCTTTCTTGGTGTGGAGATTGGGTGGATTAATGGTGGACCTAACTAAGGGAGAAGATGGGAATTATGTGGTGGTAGGGTAGGGTATTTATAAGATGGGAAGGGGGGTGGTTATGGTATTTTTTGGAGGGAAATGAAGGGGAGCTTGGATATTTTTGGAGGGAAAAATGGGAGGGAATTGAAGAGGTGACTTTGTTTTCCCTCCAAAAATACCTTTTAGAAGGTGTTGATTTTGGAGGGAAAAAATGGAGGTTGGAGATGGGTTGAAGGGGTAGGTGTAGGGTTGGATTTCAAGGGTTTTGAAGGGAAAAAGTTGGCACCATTTTTAGGTAATTTTGGAGGGAATTTGGTGGTATATTTTTGTGGTAGAGAGGGGTGAAGGGATGTATAGGGTTGGTGCCAAGATTGAGGTGGAATGGTGGTAGCTTAGGTGGACTTAGGTAAGGTTAGTTGGTGGAGCTAGTTAGGTGGGTTTTAGGGTTAGGTTTTGGTGGCTAAGGAGGTGACTAGCTAAGGTAAGCTAGGTTAGCTAGCTTAGCTAGTAGGGAGTAGGGTAGAGAGCTTGAGGGAGCTAGGGTTTTGGAGTTGAGCAGGAAGAAGCTGGAAGGAGTTGTACTAGAGCCAGTGGCTGCTGAAGAGAACTGCAAGGAGTTACCTTAGCTGGCTTAGCATGCTAGTTCATTACTAGCTGCTATGCCAAGCTAAGATGAGCTGGCTTTTGCTGATATGAGCTAAGGTGAGCTGGGTCTGGTCTTCCTGGAGAATACCTAGCTAGCTGGAGTAGCTAGCTTAGGTCAAGTAGCTTAGCTCAACCAAGTTGAGCTGAGTTAGGTCTCTAGGAGCTAGAATTGAGTTGGCCTGAGCTAGTCGAGGTCATCTTCAACTGATTAAGTCTGGCTAGTTGATGGCAGTAGCTAGTTCTAGTCAAGTTGAGCTTCCAGTGAACTGTTCTGAGTTGGAGGAGCTGAGATCAACTGACTTGAGCTAGTTTGAGCTGCCATCCAGCTGAGGTGAGCTGAATGGAGAAAGGGATGAGTTGATTTAGCTAGAATGAGCTAGGATCCAGCCAGGATGAGCTGGATCTAGCTGGGATCCAGCTCATAGGAGCTTCTTCATCTTCTGCCCTTTTGAGTGCCAAGGTATGTAGGATCTAACTTTATATCTATCCCTGACATTCAAATAGATGCATTAAAAATACAATAAAATGCAATGCATGCCTAACCTAGGTGAATGCCTAAATGCAGCCCGAAAAACTATTTACGAAGTTAAGACCCTAAGAGCTAGATCTATTTTACGGCACAAGACTGATGATAAACTGGCGTTTATCAGGCTGAAGTACAAACTTTGAGATCACGGATCTCTTGGGTTTGTATTACAGACATGTGTGTATGCTGGTGGTCTTCATTATAGAGGATCTTGGTGGTGCAAAACCTAGGTTTCAGGCACTAAAGGCGGATTTTGCAGTCCTTGTTTGGACGAGCATCTTGACCTAGCGATAGGTCGGGATTACCTGATAACAAATGAATGTTGTTTGAGTGTACTAATGAAAGGGAGCAGGTCCTTGATGTTTGATAGTTTGTTGAACATAATAATTATCTTGAGACTGTGCGATTCTCATATCAAAAATCTCATGTAATGTTGGAACCAAATTGGGAGTCTAGCAGGTACCCCAATGGATAGGGATGAATCGAAAAAATGCAATTCGAACCTAGAGGGGTGAAGCACATGTATGGGTGTGTGTGTGTGTGTTCACCTATAATTTGAGCATGAAGCTCCGTAAACACATTAAAAGCAATCTGATTTAACTAAGTAATGGCTTGAATCTCATGAGATGACACCTATGACTCGATCTGAGTCTAATAAAAGGAAATGCTTGGATCCTAAGAGATCCACTAGGTCCTTAGGACTGCATTCCGGGCATCGTACCCAAATGAATCAAAGAGATGGCAAGTCAATTAGGTGACCTCGTAAGGCTGCACCCTTAGACTTGGTGAACCATGGGTTCACTGCTCGGGTGAAAGACCCGAGCTATTACGATAGCAAGAGGCTACCAAGGAGATCTACCTCGAAAGAGGAAAGGATATTAGGTTTGGTGACAAAGCCTTGGGTCTGTCACTGGTGTTTGGTACTTGGATGTACTCGAATCTGACTTGATGTGAAGGCACTCGGGCAAGAGGCTCACTAGGTGCCCTCATCTATGGAGAGGCTGATGTACTGAGATGGATTGGTTGAGATCTCATCTGATAGAGGATTGAGAGGGCACACCCAAGGATTGCGGTCCTACTACTCCTGGCGGGAGCATTGGTGTGGCTCGGTAATTTTGGCCAATCTTGCAATAATGATTTGGTTTGTTCTCTAACTGGTCCTTGTTGGACACAGATTGGGCTTGTGCTCCGTGATCACAAGGCATAGGCCTGGGTAGCTCCCCCGAATCCTCTGACTGAAGTCAGCAATGTTCTCAATACGTAGAGAATGAGCACTCCTTTCTAGAGGATTAATAGCCTATTAGCCTCTCCCTAATCTAGGGCAAGACTACTAGGCTAGAACTCAAAGGAAAGGATGCATCTCAATCTCCTCTAATAAAGAAGATGATCCCAGAATCTGATCATTGAGGTGAGTGAGGAAATAAATTATTATACCAAATGTAAGGAAGAATTTGGGTAGCTTGTTAATTGGTTGCTTGGCCAAGGTATTTGGTCATGCCAGGTAGGGTTCGAGAAATTGGAACCTACAGTGTGGGTTTGGGCTAGGAACTAGCCAACAAATGAAACTGCACACTATCCTATTTGGTTGAGATACAGTAGATAATCATTCCCTACTGAGCCGAAAAGCTCATCCTAACTTTGTGACCTACTTTCAAACTATCATCACAGGTCGTCGACGTACAGAATTTGTCGATGTGCAAGTTTGTGTGTGCTCTGTTGACATGTACATTTATTTTTATGCATTGCTTTATAACAAATTATGTTTTTGTTATTGCTTTCCTGTATCAATTATGTGCCATTCTTTCTGTACTTCCTTCCATTTTATGTTGTAAATGGAACTCTTTTCAGCCTGACTTAGTTAGGTGCAATCCGAATTAAATAAACTAGCACCTCGTTCCATTCCGTCCCTTGGGACTCCAACCCTCATTTTGGGGTTTGAGTTTTGGGGCGTGACAACTTGGTATCAGAGCAAGCACTTCCTTGGAAGTTTGTACTGTTGCTGCAAGGGTACCACGATCGTTTATTTTGATGATAACAAAACACTTGTCATTTAACATTTGCTTTCGAGTCCAGAGATTTCAGGTCAATTGCAAATGGATACAAGTGTGAAGGGCCCGCATCCATGGTGGATTGGAGGAGCTTGACGAAGAAGGAGCCTTCGCTTGGAGAGAAAGCTTGAAGTATGAAGGAGATGAAGAATATAGATAGATTCCTTTTTCATGTATTTCTTTTGTTGTTTCTTTTGCTCTTTATTTCTATCTTAAAATATTTGTTAAAGAGCCTCAAAGTTATCTAGCAGTAGTCCTAGGAACACTTGCACAACTCTAAGATACTTAGATTTCTCGTAGAGGACTTAGAAAACTAGAATAGGCTTCAAACAGCCTTATCAGATGTCCAATCTGAAAATCAGACGTCTGATATTGAACTTTAAGACATTTGAATGTTGAATCAGACGTCCAAAAACACTTAGGCTGAGAACCAGTTATTATCTGCCAGATTTAGACATCTAGCCCCTAGTCCATACATCTTAGCAGACGTCTAATGACCTTGCCAAATGTCCAATTAGTGGAACGTTTGCTTAGAAAAATAATCAATGAGAAATGACCCTTGATTTTCTATCAAATGTCCATAGAGGACCTCAAATGTCTGATAAGTGAATGTTAGCCTCAGTTGAGCCAAAATCACTTATCTTCTGTTAACTAGCCATTTGTGCCTTGGGAAATCCATACCCGCTGTAATTTAGGTTTCCAGACGTCCAGCATAGTGCTAGACATCAAACCTTTCGTCTGACCCACTTACACTAGAACCCTATTTAGGTCTGACTCAAGTCAGGAAGGAAACCCTCCTAGAATTAGACATCTTATAAGTGACTTTCAGATGTCTGATACTTTTCCCAGACATCTTATAACCCTGTCAGAATCATTAAGGATTCTGATTGCAGCCTGATTTGCCTTTGGATAATTCCCAACGGCTACCTAAGGCTTCCACTGCCTTCCTAAACCTTCCTAAGCCTTAAATAGAAGAGTACCCTTGCCTTGCAAACACACACCCTAAACAACATTTCCACATGATATTGTGTCCAATTGATCATTAGAGGTGATCATGCTCTCCAAGCTTTAGTTCTACATCTAGAGAGCACCATCCCAGCTATGCACCCACTCTCCTTCCTATGATTACAAGGACGTTGTGCCATCGCTTGGTTCACACAGTCATGTTGCCAAGCCAACACACTTCCACCGAAAGAAAGATCCTTTACCTATAGTAGCTAGATTTAATTATTCACTTTGTAGCTCTATAGGATTATTGTAGTTTTTATTGTCTTTAGTTGGGTATTCACTTTGCAAATTCCCATCTCCTTCGTGAGACAAAATACTCTCGTGAAGAGGAGGGGTTTGATGTTACGCTACCCTTGGGTTCAAAGTAGCATGGTTGTAAGAGGTTCAATCATCCTCATTTAGGTGACTGGGTTAGTAGACTTGATCAACTAGGTCGATCGGGAAATCCTAAGTTGAGAAGCTTAGGTGGTGGTTTTTACCCAGGTTTGGGTTTCCTCCTTAAAATCGATTGTGCATTTGTGTGATTGCCTTTTGTGTGAGATTGATTTTTTAATTTCGCATTTCATATTATATCCCACATATCTCACCTCCTCCCATAGAAATTTATAATTGGTATCAGAGCAAGTCTTATTTTATCAGCATAACAACCCAGCATGGATCAATGGAGGGAAGCATCTTCGCCACAAGACACTCGGAGGGGCAGTCCATCGTCCGACCGTCGTACTTCGATGGAAACAGCTACAGCTACTGGAAGTTGAGAATGAGGATATGGCTTCAAGCCATCGACTTCACTCTATGGGGAAAATTGGAAACCCCATACAAAGTCCCGAAGCGACCCAAAGGAGGATATTCGCAACAGTAGACTCATGAGCTTTCCCTCAACACGAAAGATATGAACGTGTTGTACTACATGCTAAGCCCGGAAGAGTTCAACAGGATATCTCAATGTGCCACTGCATATGAGGTATGGCATACTTTAGAGGTAACACATGAAGGTACGTCCAAGGTAAGAGCCTCTAAAATAAATGTTTTATCTCAAGAGTTTGAATCTTTCTTGATGAAATCTAATGAGACGTAAAGTGAGATGAGTACTAGGTTCACTCTCATTGTGAATGGATTGAAAGCTTTAGGGAAGACCTTTATCAAGGGGGAGCTTCAAGGAAAGCTTCTTTGTTCCCTCAAACCAGAGTGGGAACAAAAGGTCCCCGCCATCGACGAGGTGAATGAAGCTGAAGAGCTCAACATGGAGGATCTCCTAGGAAACCTCATGGCCTATGAGACAAAGTTGAAGAAGAAAAAGTATACACTAGAGCCAAAGCGAAAGAAAACCCTTGCCTTGAAAGCCACATCAAATAGCAAGGTAAGTTCTGATGATGAAGACCTTCGAATTTTATTTAAGAAATTTTCCAAATTTTCTAGGGATTCAAAGAAAGAAAAGAGAGAAAAGGAGGAAAAGGAGAAAGAAAGCCCAAATCGTTGCTATCATTGCAACAAGAAGGGGCACATTTGACCCAAGTGCCCTTTTCTTAGGAAGGAGAAGAAGGAGAAGGACAAGAAGTACAAGAAGAAGGCGTTCCAAGTTACTTGGGATGACTCGAGCTTGGAGGAAGAAAGGGAAGATCCTAGGAAGAAGAATGAAACCGCTTGCTTGGGTTTCATGGCCATCTCAAGCGATCACGACTCCGACAATGATGAGGTAAACTCCAATTTACAAGATTCTTTTGATGAACTTTATAAGCTTAGTAAGTCTCTGAAAATAGAAAACAAAAGCTTTAAAGAGAATCTTAGTTTCCTTAAATCAGAAAATGAAAGATTAGAGACAAAACTTAAGAACCTAAAAAGTAGTTCTAGTTCTAATAATGATAATTTGTTGTTAGAAAATAATGATCTAATCAATGAAAATAGTAGATTGATTAAGGAGAATACCAACTTAAAATCTGAAATTTCCAGTCTAAAAGCTAAGATGTATGTTGTAGAAAAAGAACATGCATGTCATGGGGAGGAATCTAATAAATTAATGAACAAATTAGATGGCTTTTTTAATCATAAAGTTAGCCTTAGCCCTAAGGTTGAGAAAGGATCTCCTTCAAGGAGACCAACTAACAAATCTGGATCCAATCTAACTTGGATACCAAAAGATCAATTAGAATCTTGTTTTGTAGGTTTCAAGGGAGATTACAATACAAGAGATTGGACCTGCAGGCTCAAGGATGGTCTACTCAAGCTAGGAGGACCAAGGAGTAGACTAGAGAAGGAGAAGAGGAGACCAATGAGATGACAAACAAATAACCAAGCCATCTCGAGTCGACCACTCAATTGGAGATCAATGCTGATGCCCGGACCTCCAAACTTCAGACGGGAGCCCCATGCAGTTTGGCATCAACCTCCATTTGGGCCATTCTATTGGCCATGGTAGGTGAGGTACACCCTTAATCTTTTTTTTTATAGCATTTAGATAGGGAGAGTTAAAATTGATGAGCAATTTGTCCATCATTAAGGGGGAGAACCTATTTATTAAATCTATTTCATTTAGAAAGGAAGAGATTATTATATAGATATCTTGTTGTTACAAAAAGGGGAAGAATATTATTAACCCAAAACTAGAAGAGCATGTTTTAAGGGGGAGTTTAGGAAAATTGAAATTGATAAAACCTTTTTGATAATGTCAAAAATGGGGAGATTATTATGGATTATTATTTATGATTTTGTCATCATCAAAAAGGGGGAGATTGTTGGTGCATGGGCACCACAATCGTATATTTTGATGATAATAAAACACCTATCATTTAACGTTTTCTTTTGAGTCCAAAGATTTTAGGTTAATTGCAAATGGATACAAGTGTGAAGAGCTCACATCCATGGCAGATTGGACAAGCTTGGTAAAGAAGAAGGAGCCTTCACTTCGAGAGAAAGCTTGAAGAAGGAGATGAAGAATAGGATGGATAGATTCCTTTTTCATGTATTTCTTTTGTTGTTTATTTTGCTCTTTATTTCTGTCTTAGAATATTTGTTAAAGAGCCTCAAAATTACCTAACAGTAGTCCTAGGAACACTTGCACAACTCTAGGATACTTAGGTTTCTCGTAGAGGACTTAGAAACCAGAATAGGCTTCAAACATCCTTATCAAATGTCCAATATGAAAATCAGACGTCAGATATTGAACTTTAAGATGTCTGAATGTTGAATTAGACATCCAAAAAGACTTAGGTTGAGAACCACTTACTATCTGCTAAATTTAGGCATCTAGCCCTTAGTCCAGACATCTTAGCTTGCCAGACGTCAAATTAGTGGAACGTTGGCTTAGAAAAATAATCAATGAGAAATGACCCTTGATCTTCCATCAGATGTCCATAGAGGACCTCAGATGTCTGATAAGTGAGCTTTAGCCTCGATTGAGCCAAAATCACTTATCTTATGTTATATAGCCATTTATGCCTTGGGAAAACCATTCCCACAGTAATTTAGGTTTCCAAATGCCTAGAATAGTGCTAGACATCCAACCTATCGTCTAACCCATTTACACTAGAACCCTATTTTGGTCTGACTCAAGTTAGGAAGGAAACCCACCTTGAATTAGATGTTTGATATTAGGCCCAGATGATGGTGACAGAAGATAGCATCAAGGTCATGGAACTACTTGGCTGTGTCAGAAAAGCCTTTATTGAATAAAGGGAAATAAGTTTGGAGATTTGCTTGGGGCCTAATGGATGATCCAAGAATGTAGATAGCTGAGACATCAGCGCCTAGTGGACCAAGACAGTGTAGCAGGAGCTATGATAGTCGAAAGGACGATGACAACGATTCAACAATGGGAATAGATCTTGTGATTTCTCCTTTGGCGGGCAGGATGCACTCACATGCATAACCGTCGACCTTGACAACAGACTCTCGAACAGGAGAAGAGTTCTGGCATGGGAAGCACCCTAGGTACTATGTGTTTGTTCTGTAAGTGAAAGTGGTGCACTAATTTCGAAAGGAATCATGTGGGATCGTACTGGGTTCTTGTAAGGAAGGATTACCCCATGAGGGGATAGGTGTTAACCTTGACTACAGGACGCCAGGGCGGAGACAATGATGTTGGACTAAGAACTACTATATGGACTCACAGGATGCAAGCTGCACCATTCGGGAAACCAGAACATGGGCCTTGCTGTAGTTAAAGGGAAGCAAGTGATTGATATTCCTGTAGCAAATGACAACTTTGATGTTTGAGCTTGATTGGCGGGCTCAAGATGATAGATCCGATTTTAGTGGGTGGATTTCAATGTGAATTCCCTCTTTAGTGTTTTTTGGAGATTTTGAGGGAGGGCACCTGATATGATGTAATTATACTGTGTTGAGAGCAAAAAACTACGCGATCGAAGTTGGATTTGAAAAACCCATTCTTGTAGCTAGATTTACGAAGAAATCCGTCAACAGATAAGTTTATACTGAAATTCTAAGAATTCCAGGTCGAACATAGGGAGGCTACGTCGATCTAAAATCTACGATTATATTTTTTTTGTATTTTTGTTTGAAAATGAGATAATTACAATGGAATTGATACAAACAATAAGAGAGAGAGAAAGAGAAAGAGAGAACAATCACTTCATATAATAATAATGTTTCTACAACTACAAAGCGGGAAATGATTACAACTAGAAATCGGGAAATTTTATTCTAGAAAGCGATTAAAAAGAAGGGAGAGAGATGTTATCTCCTCGACAAATGCTTGGAGGACGAGCCGGACGAAGTGACACCTAGAAGATGGAGGATGGAGCAAGAAGAAGGAGGACGAAGCAGGAAGAAGCGAGAATGAGGCAGCACATTGTCATCGTTGCAGGATCCATTTCCCGAACAGGGGCGAGAAAATTGGATTTGGCTCTAGAATAGCGTTCCAGGTGTGGGACAAGCTTTTCTTAAGCTTTGGAGAGGGAGAGAGGTGAAGGAATGGGAGTTTCGTAGGGTAGGGGTCTCCTTTTATAGTTGCAAGGATAAGGGGCAATTTGGCCAATACATAGTTAAAACATTAAATGAGGGGGTCTTTAGTGACAGATTTAAGCATCACTAAAGACCCCACATCGCCGCAACCTCACACGCATGCCCACCTTCTCCCTTGCCGCGCACTTAACGCTCTCCCACATCCTCGAAATCTTAGTCGTCCGATCGCGAGATCGGACGGCTCAAATTACTCCTTGCCCCTTCAGCTGCGTCGCCTACACGTGCGATTAGCTGTGAGGCGGTGCATCTGATCGCGCATGTGCTCGATTGGGTGATTTGGGTTTTCTGCAGCTAATAACGTGGTCAAGATTAAATGCGCACGCCACAGATCGCGACTTGAACCTACGACCCGCGCTCGCACAACTCCGCTCGACCGATGCGCTAGCACCTCTTCTTTGTTGCACTTATGTTTTAAGCATGTGTACTCACAGCAGTTGGATCAATATCCAACAGCCCAAATCTCACCTCGCCGTGCCTTCAGAAGATGAGAAGCGATGCTACGGCCAATTTGGGTGGCTGTGATGGCACGACGTGGCGCCATCATGGCCGTCCATCTTTTGTGACATGTAGAAGGTGCCACAAATGTCGGATTGAGCCAATTTTCATGTTGTTAGGCTGCGATCATCAATCCGAGCCCATCCGTGTGGTCAGATTTTTCATCTGAAGTGTGGTTTGGCACCACCTTGGCCCTTGATCTCTAGGCTTCCTTGGACTATATCTGGTGCTACGGACATCCGATCAGGGCGATCTTGGAGTCATTGAACTCCAATTGTCGCCCTAATCAGATCCATATGGTTGGATCTTTAACCCGAGGCCCCGATTAAAAGTCCCCTTATCCTTGACAATAAAAGGAGGTAATTACTATACAATTTATACAATTTAACCTAAATGCATGATTATGCATGTTATGCAATATTTACAATGCATGATGCTAATATGACACTAAGAACATGCATTAATAGACATTTTTGGTTATTTAGATGTATGCACATCATACTGGTTGTATGAAGCAAATGCTATGCTGCTCTTGCACTTAGGTTGTTCTCATGATTTATGCTGGTGTGATTATCGCCTTAGTAGTATTTATAATTGTTGTGTTTACGCCTGATTGCCTTAGTTGATTTAGGGGACGAAATCCTTTCTAAGGAGGGTAGGGTGTAACGCCCCAAATTTGTAATACTCATAATAGGCTAATTAAAAAAACCTTAATTGGTTGCTTAATGTGAGATTAAGGGTTTAGGGAACCCTAATTTAGTGATTATTAACCTTGGAATTAAACAAATCCCCTAAGTCATCAACAAAATGTTAATAAATGAAAAGTTGAGGGGGCCATTTGAGAGGAAAACATGTTTGGAGGCTTTTCTTAAGGCTCAAGTAAGAATTTGAAGGGCATGGATGCAAAATATCCAACCCTTATTTAAGAGAGAGAGAATTAAAGAAAATAGCAAAAATCTCAATTTCTTTCCTTCTCCCCCTTAATTGATTCCTTCTCCTCAACCGACGCTCCCTCATCCCCCTCCTCCCTATCGGTTGTTGCTGCCGGTGTTGTTGCTACGAGGAGGAGAAGGGAAGGAAGAGGAGGAGAGCTACTGCTGCAGCTATTGTTGAAGCTACTATTATTGCTATTGTGGTTGCTACTGCTACTTGAAAGAAAGGACAAAAAGAGAGGAAAAGAGGTGGTGCTGCTGTTGTAGCAGCTACCATTGCCAGTGGTGATGCTGCTGCTACGATTAGAAGAGAAAGGAGCTCCAACTGTGGTAGGGTTTATTCTCTTCTTTCATCCTCTTGTTCCCACGACTAGAAGTAGCCAAACAGGGTTGTTTTGGATCAAACTTCCATGTTACTTGTGATAATGGTTGGGTTATGCCCTAGTTATGGGTTAAATCTAGGGAATGCCAAATGGAGGGTTTCCATTGTGGGTTGAAATTGATATTGAGGTCTATAAATTCATATGGTTTTACATGTTTACCATTATTCTGGGTTGTAGACATAAATGGTGGTTTGGATTAGGGTTAACTAAGTGTTTTGATATGTTGAACTGGGTGCAGGAAGCACCTAGTACCAGTACTGGTGACCAATACCGGTACTAGTTGACCTAGCACTACAATGTAATGCACTGATATAGGAACTGAAAGCACCCAGTACCAATACTAATCACCAGTACCAGTACTGGATGACTTCAGCTAGTGAACTGGGATGCCCAGTATCGGTACTGGCTTGGTTATGTTGGTATAGGTTAGTTGTGCCTAGTATCGGTACTGGTGTTTAGTATCAGTACTGGCTGGGCTAAAAGATAAATAACTGCTCGTGACCAGTACTGGCACTGACTAGAACCTGGGATTTGGTTCTGGGGGTTATTAGATGTCTAACAAATTCATTAGATGTCCGATAGCCCTAGTCCTAACTTATGATCTCCTGGTTAGACATCCCTGCAACCCGATTGCAGTTCCAGGGACTAAGCCCTTAACATTTCGACGTCTAACATTGCATCAGGATGTCCAATGTGCTTGTTTGGATGTCTAGCCAAGGAATCAGACAGTCGTTTGTCACTATTTGTGGTTTTTGGTTTGAAGCCATTGTTGGATGCCTACTCTTATAGTTAGACGTCCAGACTAGTCTCTAGACATCCAAGGAAGAGTTTAAACGTCCAATACTGTTGGCTTTGGACGAGTCTCCTTGGTATTTTATCTCCGATGTCCAAGTTGTGTATCAGACGTCCTATGATGCATTTTTAGATGTCTGACACTTGTGCTGGACGTTTGATAAGATACATGTGGTATTCTTGTGTGTGGAATTTCCCCACATTGGCCAGGAACATAAAATGATTAGCTAAATCCTTTTCTACTACCAGGAATGGAAGGTATTAATCCATGTTAGCGTCTAATGTTAGCAACTTGGATTTTGGGCATAATAAAGTCTTACAATGATTAGTCTTGATGAGAAATGGAGTGAAAGTAGGTATGATGCATGAGGCCATGTTGTTAGGATATTTGTAAGGCCATATGCATGATACTAAACAAGGTTTAATATGAAACGTGGAAAGGGTATAGAAACCCTAATTGGAGAATAAGCATAACTCTGGGATGATAGAGTGTGGGTTCTGTTAAGAACCTTGGTAATAATAAAATATGAGGAGTTGAATGGGGGATTTATGGTTTGGAACTTGATGCTAGAGATTCCTAGTACCAATATTGGTAACCTGTGATGGTACTAGCTGGCTTAGCATATGCTAGAGATGGAACTTAAGTAAGGTACTGAGGGCACCTTGTATCGATATTCGTGACCCATACCGAAATTGGATGGGTTCACTAGCCATGACAGAGGATGACCAGTACCGGTACCGATGCTCAGTACTAGTACTGGCTGGATCATTTGGAAAGGTGTAATTGGTGCCGAGTACCGACGTCGGCATTCAGTACCAGTACTAGCTGGGATTGGAAATTGTATTGGGGATGTCGAGTGCTGGTACTAGGGTATGACATGCGCGTGACACGTGTGTTTTGAAGAGTCGTTATAGCTTGCGCTCACGATGTCGGTTTTAAAATAAAGAAACGGATGTGAGTCTGAGTGTCGATCCCAGGGAGGCGTGAAAATGAGATTTCTCTTGTCACTTAATGTCACGAAAATAACAGGTTTTTGCTTACGAAAAGTTGTGGGTGAAAAGTAAGTGAGAGAGAGAGAAAGAGATTAGGGTTAGATTTGTTTCATTCGCAACATGCAACTTGAACATAAAATAGAGTAAGCAATTCAATAGAAAACAACTTCATTTAACATGCAACTTTAGTTCATAATTACAACACTCGATAAATGCTTGAACATAAGTAAAGTAAAGCTTAAAAGAAGGAAAGAGAGCGAGAGAGGGGACGGCGAGGCAGCCATGGTGGTGGAGGGGGGCTCCGTTGGTGGCTTGTCGTCTCCGACGATTACAAAATGGCTTAAAGGTAGCTAGGAGGGAGATAGAACACTTGCAAGTGGAGTGAATGCCTTGAATGCATAGTTGGAAGGAGTTTAAATAGGGAGAAGGTCTTTCCAAATGAAGAAGGGGTTTTAGCGACATCCGAGACGTCGCTAAAAACCTTCCCAAAACGTCGGTGAAGGCCCCTACCCGTCGGTTGCTCACGCATGCCTTATGCTTCTTCACGCCTAATCCACATGCACGCATTGTAAGCCGTCCGATCCAAGATCAGATGGGTGAGCTTCCACGCGGGGTGCTGGTGTGGATCGTGCTGAGGCACGCGCGTCAGCTGCGTCATCAAGCGCATCTGGTCGAGGCGCATCTGCAGGCGCCATGTCTCGCCATCTGCTCCATCCTCTACTGATCGGGCGGTCCAATTTCTCGCAGCGTGTCTTCGCCTCGCAATTTCCGTGCAGCGCGCTTCGAACCCATGTCGCGTGAGCATGGATGAGCGCTTCGACTGCTGCGCTGCGCCCGCTACTTTTCCGCAACGAGGGCGAGCGCGCAAGCGGCTCTCAACCGTTCGATCAAAGATCGACGGCTGAGATTCGTCCTCTAGGTGAAGGCAAGATCGGTCGGCGGTCTGGATGCAGCGAGAGAGCGCTGACAAGTCAAATTTCTGCTATGTGTTGTAGTATTTAAGTGGTGGAAAAATTGACTAATCAACAATAAAAATAACCACTCACAGAAGAGCGGGTCGTGTCCACAAGGAGGCAATTATGCAATAAACTCTCGATTATTTCGTATTCTTTTGGTCAAGTGAGAAATCCCTAGTCAAATCTGACATTAAATGCGATGGAAAGAAGATTCACAATTACTCAAAAATATAAGGGTATATGTGCAATTTTCCCTCACTGAAATCTTCAATAAATATATGATGATTTTATGTAATTTTCACTTGACATATACTAGAGAAAATTGGTGCACATATTGATCCCAAAACCAATCTTAAAATAGGTGAATATCAATAGCATGCAATTATCAAAAAGCATGAGGGTGCATTCACAATTTTATCGTAATAAAATAATCATAAATGAAAATTAATTTCTGGTGGCAATGGTAGTAAATGTAATTTTTAATCTCCCTCAAAACAGAGCATTTGCTCTCTCTCTTGCTTGCATGCGGCGAGGATCGTCGGCGGGGTTGTTAATGCCCTAGGGAGGTTGGCGAAGACGAAGCCTATCCGATGGAGGCCGCGGCATCGATAGAGAAGGCCGGAGGTGGCCGGTCGGCAGAGGAGAAGAATGCCGGAGGAGGCGCTGAAGGAGGGCCTACAGTGGAGAAGATGCCTGCGGGGCGATGGAGGCGCGCCTGCAGTAGGGGCGCTGGAAGGAGGAAGCGCTGAAAGGAGGCGCTGTGTGAGCCTACAGGCTGCTTGGTGCGGGCGCGGTGCCTACGGTTCGCTCTGCAGTGGAGAGCACTGGAGGAGGGGGAACGCGTGCGAAGGAAGGAGGAAGCGCCTACGCGAGCGGGTGCCTACGAGAGGAGGGGCACGCTACAGGGAGGCACTATGTGGGTGCGGCCTGGCAGCGGTGGCCGGTGAGCGCGCAAGGTGAAGCGGGCGCCTTTCTGCAGTGTGCTGGCACTGGAGAGGGGCGCACCCTGCTGGAGCGGGTGGTGAGAGCGGAGCAGGCAGAGGTGATGGCGCGAGCGCCTGCAGGAGGGGGCATGCCTACAGGAGCGCTGCAGGTGCTTGGAGTGTGGTGCTTGCAGGGAGCGCTAGGCGTTGGAAGGATGAAGTGCCTACACTGAAGCGGGTGCCTGTTGGCTAGGGTGGTGCGGTGCAGCACCTGCGGGTGCCTACAGGGGCGCGAGTGAGGTGAGGGCAGTGCTTGCAGGCTGCGGAGAGGTGATGGCACGAGCTCCTACAGGAGGGGCACGCCTGCAAGAGAGCTGGAGGTGCTTGGCATGCAGTGCTTGCTGGGAGCACTAGGCGCTGGAAGGAGGATGCGGTGAAGAACTTGGTGCACAGTGCACGCGATGGTCGCCCGCTTCTGGATGATGGTTCCCTGCCAGGGGGGAAGAAGATCCTTGTCCACAGTGCATGCTAGGGTTGCCCACTTTTTGGATGATGGTTCCTCCCCTTTCTCCGCCTCCTCTTTAACTCCTCTCCTTTGTGCGTGTGTGAGTTAAGGGATTTTCAAATCCCTTAGCTATTTCTAGTCTTGTTTGTTGAGGGAGGGTGGCGGGAGATCAGATAAATGTGCGGGAGGAGTTGCGGCAGGTCGGAGATCTGATAAATGTTGGGGAAATTTATCCCCCCTTCCTCTTTCCAAATATTATTCCTGTAATCATAAAAATGTAAATCATTACATAATAAGTTATAGAATACTATAAAATAGATGTAAACTTAAATCATGATGAATGCAAACATTCTATAACTTAATGTAGTTATTAACAAACCTAAACAGTACAATTAAAGTTACTTAGGCATAATATTAGTCCATTAAAATGGACTCATCAGGCGCCACATGGTGCACCGTGGGCAGTTGATCATCAGATCAACGGTCAGAACTTCTTGGGCCCATTGCAAGAGCTCCGGATGTCGGATTTGGCCAATTTGGAGTCCGTTGGACTCTGTTCATTGCTCTGAATCCATCCGTGTGGTCTGATTGCTCATCCGAGGCCTGCTTTGACAAGTGCTCGTACAAATGGCCATTAATATTATTCTATAAGCAATCTTTGAAGTGTGATGCATGCAATGCTCCCATTCCTATTTATGATGTGTTATCTATGCAATTTGTTCTTAAGATAAACCCCATTTAATAGAATTATCACCCCGAAATGCATTGTTATCATACCCCCATACTTACTACTTGCTAATCCCTAGCAAGGTTTATTCTAGCCTTTATTTCCAATCAGAATTTAAGAACTACTTAGACACTTTGTTACTTGTCAATAGGAGGAAATATACTAAGATCTTAGTCTACAAAGACTAAGCAGCGCCCGGTTGTCTGCCAAAATATGAATCTCCTGAATCCTTGCTTTAATGTATGTAAATATATATATATTTTTTTTCTTATTTTTAGATTTTTTTGGAATTAAGAGTGTGTTGGTAACTTTTGACGGCTACCTAACCCACCTAAAACTCGGACAAAACTCTAAGTGCTAAGCATCTTGGTGTAAAGGCTGTGATAGACTCAGTCAACAGTAATTTAGATAGACTTCGAGTTTCTATGCCCCTAGGTGACCAGAAAAGGAAGTGTTTTGGCTGAAGGTGTATTTGTTCGATCGGTAGCTGATGAGAACCTCATCATGAGCCATAACTAGCTCATTTTGACCCAATACAAAGGATAAAAGCTCCTACATAACTCAAGAAAAGGCTTAACTCAGAGAATTCTGAGTTTAAGGAGAAAACAAGTCATAAGGGGTAAAAATGCAATTTTACCAGTATAATCTGCATACAGGGTAATTCAGGGTCCAAACATAGGTCAAAGCAACTTAATAAGAATAAAAGTGGGATGAGATGATCTAGCAAGGGCTACAGCAATTCCAAGGAACTAAATGATAATCTGTAACCCTAAAACAACCCACTTCAATTCACGAGGTTCGAGGCAAAGTAAAAATAGAATAAACCCTCTAAAATTCATAGAAAAATAATCTCTAGGGTTTAGAACCTTCAATTTGGCCTTCAGAACCCATGTTGACCTACATTGAGAACCATGCCCAATTAATAACTTAATCTGGGTTTTCGCATAAATTGACCGGTCAAACAAGGTTTAATATAGAAATAAAATTCACCATCAGATTCCTTAGGTCCTAATTAATCATGTATAAAAACTTGAGCCTAAGAAGAAACCTCCTTGACCGACTTTACACTTTGGTCCTCATATATTTACTTTTTGGCCCTCAACTTTTGAACCGTCGCATTTTGGCCCCTAACTCTCCTTCGTTCTTTGCATTCAGGTCCCCCCTGCAAAACCGGCCAGCACCATGCTCCGGCGACCTTGCGCGGAGCATGGCGCCACGCAGGGTGAGGGGGAAAGCCTGGCAAGTAAACCAGGGGTGCCCTGCGTTGTCAGCCGTCGCAGGGACACCCCCCTGGTCGCTGTAGTCCACCATACCGGCCGTGCGAACGCACGGACGGTATGGGCTTTCGTCTCCGGCCATCCTCCGGCGAGGGAGACACGTCGTCTCCCTCCGCCTCCCTCCCTGTTTTGATCCCTATAAATACCCCCGTCGCTCCACCGTTCTTCCCAGCTCGGATCTGACGGAGAAAATCCCCAACTTTCCTCTCTTCTCTCTCCGGCAGACGCTCACCAGCTCCGGCGGTTCCTCCCCCTCCTCCTCTTCGCTCTGCCGCAATACCAGCAGCAGAGACTTCCTCCCCTGCTCTTCCCGCGCCACGCCGCACCCAGCTGGCGCCTCTCCGGCTCTCTGCTCGCCGCCGCCTCCTTCCCTGAGCATCTTCTTCTCCGGCGACAGTCGATACGACTGTCGCCCTACTGCTCCCCCTTCGTCCCTGCAAGTAAGTTAGAACTATTTCCCTTCTTCTCCTCTTTCATTCCCCGGTCCCAATTTGTTCAATTACGCCCTCGACCGACCCTGACCATCGTCACCCCCTTCGACTCCGGCCACCCTCCGGCGAGATGTTCCCATCGCTCCACAGCCTCACACACCTCGCCGACCCTCACCGAACCTCCGCCTCATCACACTGAGCACCCCCCACCCCTCCACTGCCACTCCACACCTCCGTAACACTCCCCCGAACAAACCCATTCCTCCGGTTGCAGTCCAACCTAGGGCTGCCGCCAGACACCACCTTGCGGCCTGCCGCGCAGCTCCTCACCTTCGCCGTGCCACGGCGAAGGTTCCCCAGTGGTTTGATCAGGCCGAAAGGCCATATTCGTGTCCGACAGGTTTTGAGGTTCGACCGCCATTAACGCACATTGAAGCAGCTTCTCCCGCGCTCCAGGCTTGAGGACTCCAGGTCTCCAGCTGCTGCGGATTACGGCGAGTCTTGCGAAGGCAGCCAGCCAGCAACCTACGCAAATCAAAGCCGCAGCTGCAGAAGCCAGGCCGCGGTCTCCCAGCAGGCGCACGCGGGGAAAGGTCTGTGTTTAGTCCCACATCGGTAAGCCTCACACCCTTTCCACTGTTTAAATTGATTTTGTGCACTAGCCTTACTGCCTCAGCACACGGGGTGAGGTCACCTTACACCCGCCCGGTTACCCGGTCTCGTCCGCGCTCACGCCCCGCGGACCTGACCCGACCCAACTTAGACTGACCTGCACTCCTCGCCCACCACGCACGCCGGTGGGCCTGGACCCGGGCGTGACCCGAACCCGATTACCCGGCAGCTCTGGGAGAGCTTTCCCAAGAGTGGTTTCAGAGAGAGAGAGACGCGGGGGGGAGAGGGTAGAGTAGGTTTTGTTCTCTGACGTAAGCTCTGAAGTGTGCAGGCACAGGTGAAGAAGAAGAACCGCGGAAGAAGAAGGAAGCTGACTGTAGCAACAGGCAGTTTAAGTCGTCTGATTTGGAAATCAGACGACGTCCTGAAGGGAAAAGAAGAAAGACGGAGGAAGATCTGAAGAACAACAGAAGAAGGCGAGGCAGAGGAGAACACAAAAGAACAAGGGAAGAACTGAAAGAAGAAAACAAAGAACAGAAGACAACAAATTCTTTCCCTCTCTCTTTCTCTTTGTAAAAGAAACATGTATATCTCTAGAATACAACTTGCTCCCTGAGTTCGACCTCGGGAACTCTTTTATTTTCCGAGTAAAAAAATTATATATTTGAAATGTTGGCAATAACTGGCTATACTACAACGCTATAACAATAAAACCCGGTTATCTCTCGAAGCCAGCGTCTCAATTATTTGGCGCCGTTGCCGGGGAGCAACGGCTATTCTAGAGGTAAACATTCCTGTTTCTTTTTTTTAATTTCTGATAATCTCCTCTCTTTTGTGCAGCTACAGGAACTCAAGAAGACAAGCAACCACACGACAACCACTCCGAAGACAGGTAAATTTTTCCTCTCACTATTAACCCCTAAACTCTAAAGAGGAAGAAAAGAAAAGAACAAGCAATATAGGGCTAACCTGTCTTCCATACTTAGTAACCATAAAGAGTTGCATGTTTTCAACTCATCACTCCTGCACACTCTTAAGGGTATTTAAGGGCTAACACATTCTTACTTGAGCCCTAATTGCCCAACAAAGAGTTAAATGGACCAAGTAGAGCCAACATAAGGTCAAACATTAGGATTTCAGTAGAGACACACCCCTTAATCAAGAATTGAGGAAATCCAAAAGAGGTGTACCCAAGCCATTGATTGAAAATAATTAACAAGAAAAATCCTAAACAATTGGCTCTCTCTAAACACTTGAACCCTAAAAGACAAGACCTGAAAGCTCTCAAAGAAAACAAGAGGTAAAGTTGACCCCTTGGGTCAACCAACCTTAAATTAGGTCACTCTTTGCACTTAAAAAGACTAAAGTTCAAGTGAAACCTTAAGCACCCTGATCTTAAAATTGGTAGACTTAAGAGGTCAAGATCCCCATTCTGGTCTACCTGGAACCGCAGTGACAAGAGAGGTCGGGTGGGGGAAACCCTGTAACCCGTGGGGACGCTCTACCGTGTAGGGGTCTTCGCGGGACTCTCCCTCTCTGGCTGCCCAGGTAATTCTCAGGTGGACAATCTTTCTGATCAAGGGGTCCATCTGCCCCGCACCTCTATAGTCACCCAACACATTTTTGGGTGCCTTGATAGGGTCCAGCACCTTCTAAACTTACCTCTTCCAACAGTGCATGTACGGAAGGAGGTCCCTAAGACCACCCTTGAGACCTCCTTTAGAAATTCACTCTCGTCAAGGCCAAGCCTCGACGCCCGTGTTTGTGCAGCAACACCCTCACATTATTCTCTCTTCTGATTCAGAACCAAGTTCTTCTCCCCCCATCATGGCTCAGCCAGTTGAGGAAGAAAATAATCTGGAACACCAGCTCCAGCGACTCAATGACCTCTTCCAAAACTTCGTGCACCCACCACAGCGTCCTATGATGCGAGACCACTACAATCCTGCTGCGGTGGCCATTGAGCCTCGAGTCAGAATCCCGACTGGAGGACCTGATTCCGAATTAAAGCCCAACATGATTCATGCTATACCTAAATTCCATGGGCTTAATTCTGAAGATCCCTTCCAGCACATCAAACAGCTAAAGCATCTAACCCACACTTTTGGATCAGATGCGCAAAATCGGGATATTCTTCTCATGAAGATGTTCTCCTTTTCTCTTATGGACAAGGCCGCCCATTGGTATCAAACTCAGACCCGGCCGATCAACACTTGGGAAGAACTTCAATCCGAATTTTTGAAAAAGTTTTTTCCTGTTGGTCGGACCAACGCCTTGCGCCATCAGATTACACACTTCACTCAATAATCAGGAGAACCTCTCCATGAGGCATGGGATCGCTTTCAGGATCTCATGAGAAAGTGCCCCCATCACGGAGTTCCTAAATGGGAACAAGTCCAATCTTTTTACCAGGGACTCCGTGAGGACATCCGCCTTTTCGTCAATGCAACTTGCGGAGGAAACATCATGGGTCAACATGAAGACACAGTATGGGAAATTCTCGAAAATATGTGCGAGAACTCCATCAACAATGACTCCATGGGATTATTCGACAGGACGAATACCCGCGCAGCGACGAATCTTAAGGGAGCACATGAGACGCAGGGCCTGTCCGCATCAGTCGACCTGGAATTAATGGCCAGTCGATTGGACAAGGTCTCAATCATTGAAAAGAAGGTGGATGAGCTGACTCAGCACTTGCAGCAAGCCACCACCGCGCGTAACTCCTTTGCACAACCTCCCTCCACACAGGAAACTGTGCAAAACATCCTCCACCGACCTTCCCCTGGGATGGATCCATATCCATCCCCATCCGATCCTTTCTACACCAGCCGGGGGAACTCCATTCCCCCTTTCCCTGACTCTCAGGAGGTTCCTCAGACCTGCGAGGACCTCAACGCCATCCAGAACGACCCATTCTCCAACACTTACAACCCTGGATGGCGAAACCATCCCAATTTTCAGTGGGCAGGAAATTCCCAAACTCAAAGACAACCTTTTCAGTCCCGCCCACAGCCCCCTCGTCATTACCAGCCGCCTCAGCCTCGGCCCAACCCTACTTATCCATCAGGGCCAAATCAGGATCAAATGTCCTTAATCCTTCAGACTCTGGCTGACATTCAACAAAACGAATGCGGCTATTCAAAAACAGCAAAAGGATGAGCTTACTGAAGTTAAAACTCAACTGGCCCAGTTGGCAAATTCTCGCCAGCCAGGCACACTCCCTTCCCAACCTCTTCCTAACCCAAATAACGTGCCAACCCAGAAGCGCGTTATGAATCCAAATTTAGGCCACGCTCAATGGATTTATCAGGCCCCTACTGCTCCATCTCTAGACGAGATGGAAGCCTCAACTTCTTATGCGGGATTTCAGCAGCAGCCACCCCTCTTACCAAACCCAAACCAGAATCAGGCCGGATTAAATTCTGTAACAACACGTAGTGGTAAAACAACTGAAGACCCGCATTATCCAAACCACTCCAAGCCTGATAACCATGACCCTAGGATAGTTATCCAAGATACCGCTATTCCGGATCCACAACCTGGACCTATCCTAGAAGAACCAACCAAGATCCCATTTCCCGAGGCATTGACCAAGGGAAAGAAGACCACCAAACCCGTGGCCCCTGAGGAGGACCTGGTCAAGCTCTTTGAGCAGGTCCACATAAACATCCCCTTGATGGATGCAATCCGCCACGTACCAGCTTACGCACGATTTCTAAAGAATATATGTACACCCCAGCGTAAGCCGCGAACCAAGGGAGGGAGCCCAATTGTTATGTCAGAGCAAGCCAGCTCTGTAATCCTTAGTAGACTCCCACCCAAGGCAAAAGATCCTGGGACTCCCCTGATTTCCTGTAAGATAGGTGGTACCCAATTTGATAGAGCATTGTTAGACTTGGGTGCATCCATAAACCTGATACCCACATCCTTACTTGACCATCTAGAAGAATCTGAGCTAAAACCAACCGAGGTGACATTACAATTAGCAGATCGATCTATAAAGTCACCAAAAGGGATTCTCGAGGATGTTATTGTAAGAGTGCGGGATTTCTATTTTCCAGTGGACTTTATAGTCTTAGATATGGATGCACCTGAGAACCCTAGGGATACACCAATCATTCTAGGGAGACCTTTCTTGGCTACTGCTAGAGCCAACATCAGCTGTGAGGAGGGCCAAATAGAGCTTAAGTTTGGAGATCAAACACTGAAAATTGATATATTTAAGGCCCAACAAGGAATTAATTGCGGCGTCATCGAACAAATTTGTGACATCAAGACTTTGGTTGATGAATCACACCTCCAGAATGACTCGAGTATGCCTCATCAACCACAGAAGGATCTTGACCCGCAAACAGAGGAGTCGAATCCAGATGTGAACAACCCAGTAACTCCCACCCTTGAACCTCACATCTATACTGAACCACCCGCTGCTGCTGAAAACCCCATCCTCGAACTGAAACCCCTTCCTGCTCACTTGAAATACGTCTTTTTGGGTTCTAATCAGACCCTTCCTGTGATTATCAATTCCAACCTCAGTCCTGAACAGGAATCCCGTCTGATTGTTGTCCTCCAGCAACATCGCAGAGCCATCGGATGGACTCTCGATGATTTGACTGGAATAAGTCCCTCTTATTGTACTCATCATATTTATTCAGAAGAGGGCACACGACCTTCCCGTGAAATGCAGAGACGCTTAAACCCCAATCTGTAGGAGGTCGTGAAAAAGGAGATCATCAAGTGGTTAGATGCCGGGATCATCTACCCGATCTCCGATAGTCGTTGGGTGAGCCCAATTCAGGTCGTGCCCAAGAAGGCAGGACTCACCACTATAACGACTGAGACCGGAGAAATCATTCCTACCCGATTAGCCAACTCGTGGAGAGTCTGTATAGATTACCGCCGACTAAATTCCTCCACAAAGAAGGATCATTTCCCACTACCCTTCATTGATCAAATTCTCGAAAAACTTGCGGGAAATAGGTTCTTCTGCTTTCTTGACGGGTACTCCGGTTATAACCAGGTGGCAATCCATCCTGAGGACCAAGAAAAGACCACGTTCACCTGCCCCTTCGGAACATACGCTTTCCGAAAGATGCCTTTCGGTCTTTGCAATGCACCCGCTACTTTTCAGCGATGCATGCTTGCCGTATTCTCAGATATGGTAGGTGATTATCTGGAAGTCTTCATGGATGACTTTTCAGTTTTTGGAGCATCATTCGACAATTGCCTCCAACACTTGGTCCAGATACTCAGGCGGTGCATCGATGTGAATTTGGTTCTTTCCTGGGAAAAGAGCCATTTCATGGTGCCTGAGGGAATTGTCCTGGGACACTCGATTTCGGAGAAAGGTATCCAAGTGGATCGAGCTAAGGTTAATCTGATTTCTCACCTTCCTATGCCTAGCTCGATCAGGGACATCCGTTCCTTTTTAGGGCATGTCGGTTTTTATCGACGATTTATCCCTGATTTTTCAAAAATCGCGCGCCCCCTGACCACTCTTCTCTCCAAGGATGTTCCTTTTGAAATTTCCAAGGAATGCACTCAAGCATTTGAAATCCTGCGTGACCGAGTCACCCAAGCCCCGATCCTACAGTCCCCTGATTGGTCTCAACCCTTTGAGATCATGTGCGATGCATCCGACTTCGCTGTAGGAGCGGTTTTGGGGCAGAAAATTGACAGGAAACCTGTAGCCATTTACTACGCCAGCAAAACACTCGATGAGGCTCAGCGTAACTATACGGTTACTGAGAAAGAGCTGCTAGCTGTAGTATTTGCCCTAGAAAAGTTCAGATCGTACCTTCTGGGTTCCCGTGTCATCATATACTCGGATCACACAACTGTGAGGCATCTCCTTGCAAAGAAGGACGCGAAACCTCGATTAATCCGATGGATCTTGCTGTTGCAAGAATTTGACCTTGAGATTCGCGACAAAGCGGGAAAGCAAAATGTGGTAGCTGATCACTTGTCCCGTCTTCCTTCTGAAATAATTGACCCTTCCGGACCCATCACTGAGCATTTTCCCGATGAGCACCTGCTGACTATTGGTACTAGCCTTCCATGGTTTGCTAATGTAGTAAATTACTTGGCATCTCATCAGATCCCCTCCGATTGGCCGAAGGCCAAGAAAGACAAATTACGCTCCGATGCCAAGTATTACATTTGGGAAGACCCGTACCTCTTCCGCATAGGTGCCGATCAGATCATCCAGAGATGTGTCCCGGAGGGGGAATTCAACAATATCCTCTCTTTCTGCCATGACCAGGCATGCGGTGGCCATTTCGCCGGGCATAAAACCGCATCAAAAGTCCTCCAGTGCGGCTTTTACTGGCCCACACTGTTCAAAGACGCATACAATCACTGCAAGGCATGCAGTCGTTGCCAGACTTTGGGCAACATGAGCCATCGCGACATGATGCCTATGCAACCGATTCTAGTATGCGAAATCTTTGATGTTTGGGGGATTGATTTTATGGGCCCCTTTCCTATTTCGGATGGTTTCGAATACATTCTGTTGGCTGTGGACTACGTGTCCAAATGGATCGAAGCCATACCGACCCGAACCTGTGATCACAAAATCGTTCTCAAATTCATTCATCAACACATTTTCTCAAGGTTCGGGATTCCTCGTGCAATAATCTCTGATGGAGGGACCCATTTCACAAATGCTCAGTTTAGGTCACTGATGACCAAATACGGGGTGTCTCACCGAATCTCTACTCCTTACCACCCCCAAACTAATGGTCTAGCTGAGCTGTCTAATCAGGAGATCAAGAAAATCCTGCAAGTCACTGTTCGACCTGACAGGAAGGACTGGTCGTCCCGACTTCCGGAAGCATTGTGGGCCTATAGGACCGCCCACAAGACCCAATTGGGCATGTCTCCCTTTAGACTGGTGTACGGAAAGGCATGCCACCTTCCCGTAGAACTGGAGCATAAAGCCTATTGGGCAGTACGGAACTGTAATCTCGATCTTTCCAAGGCTGGGACCCACAGAAAACTCCAAATCAGCGAGATCGATGAATTACGCCTAGACGCGTACGAGAACTCGCAAATCTACAAGGAGCGGGTTAAAACCTTCCACGACAAACACATCTCGAGAAAGATCTTTCATCCTGGTCAAAAGGTCCTACTCTTTGATGCCCGACTAAAACTCTTCCCAGGAAAGCTGAGATCCAAGTGGGTCGGACCATTTTTGGTCCGACAGGTTTTTGGAAATGGAGCAATCGAAATCAGTCCACTCAGCCACGATTCTGAACCTTTCATCGTGAACGGTCAGAGACTCAAGCCGTTCATTGATGTAACTTCTACTGATTTGGCTGAGGCATCTTATATCCTCCTTTCCCCTTGAGCTTATTGCGCCCAGCCGATGGCGTAAAACTCAGCGCTTAACGGGAGGCAGCCCGTCATTCTCTTTGAAAACCTGAAACTTGTTCCGACACCTTTTTGCACTCAAAGTTCACCCTTGTAGACAGCCGACCCCACCTCAGATGCTTGCATCTGGGATTAGAAATCGTCCGCAAAAAAATTCAACCCAACCCATCCGCTCATCCAAATTTCTGTCTTAAGGAATGAACTAAGTTAAAAAAAAACCCCCTAGGTTACAATGAGGACATTGCAAATCTTAGGCATGGGGGGGTATGGAAGTGCAAAACTTGTAAGAAAAGGTTTCAAACAAAAAAATTCACATATGACAAAAACACCATAAAAATTAAAAAAATTTTTTCGAAAAAGAATAAGAGGAAAAGAGGAGAAGGAAATTTTGTGAAGGAGAAAAGAAACAAAATGAAAAAGGAGCACAAAAATTATGAGAAAAGGTGATAGTCATTAGTAAGGAACTAAGGAATTAACCTAAGTTCTAGACCTTATTCAAGAAAAAAACTGAAAAGTGCACAATGAGATTAGTAAGAATGCAAACCTTAGGCATTCTTGAATAGACTCTTAGTACCCATTAAGATCTGGACACTCCTCAAGAGGTTGAGGAAAATGAAAAGCTGAAGTATTAGGTCTAAGGCTTAGGGAGTATTTGGCCTCGTTAACTAATTTTTGGTTTACGGGACTCAGTAACCTAAGCACCCTAACCTCACACACAGCCTGGTTCAGTAAGCGTAAAAATCAGAATCACACAGAAGCGTCGCAAAATTCTGAAAAGAACACCTAGAATAGGAGCGGCCGATCAACACAAGTTGATTTGGACGAGTTCCCAGCGCGGAGAGGCGGGAAATCCCCTCGAAGATGCGTAACAAAATATCATCTCCTCGGTGCTTGTTTCTTAGGATATTTACATATCCTACTGGGGGCATGTAAGCACTCTGCTGGTTCAGATTCCATGGATGGCATTATCTCGAAGTGTCAATTGCCAGGGTCTGGATTCGGCCACGGAACACCATGGATGGGATTATCTCGAAATCTCAATAGCCAGGGTTCCGGGGGTTGCCATGGGCGGTGCTATCTCGAAGCATCGATCGCCAGGAACCCTTGAGGATTGATGATGGGAGCAAGGAATCTGATACAGACCGTGTTGAAAAGCCAATCCTAGGATAGAACTAAAAAGAAAAAGAGAGAGAAAACTCTCCAAACAGAAAAACTTTCTATCTCTCTCTTACAAACGCACTGCGAACTGAGCCAGGGCTAAAATCATTTCAAGCACGGGTGTTTTAACCACAAAGTCCAATAAACCTTAGGTTAGTTCTTGTGGACCATAAAAACCTTTGCTAGAGACTGAGGCTAAGGCTAGACAGATTTGGATCTTGATTGGTACTAGAGTACCTTTTAGGCCTATGGTCAGCATTCTAACCTAATCTAAGCTCAAATAAAAAAGCACTTATCTAAAGCTATTAAGAACTTCATGGTCTAGAACAAGGGTTGAAACCTTAAGTTTTTGCTAAGGGACTAGCAAAAGCTAGGCATGGGGGTATGATGAGAACCTCATCATGAGCCACAACTAGCTCATTTTGACCCAATACAAAGGATAAAAGCTCCTACATAACTCAAGGAAAGGCTTAACTCAGAGAATTCTGAGTTTAAGGAGAAAACAAGTCATAAGGGGTAAAAATGCAATTTTACCAGTATAATCTGCATACAGGGTAATTCAGGGTCCAAACATAGGTCAAAGCAACTTAATAGGAATAAAAGTGGGATGAGATGATCTAGAAAGGGCTACAGCAATTCCAAGGAACTAAATGATAATCTGTAACCCTAAAACAACCCACCTCAATTCACGAGGTTCGAGGCAAAGTAAAAATATAATAAACCCTCTAAAATTCATAGAAAAATAATCTCTAGGGTTTAGAACCTTCAATTTGGCCTTCAGAACCCATGTTGACCTACATTGAGAACCATGCCCAATTAATAACTTAATCTGGGTTTTCGCATAAATTGACCGGTCAAACAAGGTTTAATATAGAAATAAAATTCACCATCAGATTCCTTAGGTCCTAATTAATCATGTATAAAAACTTGAGCCTAAGAAGAAACCTCCTTGACCGACTTTACACTTTGGTCCTCATATATTTACTTTTTGGCCCTCAACTTTTGAACCGTCGCATTTTGGCCCCTAACTCTCCTTCGTTCTTTGCATTCAGGTCCCCCCTGCAAAACCGGCCAGCACCATGCTCCGGCGACCTTGCGCGGAGCATGGCGCCGCGCAGGGTGAGGGGGAAAGCCTGGCAAGTAAACCAGGGGTGCCCTGCGTTGTCAGCCGTCGCAGGGACACCCCCCTGGTCGCTGTAGTCCACCATACCGGCCGTGCGAACGCACGGACGGTATGGGCTTTCGTCTCCGGCCATCCTCCGGCGAGGGAGACACGTCGTCTCCCTCCGCCTCCCTCCCTGTTTTGATCCCTATAAATACCCCCGTCGCTCCACCGTTCTTCCCAGCTCGGATCTGACGGAGAAAATCCCCAACTTTCCTCTCTTCTCTCTCCGGCAGACGCTCACCAGCTCCGGCGGTTCCTCCCCCTCCTCCTCTTCGCTCTGCCGCAATACCAGCAGCAGAGACTTCCTCCCCTGCTCTTCCTGCGCCACGCCGCACCCAGCTGGCGCCTCTCCGGCTCTCTGCTCGCCGCCGCCTCCTTCCCTGAGCATCTTCTTCTCCGGCGACAGTCAATACGACTGTCGCCCTACTGCTCCCCCTTCGTCCCTGCAAGTAAGTTAGAACTATTTCCCTTCTTCTCCTCTTTCTTTCCCCGGTCCCAATTTGTTCAATTACGCCCTCGACCGACCCTGACCATCGTCACCCCCTTCGACTCCGGCCACCCTCCGGCGAGATGTTCCCATCGCTCCACAGCCTCACACACCTCGCCGACCCTCACCGAACCTCCGCCTCATCACACTGAGCACCCCCCACCCCTCCACTGCCACTCCACACCTCCGTAACACTCCCCCGAACAAACCCATTCCTCCGGTAGCAGTCCAACCTAGGGCTGCTGCCAGACACCACCTTGCGGCCTGCCGCGCAGCTCCTCACCTTCGCCGTGCCACGGCGAAGGTTCCCCAGTGGTTTGATCAGGCCGAAAGGCCATATTCGTGTCCGACAGGTTTTGAGGTTCGACCGCCATTAACGCACATTGAAGCAGCTTCTCCCGCGCTCCAGGCTTGAGGAATCCAGGTCTCCAGCTGCTGCGGATTACGAGGAGTCTTGCGAAGGTAGCCAGCCAGCAACCTACGCAAATCAAAGCCGCAGCTGCAGAAGCCAGGCCGCGGTCTCCCAACAGGCGCACGCGAGGAAAGGTCTGCGTTTAGTCCCACATCGGTAAGCCTCACACCCTTTCCACTGTTTAAATTGATATTGTGCACTAGCCTTACTGCCTCAGCACACGAGGTGAGGTCACCTTACACCCGCCCGGTTACCCGGTCTCGTCCGCGCTCACGCCCCGCGGACCTGACCCGACCCGACTTAGACTGACCTGCACTCCTCGCCCACCACGCATGCCGGTGGGCCTGGACCCGGGCGTGACCCGAACCCGATTACCCGGCAGCTCTGGGAGAGCTTTCCCAAGAGTGGTTTCAGAGAGAGAGAGACGCGGGGGGGAGAGGGTAGAGTAGGTTTTGTTCTCTGACGTAAGCTCTGAAGTGTGCAGGCACAGGTGAAGAAGAAGAACCGCGGAAGAAGAAGGAAGCTGACTGTAGCAACAGGCAGTTTAAGTCGTCTGATTTGGAAATCAGACGACGTCCTGAAGGGAAAAGAAGAAAGACGGAGGAAGATCTGAAGAACAACAGAAGAAGGCGAGGCAGAGGAGAACACAAAAGAACAAGGGAAGAACTGAAAGAAGAAAACAAAGAACAGAAGACAACAAATTCTTTCCCTCTCTCTTTCTCTTTGTAAAAGAAACATGTATATCTCTAGAATACAACTTGCTCCCTGAGTTCGACCTCGGGAACTCTTTTATTTTCCGAGTAAAAAAATTATATATTTGAAATGTTGGCAATAACTGGCTATACTACAACGCTATAACAATAAAACCCGGTTATCTCTCGAAGCCAGCGTCTCAATTAGTAGCTTTCTCCCTACGTTTGTTTTAATTGGGGTCAACACAAGGATTTTTCCAGTGTATATCTCCCCAGCTTGTACTACTTCCCCACTTCTTCCTTAAGTGTTTTGGTTCTTTTTGTGTAATTACTGAGCTAGGCTCTAGACAACCGACCGATGGGCTATTACCCACGATCACTTGCCAGCCATACTCGTCCAGTGAAGTGTGGTTTATTTTGTTTTCTTTTTTCTCCTTTTTTTTTAATTTGGTAGGTGGCTTCCCTGATCTCAACTTTACCTAGAGGTAATGAAGAAGAAGTGGTCCTGTGGCTAGGCTCTGGACAACCTGCCAATGGGCTGTTACCCACGACAACTTGCCAGCCATACCACCCTAGAGAGTTCATTAGCTACCCAATTTCTATCAGAATCTCCGATGAGTGAGTCTGTGCAAAAATGTGTGCAGATGCTTAGACTCAAAGTCTTTCTGAGTTAGAGGGTGAGTTGATAAGCCGTATACTTATCACCTTATTTAGTTGGTGGATTAGAGTAGCTTAAGGTTGCAAGGATTTGAAGCTAAATCCATATTTTAACAGACACCAGGGCTGATTAAGCCTAAATGCCTGAAAAGTCTAAGTGTTCACGTTCTTTTTGTATTATTTCCCACTATTGACAAATTTCTAATGCCTAAGTTTCTTCCTAAATTCATTTTTTTTTAATTAATTTACTTTAATTCTATTCATACTGATTAAATGAGCTCAAGATCATGTAATTACCACCCTCCCCCATGCTTAAGTTGGACAATGTCCTCATTGGCAAATACATGGATGCAACAAGGGTTCCAAAAGATATTACTTGAGTGACATAGGATACCTGATCAGTCTAAATTCTTTGAGTTGCCGCCCAGAAAGTGCTGAGTTTAACGCCTTCGATTGGGCATAGTGCACAAACAGGAATGGTTTGGGTCAAGGAGGCATGTACAAAATCAGCCAGACCCAAAATCAGAAGTCCACAGATGCGAACAAGGTTGTGGTGGAGTCCCATTCCTAAGGGGCAGGAATTCTGCAGCAGATGTATCATGCATGCTCGTGTCAGATCCTCCCTCAGTTTGCAGGCATGTAAAGAAGTTGATGTGGACGAGTGCATCCCGAATATGACTTGCCAGACACTAAAGATGTAGGTTTTATACTCAGCTTGTGTCCTCATAAAATTGCAATACGTCAAAGGTGTATCAATTTCAGCGCATTCGAGTTGCAAGGTCTTTATTCTGGTAGGGCAGGTAACAAAATCAAGAGTTTCATAATGAGCCCTACAATCAAACATGAGGTGTCTCTCCAAAGGCAAATCCATCTCTTCTGCAACTACAATTTCATTGCTTATTCCCTCCAAGCCCTTGACATCAAGAATATTTTCTTCAACCTCCTTTGTATCAGATTCACTGTTTGAGGTTGCATTAGAGGTAGGGCCAATTTCATCCTCTAGTTCATATTCTTTCTCTCGGCCCTCCTCTAAATTTGTGATGGGGATCCCAACCGATTCATAATCAATTTCTTTGAAACTGTAACTCCATTCCCCATCTCCTATGTTGGCTATTGTTCCCACCAGATCACTTCTCTCGTGCCGATTCGATTCAGATTCCAAGACATCTCCCCTCACATTCTCAGTTTCCTCCTGATGTTTGTCCTCAATGCTCCCCAAATTGTGTTCCGAGGCATCCTCAATGACCTTATCCATTGAGTTTTCCAACTCCTGTGGGGTATCAATGGTGGACTGAACCAAATTAGGGTGACTGGGTGTAGTCTAATTGATCATGGTAGGTCCTTGCTTTACAAATTCCATGAATGACATTGTGTGCAACAGCTTTCTCTGGCCTTCTTCCCCCAATTGTTGGAACATATCCAACATGGCCTGTTGCCCTTTAACCAATTCTTGATTCTATCTGTGTAACTCTAACTGGAGGTTATCAAGAATTGACAGGGTGTCATTTGGTGTCCTTTGGATTTCCTCCTTGAAATCCAGGTTAAGAGGGTGTGGTTGAGGTTGTGAATTAGAATCCATACTGGGGTTTAGGTTCTTGGGTGGGTCCTCTATTCTATCATGTTCAGGGTCCAGTTCTTCAAGAGGAACCATTCTCTATTTGGTCCTACTCCAGAATAGTTGAGGTTCTAAGTCCTCCTCCCAGTCAGATTCTTCATCAGGGGACCAACTCAAAGGTTGATGATTCTAGGCCTGACTAGATTTCTTATCATTCTCTGATTTCCATTTGTCTAAAATTCCTTCTAATCCAAAGGTCAAGCAGGAAAGGTTGTTAAATTCAAATGACCTTTCTTGGTTATTGTCCTGAGAAGGGTAGGGTTCTTGGTGTTCTCCTAGAGTGTAGGTTCCATCAAAGTGGTTAGAGAGCAGGTGGGACCTAAATGATGAGGCGTCGTGAGGAGAATCGAGATATAGAGCCCCATGATTTGAATCATACCCTTGGGTGGATATGTCGGGTGTATCCCAATAAGAGGTTGGTGCAGTTTGGTCATAACTGGGATAGTTGGGCCAAGAGGGATATTCTAGGTCATACCCCCAACTTGGTGGTTGGTTAGCCCAAATAGGCTGTGGATATGGTCTACTTGGGTTAGCATACAAGTCATGTTGGGAGCAGTTTGGGTAAGATGGATAGGCATTGAAATCCATGGTTTGGAAGAAATGGAGAGATGCGGGAAGAACAGATGAGAGAGAGTTGTGTGTTCAACCAAGCAAACAAGCCTAGTCCTTATGGTGTATTATTTAGGGGACCTAGAAATCTCCAAAAGGGTGATCAAGTCCGTAAGCACTGGACTCCCCTTCCCAAAGCTAATCTGGCTAGGTTGATTACGAGGGGATTGCAGGGAAGGTTCTTCCTTTGGCTTGCACCGCCGGTTCCATAGAACCCACAACCGCAGTCGATTGACACTGCCCCGCAGCTTAGTCACCAGATTCTACTAAGGGAATGAAAGCCAAGTGCCCAGCGAACAAAACCTCACCTCTCGAGACTTAACTCAGTCCTGCCTAGGGCACGTCTACTGATTGCACAGCAATCATAGGTCTTAATTGACCTAGATTAAGCTAGGGCAGGTTCATGCAACCCATCAGATGGAACACTATCTGCAGACCAAAGGAGGCTGGGGGGCTGGGAATTAAAGCAATAAAAGCGTTCAATGAGGCCCTACTGCTAAAATGGGCCATCAAAATTTTGGATTGCAAGGAGGGGCTGATGGATGATTTGATCAGGGACAGCTATGGGGGATCCAATAGCTGTCTACAAAGGCTTCAGTCGAAGAGGCCCTCCCCCTTTTGGCGATCAGTGATTTCTACAATCACCTGTAATTGGCATCTGCTACAACCTAAACTTGGAGATGGCAGACGTTTTAGTTTATGGAATGAGAGGTGGTCTGAATTAGACCTGCTGAAAGAGACCTTCCTGAGGGTGTATGGTGCTGCTGCTGACAAAGATGCCACAGTTAGCAGTCTGTGGTCCCAGGTTGAAGGTTGCTGGAGGCTGGAAGGGCTACAAGAGTGCAGGTCAGGCACTCGACTATGGGAGGAGAGGCAGAAACTGATGGAGAAACTGCAGCAGCTGTATCTTATGACAGATGTGAAGGACACATACTGCTGGCAGGGTATTTTCTCAGTGAAGTAGGCATATGAAAAAATTATTAGATCTAACAATGATGTGGAATGGGATCTTATCGACATAAAGATTTGGCTTTTGAGAATTCCTCTGAAGGTCCAGATTTTCCTGTGGCTTTGTAGACGGGAAGGGTTGATCACTGGCGATCTTAGGCACAGAAGGATGGGGATTGATTTGAATGCCTACCCTCTATGTGGATTACACTCTGATAGTGCAACACACATCTTCTCCTCTTGCTTGATCACGGATAAAATCTGGAGGTTGGTGTGCTTAGAACCCCTCCCTCCCTGGGATGCTATGTGGCAGAGGTTCATCAACCTGTTCGACCATTGGGGGCTATGGAAGCCATTCTGTGGTGTGTGTGGAGGGTGCGGAATGATAAGCTGTTTCAGGGGAGACCGGTGAGATGTGAGAATGTTGTAAAGGAATGTTGGTTTCTCATACATAGTTGGGCAACTTTTTTGTAATACTCTTTTGATAGCAACCTCACTGATTCAAAAAAAAAAAAAACTTAGCATAAGTTAGGGAAATTCCCGCATGCATACGCATTATCTACATCTTTACTACTTTACTTTACCTATGCATAAAATAATGTTATAATGTGCTGATTAAGTGCATTATGTCGATTGCAGGAAATAAGTAGATCTGGAGCTGGATCTGGAGCAGGAACTGAAGCTGGATCTAGAATAATGGGAGTTGTAGCAGAGCTGGAGTAGAAGGCCTAGTTTTAGGAACAATAATGTAAGGGGATTAAAGTTTTGCTATTCTATTAAGTAGGAATAAAGCAGTAAAATGTGAAGAGCTTAGGTCCATCCTAGCCCTAGGATAGCCTAGAGACTTCCCCAAAACGAAAAATCGACCAGGGGTCAAAGTTCCAGATCTGACCCCTGATATTCAAAATTCCCTAAAAATTAGGTTGAAATAGTAAAAATTCCAAAAAAATATTCTCTGAAAAACTAATTGAAAAAAGGAATCTACGTGCAAAATTTCAAATTAATTGGATTCCAATTATCATCAGAGAACCAACTTTACTTTTGTGGTCTGCTGAAACAAAAAAAAAACCCTAGAAGTGCATGCAACTTAGGTTGAATCTTTAGGATTACAACTAGAGACCATACCTTGGGCTAACCTAGACTTAATCAAGTCTAGTTAGCCGGTGAGCTTGGTCACCTTGTGGGCCACTCACCCAAAGCCCCACTGAAGAAAATGGGCTAAAATTAATTTTAAAAACACGAAATCAACTCGAGTTTGTTGTCACACTACTGGGTGTTTTTAACCTCTCTTGCCAAACCTGGTGACTAAGTCTGCGGGGTAGTGTCCAACGACTGCGGCTCGGGGGTCAACGGAACCGGAGGCGTAAACCAAAGGAAGAACCTTCCCCTTAGTCCCCTCGTAACCAGACTGGCTGGGTTAGCTTGAGAGGCGGGATTCACTTTCAGTCAGTTGTACAATGAACTTATCTTCAGGAATTCAAATTTCTAACGAAAAATCTGGTCACCTGATCCATAAGGACCATTTGATTGACAGGGCCTTAGCCTTGTCCTGTGTGGCTACACCAACCTAGGGGTTGGGCAGTGTATGCACGGAAGGAGGTCACTTCGACCTCACTTGGTTGGACCTTGGGAGCCACTCCCAAGGAGGTGAGTCACCCCACCCGGATCATCTTCTCTCCCCATTTCTTCTATCTGCTGAGTCACGATGGCTAACACTAGATCTGGACCTAATCAGGATCTAGAAGAGCTGGACCCACAAGCTTATCTGAGAGCCCGGGTCACTGAATCAGCTCAACCTTGGGATCAGAACCGAAGGTGGCGAAGACGACTTTTCACTTCGCCTGTTCCTTCTCCCCGGGTTACCGAAATGGTTAACCCATATCCTAACCCTGGATATTATGACCCATACCAGTCCGTCCCTCAAAGGACTGCATCTTATAACCTAGGATATGGATTTCATACTCCTGCTTCTCACCCATGGAACATGGGTAGACCTGATTCACCCCCTGGATCCCCTGAAGAGCTACCAGTGAATATGCGACCGCATTACAGAATACAGAGAGCTATAGCAAGTGCTAAGGAAAAGGCCACATCCTATCTACACGAAATCCAGGCTATCATTGAGCCGAACCAAAGACAAAGCTGGATTCTACATCAACAAGCTATGATGGAGCTCCATTGGGAAACAACAGAGATAACAAGGCTAATGAGACAAAATCGGGAAACTTAAGAACTACTACTTTTGAGATATCAAGTGGAAAATAGCCTTGAAGACCTCGAGGAATCTAAAATGACCACGCCGGAAGGACACACAGAAGATTCTCGGGAGCAGATGCTGGAAAATCATTCAGGGGAAAAGGAATCTAGCGTGGATATGAGATAGGAGCAGGAAGTATGCCGAATGGGCTCATCTGAAATTGAGGAGGAAAGGACTAATATCTCCAGGAATGAGCCACAATCAGATTATCTTGAATCCTGGGAGACACCATTTGGGTTGGATAACCCAATCGAGATAAGGGAAGAGGATCCAATTGAGCATATGGATCTTGAGGCAAGCATTACATGCAACACTACTGACTAGCCTAAGCCACTTCCCATTGTAGGTGAACCTGTGCTAGAGCCAACATCTTTTGATCTGCACTCTTCTTTCACCAACATCCCTAATTCGGATGCTAGAGACTTTGAGATGACAATTGCTATCCCTGATCCTGACATTCGGAAACCAGAAGTAGCTATGGATAACTCGATCGAAGAAATAAATATGCTACCTGAGGCAGGAATTACTAAGGAGGCCAATGCATATGAGGGTGAAGCTTCGAGCAAAATGAGTTGGGGACGCACCTATCATCTTAGTCAATCTAATAGATGGCTCGACCCCGAGCTTGACGAGATAGCCTCTGATGAATCAGAGATGGGTACTGATGAGGACGAAGTAATTTCTGACGAGGATTTCAGTGACCTCCCCACAGATCTTCTACTTTCACAGATACCCCCATATGACCCAGAGCCTGGAGAGGGCATGATCTTTGATGTCAATTATCATTATGAGGATCCCTATGACTCAGATTCTGGTTTTGAGATACATTTTGATCTACTCCCTCAGCAACTTCCTGCTGAATTGTGGGACATGATAAATCAGCTGAATCAACATCATGATCCCCCCTCTGATTATCCTCTATTTTCCACCACCACTCCACACTTTCTTATAGCTAGACTTTTTGGAGTAGGGGTGCACAATCAGCTGGTTCGCATCTCCGGACCACTAATTTTGGGAGCATACGAGCATATCTTTCTCTTAATCTTAGCTGGCTCCTATGCTAGAAATGACACATCTGATTGAGTTTTCACCCAGCTGGAGGTGTTAAACTCAGCACATATAGATACCATTCGCCCCACATTTCACCATCATTTATATATAACCATTTTTATACATAGCATATTTTTGTTTTAGCATATTTCCTTTGCGTATATTGCATGCTAACAGGTTGGCCGGAGCTGAGTATAATTTCAGAAGCAATTCCAGGTGACTTCTACCCACTCATCTTCTGTCAGATTTATTTTCATTTTTCATGCATGAGGACATGCAAGAACTTAGGCATTGGGGGGTAGATACAGCAGAAACTGAAAAATTTTTATGCCAACACTTAGGAAAACCTCAGAGCTGCATGTAAAACGTACTGTAGGAACCTAAATAAAAGAACAACCGAATCCACCTCCAGTGCTCGCATTGGAGCTAGAAATCGTCCACAACAGCCACTTCCGACTCACCTGCTCACCTATTGCTCTAAATTTAGGGTCAAGCTAATTGTAACCCGATATGGGAAATTCACGAAGTACAAATTATGCGAGGTTACATGTTTATAGCATATATACAAATTGAATTCATGAATAAGATTATTTTATTAAGAGAATGCATTAGGGATTTTATCATTTAGTTGATTCCTGTAATCTAGAATCCAGTACAACTTTTCACACACATGTAGAATTTGCAATGGATTCATGGTGAAGGCTGATAAACATCTTTAGTCTGTCGAGAAGAAGCAGTGCTTCTTTTCTTGAATCCTTGGACAGTGTTTTGGGAGTTCGACAGATTTTCTTCCAAAAATCCACTAAATAGTGTGAGATAAGAGTGGAGTGTACTGGCGCTCTAAGATTAGTGTGAGGAATCTGGAATCCTAGATAATTAGGTGATGATACTCTGAGATTAGACATAGTTTTCGCTCTTGGTTCCCGCATATACTTTTTTGTGTGAAATTTTGAGAGCCACCAAATAAGGCAAATACGTGGAGAGCGAGTTTTCATAAAACTAGGATTAAGGTGGATGGTTACGACCATTCTTTATGGAATCCTCAACTAAAGGAGGGTATTGATGTCAAGGTCAGGAATACACCATCCTATCCGTCTTTCCCGATGCCATGAGTAGGCATTTCCACCAAATAAGCCACCTAATGTCTCTTGAGTACCACCAATCCCCAATAATATCTCCTCAATAAAGTTCATGGATGTATGCCAATTGTGTTATGCTGAAAAAAACAAATTAAAAAAAAAAAAGAGAGAAAAAGAATGATGAAAAGAAAGAAAAACTAAAAAAAAAAATAGAAAAAGAAGAAAAGCAAAGAAAAGAATGAATATTTAGTGTTTATTTCATCGAGGCAATACCACCAAATAAAATTGAGATCCACCAAATATGGCCTTAACCTATCTTTCTTGTGTTTCTAACCGCCCGAATACTAACTGAGGAATTCCAACTTAGTGTTAGGGTTATGAGAACTCAATTAAAGTGTTAATGCCTAGTGAGACCACCAAATACAGGTCATATACGTGAATCTAGTGAAGTTGTGAGATCTACGAAAGAAAAGAAAAGGAAAAGAAAAAGAGTAAGAGATAATGGATACAAAGGAATTAAAAGAGAGCATAGTTTTTCTCGTCTTTCTCTGAGTTAAGTCACTTAGTAATCTAGGAATCTAGATTCTGTAGTACTAGTCTCTATGTAGCACCAAATGAGAATGAGCCACCAAATATATAATCCTTTCCCTCAGAGATTCTCTACCTGAGCCTAAAGCCGGGGTGGAATTCTTAGAACATCTTGAATACCCCGAGGGAAGAAGTCTGCCTATCTCGGTAGAATTTTTACTAGGGGTCAAGTACAGGCTTTAGAGGTGAATCAATTTTTCACTCGAATCCATTGCAAAAGCTACATAGTTGCACTTTCACGATTGTCTGGATTTCTAGAGCATAGGCTAAAAACAAAAAGGAGAAAAATCTCTACGCATACACTTGATAAAATAATCAATCCCTTAAGGACCTTTGCTGTAAATAATTTAGTCTTGCATTTGCTAGGGACTAGCAAGATTTAGGCATGGGGGTATGATTGTGCAGCAATCATAGGTCTTAATTGACCTAGATTAGGCTAGACCTTAGCATAAGTTAGGGAAATTCACGCATGCATACGCATTATCTGCATCTTTACTACTTTACTTTAGCTATGCATAAAATAATGTTATAATGTGCTGATTAAGTGCATTATGTCGATTGCAGGCAATAAGCAGATCTGGAGTTGGATCTGGAGCAGGATCTGAAGTTGGATCTGGAATATTGGGAGTTGTAGCAGAGCTGGAGTAGAAGGCCTAGTTTTAGAAACAATAATGTAAGGGGATTAAAGTTTTGCTATTCTATTAAGTAGGAATAAAGCAGTAAAATGTGAAGAGCTTAGGTCCATCCTAGCCCTAAGATAGCCTAGAGACTTCCCCAAGCCTTAGCCACCCTTAGATTAGGTCACAACACCCTAGGAAGCCCTAAAACCCTAGTTCCAACCCTTATCTGGATGTCCAGATAAGTTATAGGACGTCCAGGACCCTTAGCCATCTCTCGCACACCTCAAACACACTTCTGCAGTGTTATTGGACGTCTAGACACTTTGTTAGACGTCCAATTTCTGTAGAGTACCCAAAATAGAACCCTAATTTCCCCCTGACTCAAATTGGACATCTAGAACTGAAGTCTGGACTTCTGATTTTTGAGTATAAGTCATCTGATCATATTATTGGATGTCTGATACTGGTCTCCAGTCCCTGTTTTGAGATTCAAGTCTTGATCTTGGATCTCTAGCTCCCTAGACCTAATCCCAACCCCATAGGAACCTAAATTAAGGTGTCCTAACCCTAGTACAACACCTCTAGACCTACCTAAGGACCTAATTAGGTCCTCACCAAACCCAATTGACTTAGATCAAGTCAATTACCTTCACCTAAGTCAATTGGACTCATTGAGTTCAATTGAGCTTAGATCTCAACCCACACAAGTTTAATTGGACTTGGTGAGAGTCCAATTGACCTAAACCCAACCTAATTGAGTTATTCTACTCTCAATTAGGTTCACACCCTTAGCAATTAGGGTTTGTAAGCCTAATTCAAGACTTACACCTACCCAAACCCCTTAGGACCTAACCTAAGCCACCTAGCCACATAAAGCACGACCACACACACACACACACCCATTCACGCACACACGCTTCTCTAGAATTCTCTAGAGACCTCTTAAGATGGCGCTACCTCTTGGTTGCCAAATTTAGCAACCAAGAGGAATTCAAATTGATATCCACAATTCTTGGATCTCAAAGACCACATCCACCCACATGTGGTCGGCCACTCTTGGCTCTCTCTAGAGAGTTCTACATCTCTCTAGAGAGAAGCCATTGGTGTTGGTGCTAGAGCACCACGATCATTTGTTTTGATGATAACAAAACACATGTCATTTAACATTTGCACTTGGAGTCTTAGATTTCAGGTCAATTCCAAATGGATACGTGATTAAACGGAGTTCGAGCTCGCATCCAAGACGGATTGGAGGAGCTTGATGGAGAACAGAGGGGATTCGCGAGGAGCGATAGATTGAAGATGGAAGGACAAGAAGAATAGGATAGAATTCCATTTTATTCCTTTCATGTACTTTTGTCGTTATTTTCTTGCTCTTTATTTCCTTAGAACATTATGTTAAAGAGCCTCAAAGTACCTAACAATAGTCCTAGGAACACTGGCAAAACCCTAGGATAGTTAGGTTTTCTGTAGAGAACTTAGAAAACCAATATAGGGTTCAAACAGAATTTTCAAACATCTAATTCCCAAATCAGACGTCTGATAATGTGTTTTAAGACGTCTGACTGTTGATTCAGATGTTTGATAACATTTAGGCTGGACATAGTTAGTTCTGTCTGATGAAATCAGACGTCTAGATCTTAGACCAAACATCTTAGGAGACGTCTGATGACTTTCCCAGACGTCCAATTAGTGGACCATTGGCTGTCTTAGCATACACTCAAGGATATGACCGCTAAAGCCTTATCAGACGTCCTTAAGCCTTTCCAGACGTCTGATAATTGACCGTTTTGCCTCGACTGACCCGAAAATCTCTTCTCAGAGATTTTCTAGCCATTGCAAATCCATTCCCACGAAAAAGTAGGTTTCCAGACGTCCAGACATAGTGCCAGACGTCCTATATGTCGTCTGATGGACTTACGCTAGAACCCTGTTTAGATCTGATCCAAGTCAGGACGAGACCCACCCAAAATCAGACGTCTGACCTTATTTTCAGACGTCTTAAAGTGGTCTTCCAGACGTCTGATGCCAGAATTAGACGTCTGATTACCCTGTCAATGCAATCATTGTCCCTGATTTCGGCCTAATTCTCTTGGGCTTTGCACCCAACGGCTATGGAAGCTTTCCTAAGCCTTCCAAAGCCTTCCTAAGGCCTCTATAAATAGAGGGGAGCCTTTGCACACTAAGATACACCTAAGCAACATACTTTCTACTCTTTTGTGTCCAAGAAAAGCTCTTGCTCTCCAAGCTTAAGTTCCATCATCCAGAGAGCTAAATTCCCTTTGCGCACCCGCTCTCCCCTGTAGTTCATGAAGAGCGACATTGCGCCGTCGCGTGGATCACGCACCTGCGTCATCGATTCAACGCACTCCTTGCAAGGGGAGTTTCCTAATTCCTATAGAAGCTAGGTTTAAATTACTTTGTTGGCTCTATAGGATTGTTGCTTATTTTATCTTTGTTATTTGGTTGGGTATTCGCTTTGTGAATTTCCATCTCCTTCGTGAGACAAAATCCTTCTCGTGAAGAGAAGGGGTTTGAGGTACGCTACCCTTGTATAAAGTAGCGTGGTTGTAATTGAGGTTGAATCACCCTCGTTTAAGTGATTCGTTGAGTGGATTTGATCAACTTGGTTGATCGGAAAATCCTAACTCGAGAGGGTTAGGTAGTGGTTTTCACCCGGTTTGGGTTTCCACCTAAAAATAGTTGTGTACCTTGTGCGATTGAATTTTGTGAGATTGTTTATTATTCTATTCCACATTTTATTACGTCACCCCCTCCTTGTAGGGAAGAATCTACAATTGGGTCTATAAAAGGAGCCCATGGGTAGCCAAACACCCCCATTCACTTCTTTGGCAATTGCACTCCATTAGTGCCATTCACACCACCTCCACTTTGATAGTCACTCCACCTCCACGAGCTCACTACCACCACCATGGAGGACACCATGCCGGGATGCTGGATCAACCCTACCTCTCTCCAAGGGTTGGCCTAAGCTACATTGGCTACCCCTCATTCTCCTCTCGACCACTCCAAGGACATTGGGGACCACCCCTGAATGCCCTCTATTCTTCTAGCTTTAAATCATGCTCTTCAATCTTTATTACTTTTATTTACTGCTTAGTAGTGTAGTCTTACTTCTCCCCCAATGATGCATGCGAAATCCCCCCGTTGATTCTTGTATGCAATCATTTTCTGGTAGCTAGGTTTAATTTTCAAGCATTTATGTATAAGGTTTCCTCTAGATTTCCTTATGCAACAACTCTCCAATGAATGAATGAAATTGCATTTATATATATATGTCTCTTTATGTGTTTGAAATCACCGCGAGCTTAATAATTATTGTATTTGCGTGATTTAAGTGCCTGCTCTTTAACTGTCTATATATTACGCACTAGCATGTCGTTTCCTGAGGATATTGAAAATCTGACAATAGATGCTTTCTCCATAACTAGTCACCACCTCACTAGAATCGTGTGCACAGAAACTCACATGTTCACTTTAGTGATTTACTTGATGCATGCGCATGTGATCCGAGTTAATAACAGTAGCTGTGAAGTCTTAGTTAGGAGATTAGAAACCGGCGTGCGTCTTTAAATGAAGTAGACTAGTAAAAAAGATCTATTTCAAAAGTGAAAACAACGCCTCCCAGAGACGAACGACCGGGACTCAAGTCTCGTAATTTTTGCAAAATAATATCCTTGTTGGATCGTACTTCGCAACTATACTACGACACATTCCTTTTCTATCAAAAACGTGATCTACGATTTCTCAACATCTACTATGTTTTAAAAGGGCTAGGATAGTGCTTGTGCTAGGGTTATGTGATGAGGTGTTGATTGAGGTAGTGCCTCTTAGTTTTCCACTTTCAGTGTGTGTGCTTCTATCAAAACATGATTTTCAAGTAAGGATTTTTTTAGGTGTGGTGTCTTTTAATGTTTTATCCTCACTTTAGTGTCTTTTAGGATTGACATGTCTTAATGTTTTCAGACAAGTTTCAGTGGGCACATCAAGTTTTGCACACAATCCGGTGAATGTAGATTTTCTTTTATTGTGTAGAGGCTCTAAACCCTAATGTACTCATCCTAGTGATCATGCAGCTTCTATTGGAAGAGTCAATTTTAGGGTTGAGTGGTGCGGCCCAAGTCAATTCAAGATGGCTTCGCAAACACCACTCAAAATGAAAAAAGAACACTCCAAGAATTTATTCAAAATGTTAGAGTGTATTTTTTTGTTGGGTGATGTGTTAAGGATGTGGGTAAGGCAATCATACACCACACCAATTTTTTTCAGTTTTACAATTTTTTTAGATTTTTTTAAGCAAGCAAACAACCATGAGTGAAGAAACACTCACGACCGGTCCTTGTTGTGCTTACTCCCTCGTTACCATCATGAGTTGCACTGCTTCGCCATCCAAGCATCGAATTCCTACAACCATCATGTAGGAGACAAGGTGTTAGACGATGTGAGCATGGATGTAAAATGGAAGTGACAAAATAAATCCGTTGCCTCCCCAGCAATGGCGGCAAAAATTGACATGCACGTGATGCATGTGTTTTGAAGAGTCGTTATAGCTTGCGCTCCCGACGTTGGTTTTAAAATAAAGAAACGGATGTAAATCCGAGTGTCGATCTTAGGGAGGCATGAAAATCGAATTTCTCTTGTCACTTAATGTCACGAAAATAACGGGTTTCTGCTTGTGAAATGTCGTGGGTGAAAAATGAGTGAGAGAGAGAGAGATTAGGGTTAGAATTGTTTCATTCGCAACATGCAACTTGAACATAAAATAGAGCAAGCAATTGAATAGAAAACAACTTCATTTAACATGCAACTTTAGTTCATAATTACAACACTCGATAAATGCTTGAACATAAGTAAAGTAAAGCTCAAAAGAAGGAAAGAGAGAGAGAGGGGACGACGAGGCAGCCACGTGGTGGAGGGGGGCTTCGTTGGCGGCTCGTCGTCTTCGGCGATTACAAAAGGGCTTAATGGTAGCTAGGAGGGAGATAGAACACTTGCAAGTGGAGTGAATGCCTTGAATGGGTAGTTGGAAGGGGTTTAAATAGGGAGAAGGTCTTTCCAAATGAAGAAGGGGTTTTAGTGACTTCCGAAACGTCACTAAAACCCTTCCCAAAATGTCAATGAAGGCCCCTACCCACCGGTCGCTCACGCGTGCCTTGTGCTTCTTCGTGCTTGATCCACGTGCACACGTCGTAAGCCATCCGATCGAAGATCGGACGGCTGAGCTTCCGCGCGAGGCACTAGTGCAGATCGTGTTGAGGCGTGCACGTCAGCCATGTCATCGCGTGCGTCTGGTCGAGGCGCATCTGCGGGTGCCACGTCTAGCCATCCGTGCCATCCGCTGCTGATCGGGCGATCCAATTTCTCGCAGTGCGTCTTCGCCTCACAATTTCCACGTAGCGCGCTTTGAACCCGTGTTGCATGAGCGCAGGTAAGCACTTCGACCGCTGCACTGCGACAGTTGCTTTGTCGCGGCAAGGGCCGGTGTGCGAGCGGCTCTCAGCCGTTCGATCGAAGATCGACAGCTGAAATTTGTCCTCCGGGTGAAGGCGAGATCGGTCGGCGGTCTGGATGCAGCGAGCGAGGGCCAAGTGGCACGTCGTGGGCCGTTGATCATCAGATCAATGGTCAGAACTTCTTGGGCCCATTGCGGGAGCTCCGGATGTCGGATTTGGCTGATTTCAAGTCCGTTGGACTCCGTTCATCACTCTGAATCTATCTGTGCGGTCCAATTTCTCATCTAAGGCCTGCTTTGACAAGTTCTTATACAAATGACCATTAATACTGTTCTATATGCAATCTTTGATGTGTGATGCATGCAATGCTCCCATTCCTATTTATGATGTGTTATCTATGCATTTTGTTCTTAAGATAAACCCCATTTAATAGAATTATCACCCCGAGATGCAGTGTTTTCAGGGTCTAGGACCGGTATTGGCCGATTTGTGGGAGGCTGTACTATGGGTGCACAATACCGTTACTAAAGCTTAGTATCAGTACTGGTATTCCACAAATCTAAGGGTAGGACCGGTATTGGTGTACTCATTCTTCATCGTTGAACTCTAAAGAAGGATAAAATTGGCTTAACATCGCTAAGGACTGAAGTACAAACTTTGAGATCAGGAATCCCTTGCTTCATATTACAGACATGAGTGTGTGCTGGTGGTCTTGATTACAGAGGATCTTGGTGGTGCAAAACCCAAGTTTCGGGCACGAAAGGCGGGTTTTGCACCACCAAGTTCCTCTATAATCAAGACCACCAACATGAAAGGCAGGTTTTGCAATCCTCGTTTGGACAAGCATCTTGACCTAGCGATAGGTCAAGATTACCTGATAGCAGATGAATGTTGTTTGAGTGTACTAATGAAAGGGAGTAGGTCCTTGATGTTTGATGGTTTGTTGAATATAATAATTGTCTTGAGACTGTGTGATTCTGATATCAAAAATCTAACGTAATGGTAGAACCTAATTGGGAGTCTACCAGGTACCCCAATGGATAGGGATGAATGGGAAAAATGCAAATAGACCCTAGAGGGGTGAAACACATGTATGGGCATGTGCGTGTGTATACCTATAATTTAAGCATGAAGCTCTTTAAACACATTAAAAGCAATCTAAATTAACTAAGCAACGGCTTGAATCTCATGAGATGACATCTATGGTTCAATCTGAGTCTAATAAGAGGAAATGTTTGGATCCTAAGGACTTGAGTAAGAACCCTAGAGATCCACTAGGTCCTTAGGACTGTATTCCGGGCACAGAACCCAACTGAAATCAAAGAGATGGTAAGTCAACTTGGTGAGTTCATAAGGTTGCACCCTTAGACTTGGTGAACCATGGGTTCACTACTCAAGTGAAAGACCCGAGCTTTTGCGGTAGAAAGAGGCTACCAAGGAGATCTGCCTCAAAATAAGAAAGGTTCCTAGGTTCGTTGACAAAGCCTTGGGGCTCTAATTGGTGTTTGGTACTTGGATGTACCCAAATCCAACTTGATGTGAAGGTACTCGAGCAAAAGGCTCACTAGGTGCCCGCATGTGCAGAGAGGCTGAGGTACTAAGATGGATTGGTTGAGATCTCATCCGATGGAGGATTAAGAGGGCACATCCGAGGACTGCACTCCTACGGGGAGCTGCTCCTAGAGACAGCATTGGTGTGGCTCGGCAATTCTAGCCAATCCTATGATAATGATTTGGTTTGTTCTGTGATTGGTCCTTGTTGGACACAGATTGGGCTTGTGCTCCGTGATCACAAGCCATAGGTTTGGGTAGCTCCCAAGAGGCCCAACTCCGCTGATTGAAGTCAGCAATGTTCTCGATACATTGAGAATGAGCATGCCTTTCCAGAAGATTAACAACCTACTAGCCTCTCCCCTGGCTAGGGCAAGACTGTAGGGCTAGAATTCAAAGGAAAGAATGCACCTCAATCTCCTCTAGTAGTGAAGGATAAGTCCCAAAATCTAATCATTAAGGAAGAACTTGGGTAGCTTGTTAATGTGCCGCTAGGACAAGGTGTTTGGTTGTGCCAGGTACGGTTTGAGAAACTGGAACCTAAGGTGTAGGTTTGGGCTAGGAACTAGCCAACAAATGAAACCATACACTATCCTATTTGGTTGAGATACAGTAGATAATTACTCCTTGCTGAGCCGATTGGCTCATCCCTACTTTGTGACCTACTTTCAGACTGTCGTCCTGGGTGGTCAACATACGAAATTTGTTGTTGCACAAGCTTGTGTGTGCTCTTTTGACATGTACATTTATTTTTATGCCTTAGTTTACAGAAAATTATGTTTTTATTATTTCTTTCCTGTATCAATTATGTGCCACTCTTTTCGTACTTTCCTCTATTTTATGTCGGAAATGGAAATCTTTTAGGTTCAACTTAGTTAGGTACAACCTGAATTAAATAAACCAGCACCTCTTTCCTTTCTATCCCTCGAGTTTCCGACCCTCATTTTGGGGTTTGAGTTTTGGGGCGTGACATCTGCCTAGCTCAACTTAGTTGACAGGAGTTCACCTCAGCTCTGATTCAACTCTTTCCAGCTCCACTCAGGTCACGATAGCTGAACTCCCTCCAGCTTTGCTACTACTTGTCTACTTAGTAGCTAAGCTAGCTCGGGAGTTCTCATCACAGGCAGTTCTAGCTCAACTTAGCTTCAGTTAGGTTGAAACTAACTCAACTTAGCTCCACTACTCAAGCCTAGTTACAAGCAGAAGAACTAGCTAGCTAAGCTAAGTAGTTGAGCTCCTAAGATGTCCTCTTCAACCATCATTAGCTCTAGGAGAATTATTTCAGCTCCATATCTACTTCAAGCAACTCCTGGCTACCTCCTCTCTACTAAACACTAGCTCCTCCACTACTACTCTACTAGCTAAGCTAGCTTAGCTAGGCTCAACACCATCTCCTCTACTCCATGGCCATCCATCATCACCTAAGATCCAACCTAGCTAACTCAACCAAAAATGCCTAACCTTAAGTCCACCTAAGCTACCACCTAGTCCTACCCTTTTGGTGCCAACCCTAATGCGCCTTTTCAACCCACCACCACCACCAAGGTTCACCACAAAAGTGGCGCCACTTTTCCCTCCAAAAACCCCCCTCATCACCACCATACACCTAAGCCCTCAACCCATCTAAACCCTACACCTAACCCCCCTTCTAGAAACATAACTTGGCACCTACTTGAACCATCCCTTCATCATGTAACTACCTCTTAACCAACCTACTTTTGGCACCAAAACCAAGAGACACCAACATCGACATCCCTTGACAAGAGTAGAAATCGTGAGTTTTTTGGAAAATAATGTCGTAGGATAGTCGGAAAATCCCCTTGACAAAAACATTTATAATATCAAAACTCGATGGATTTTATTCTTTTGAAAACTTGAGTCATGGTCGTTCGTCTCTAGGAGGAGTGAAAACAAGTCGAGATTTGAATCTGCTTTTCTAACCTAAATCTAACCTAATATTTTTGGTCTTTTTGTCTTTTGCACATTTTTTTGTGTTTTTGATCTTTATTTTGAAAAGAGAATTGAAACCTAGATCTAGATAAACTAGCAAAAACCTAAGTAACTATGTGCATCTAAATGAGGCCATGGTGGCCGTGCATGGTGTGAACAAACCTAAGTATCATATAGGCAAGCAAAAATGAGGATAATCAATCATAGAAACATCATGATATTATTTATGCATAAAAGATTATCACATATCATCTACACTAGAAAGCAAATAAATAGAAGAAATCCCTCACATCAGAAAGTTGCCACTAGGGCCATCGACCTTGTGTGAGGGTGTAGGCTGGACCTTGGGTATATAAACCTATCTACACGCCGATCAAGAAAGATGGCCGACCACATGAGGCTTTGGGTGAGCCTTCATGGTCATCCAAGAGGAGGAAGAAAGAGAGGGGGTGAGTGCACTCAATTGGAGAGAGGAGGGTGTTGCACCCTTTCTCTACCAATGGTCATCGTTGAGAAGACCTTGAAGATGGTCTCCTCTATGACCGTTTAAGAGGAAAACAAATGGGGAGTGGACCCTCTATGTTGGAGGAAGAAGGCACACCCACATGGTGTTGCATCCTCATGCTCTTCTTCTTGCCACCCTTGAAGAAGCTTGGATGAGAGTTTCTTCTAGCCGTCCATGGAGGGAACCTTGGAGGAGGAGGATGGCCTTTGAGAGGGAGAGGAGGAGGTGTGGTCGCAAGTTTAGAGTGGAAGAGAGTGGATGGGAGAGTGAATGAATTTCATGGCTCTTTTCTCTCCTTATGGGAAGGCTCCATTTGGTTGCCACTTTTGGTGGCTCCAAAAATAGAATTTCCATCAATGTAGGATCTAGAGTTGACGCATGGGTTTTATGGTTTCCAAGAGTGGGTGTGCGTGGGTTGGTAGGGGTAGAATAGGAAGGTAGGATTTAGGAAGGTGTGTGTGTATGATTTGGAATTTCGTAGAGTGATGTTGTGTGGGTTTTGGTAAATCTAGGTTAGGTTGACCTACATGAAGTGGGTGTGGACCTAATTAGGCTTAGGAAAGTCTAATTGGATAGGAGTGAACCTAATTAGGTCTAGGTCAAGTCTAATTTGATGTGTTCATGTGATTAGGCTAGGGTAACCCTAATAGGTATGAGTTAGTTAGATCCTGGGTAGATCTAATTGGGCTTGGGTGCACCTAATCAACTGTAGATGCACCCAATTAGGTATGGGATGGTTCAACTAGGTTAGGGATAGGATAAGTAGGGCTATGGATAGTGGACTTGGCTTATGAGGTCTCTAATTAGGTTTCCTAGGGTGTCCGATGGGGTTCCTAGGTCAAAATAAGCAAGATTAGGCTTCTAGCACCAAAATCAGGAACCAGACAGCCGTATCAGGCATCCAGAATAGTGGTCAGACGTCTTATACTACAAAATTAGATGTCTGGACAATAAATTGGCCGTCCAATTCTGTATCAATATGAGTTTTGACTTCCTGGATTGTTATTCTGCAGAAATCAGACATCCAGCCAGATGTCTGGATGTCCTAAAAGGTGCTGGAGAGTGGGTTTTAGGTTTTCTAAGGTGGGTTATGGTTCCTAAGTGTTTTGGAGAGGGATAGGGTTGATAATAACATGGATAGTGCTATCCATGTTTGGGTTTTGAGGCTAAGGTGCCCTAATGGAGGTTGTTTTGGGTTTAGGAAGGTTGTCCTATAGTTTCTAAAGGTAGGGATAAGGTTATCCTCCTCACTCCTCTTATCTGATCAGTCATCTTCTTCCTTTATTACTTTATTCCACTATCTCTTTCATCCTAGATCACTTTATTTCCTGCAAATAGTAATGAAAACCATTAAATAGCAGGATATCTCATCTTATTCTAAAGAGACTGATGCAATGGATGATATGCAAGATATGAGTGCGATATCCACAAATTAAGCTAGGTTCAAATATTATTTAGGTTGATTAGGACCCATGATTGTTGTGTAATCATACCCGCATGCTTAAACTTTGCTAGTCTCTGGCAAATGCAAGACTAAATGCATGACAAAGTTATTTACAAATTTAATCCCTAAAGGACCGCTTATTCTTTTTATCAAAGAGCTTGACTAAAGATTTTTCTCCTTTTGTTTCTTCCAAAAATCAACAAATCTAGATACGTGAAAGTGTAGCTATGTAGCTTTTGCAATGGAATTGAGTGAAAGGCCTAATTCACCTCTAGAGTCTGTACTTAACCCCTAGTAAAATTCTAGAGGAATAGGCGGACTTCTTCCCTCGGGGTATCCAAGATTTTTTTTTTGGAGTTTCACCCCGGCTTTAAGCTTAGGTAGAGAATGTCAGAGGGAAATGGATGTGTTTATTTGGTGGCTCACTCTCACTTGGTGCTACATAGAAATTAATACTATAGAATCTAGATTCCCAAATTATTAACTTAACTCAGAGAAAGACGAGAAAAAATATGCTCTCTTTTGGTTCCTTTGTATTCATTCTCTCTTTTTCTTCTTTTTTTTTTCTTTTTTTTTCTTTTTCTTAGAGCTCACAATCTCACCAGATTCACACATATGACATGTATTTGGTGGTCTCACTTGGCATTAACACTTTAATTGAGTTTCATAACCCTAACACTAAGTCAGAATTCCTCGGCCAGTATTCAGGCGGTCAAAAACACAAAAAGATAGGTGAAGGCCTTATTTGGTGGATCTCAAATTTACTTGGTGGTATTGCCTCATGCAACTGAAATAAACACTAAATATTCATACACTCTTTTTCTTTGCTTTTTCTTCTTTTTCTAATTTTTTTTCTTTTTCAATTTTTCTCTTTTTTTTCATTCATTTTTTTTTCTTCCCTTTTTTTCTATGTAAATTTTTTTTTTCAACATAACACAGGCTAGCATACATTTATGAACTTTATTAAGGAGGCATTATTAGGGATTGGTTAGGTGGCTTATTTGGTGGAAGTGCCTACTCATGGCACCGAGAGAGATGGATAGGATGGTGTATTTCTGACCTTAACATCAATACCCTCCTTCAGCCGAGGATTCCGTAAATAATGGTCATAACCATTCACCTTAGCCTTAGTTTTATGAAAACTCACTCTCTACGTATTTGCCTTATTTGGTGGCTCTCAAAATTCACACAAGATGTATGCGCAGGAACCGAGAGCGAAAACTATGCCTTATCTCTGAGTATCATCACCTAATTATCTAGGATTCTGAATTCCTTGCACTAATCTTAAAGCACCAGTACACTCTACTCTCATCTCACACTATTTGGTGGATTTTTGGAAGAAAATCTACTGACTCCCAAAATATTGTCCAGGGGTTCAGGAGAAGAAGCACTACTTCTTCTCGACAAACTGAAGATGGTCATCAGTCTTCACCGTGAATCCATTGCAAAATCTACATGTGAGTGAAAATTGTACTGGATTCCAAATTACAGGAATCAACTAGAGGATAAAATCCCTAATACATTCTTTTAATAAAAATATTATTCATGAATGCAACATATAAATGCTATTTGTAACCTTTCAGAGTTGAACTTTGAAAATTTCCCTAATTCGGGTTATATTCAGCTTGACCCTAAATTTAGAACAAAAAGGAGAATGGATGAGTCGAAAGTGGCTGTTGCAGACGATTTTTAGCTCTAATGCGAACATTGGAGGTGGAGTCGATTGTTCTTAATTTAAGGATCCTAAAGTGCAATTAGCATCATGTACGAAAGGGTTTCCATAGGTGTTGCCAGAAAAATTTCCAGTTTACAATTACTACCCCCCCATGCCTACTTTCTTGCATGTCCTCATGCATGAATATAATGAAAAATAAATTAAGACATGGAGTAAATGGTTAGAAATCACCTGGAATAGCTCTTAAATTTTGACGTTCCACTTATTCCAACACCTAAAATTGAATATACATGAAAAATATGACAAATAAAATATGCTATATATAAGTGCTGAGATTAATGCCTCTAGTTGGGCGTACACTCAAAAAGGATTTGTCAATACACTATTGAGAATGGCGAGTAAAATGATAAGAATTTTAATCTTGTTTGCCAACAGTGGGCTGCAAATGCGGACCAGCTGTCTATGAATTCCAAGTCCAAATAATCGGAAAAATATGTAGATGGGACTTGGGATTATCTGCAGCCAGATGCTACAGAAGAAAGACAGATAAATACGGGTGCCTAGAAGAAATGAAGGTGAAGGCATCCCGAAGAGGTGATGGAGAATGTGGGTGGTAGGGGTATGGGTAGAGTCGTGTGGGGTGAAATCATATGGATCTTGATAATGGTGATGAATGAAAGGCATGACCCAAGTAGTGTGGTCAGATCTGGAAATCAAGGTCCAGTGATCAGTCTCTATCTCTACCAAAGATGTTTGGGTATCATCTTCTTCTTTTATCTCTTCAAAAATTTTAAATTCTAATTCCCAATTATCACATGATTCCCCAAAATTTTTAGCTTCCTCCAATAACTCATCATATGTTATCCCCAATAATCATTCAATCTCTTGAATATCCTTTTCATAGGGGAATATTTCCTTCTCACTTAGATGGAATTGGTCATTAGATTCAGTAGTGAGTCCCTCCGTGAAAGTAGAATGGGCTAAATCATTGATTGAGGAGTTGTTACAGTCATTTTTATTTTGTTGCTCCGTGTATGTGATCATTTGAATTAATTCATCAATGTTTCCATGGGTATTCTCAAATTCAACATAATCGTATTCAGGTCCCTTAATACTTGGTTCCTCATAATGAAATGATTAGTACTTCGGCTCTAAATCAAGATCAAGATTCTCGAATAAATCTCCATTCTAGACTTCAATAAGATTATCAATATCATCCACCTTGGGTGTTTGATCAACAGAATCCTGCATGACCACCACCGAATCACAAATCGATTGTGACACACCTGACCCAAATTCAAACATTTTTTATTTTTGTTGCTCGTCTCGGATTCTATGGAGCTCTTTCCTTATATCATCATATTCTTTTACACTAGCTTCTTTTATTTCATTAATCATTTTGATCAATTGAGTAATATGGGATTCATTGCAAGGGGCAGGGGTTTGAATTAGGCTAGGTCGATCAAGATAGTCAACCATACTATTAATGATTTGATTTGGTATTAAGGGTGACTTATGTGATCTAGTGGATTGTTGATTCGGGTCATGTGGTTCTACCCAGGTATCAATTGCCATAGTTTCTTCCGAATTACACTCTAACTCACTTTCCATGTCATCCAGAAAATACCCTGACTTTGTTTTCTTAGTGGCTGCATAAATATCAAAGTGAATCTTCTCATTGCCGCTACTCATCTCCATACATCCTAAGTAACAGTCAATCCGTGCATTGGTCGTAGCCAAGAAAGGTCGACCAATAATGATGGGTGAATTACTTAGCTTCTCCAGTATATCCATGTCCAAAATAATAAAATCAACTAGAAAGCTAAGACCTTGCACTTTAATAATCACATCCTGAACTACCCCCTTAGGTGTTTTGATGGAGCCATCTGCCATTCTAATGGTGACAGGTGTGTGGTGCAGAACTCCAAGTCTAGTGCGATCGAAAAGAGCAGTAGGAATCAAGCTAATGGAAGACCCTAGATCTACAAGGGATTTATTGAAGGTGAATCCCTTGATGGCACAAGAAATGAAAGGTTTTCCAGGGTCGGTCTTTTTAGGTGGTAGAGTGCCAGAAACAAATGCACTTATGTTAGCTGATAAAACCACCTCTTTAGGTGTGCAAGTCTTTTTCTTCTCTTGTGACTCTTTCTTTAAGGCCTCAAGAAAGGGTAAATAAGTCAAATCAACTTCAAAAGCCTTTTTCTTCTTTTTGCTCCTAGAGTCTGAGTCAGAGCTAGATGTGGGTTTAGTCTTATGATTTTTGATTGAGCCCGAATCAGATCGTTTGGGTGGGCTCTTAGCTTTTCTCTTCCTTTTAGAGGCCATAGATTTGGCCCCTGCATAATGGCATGGATGATAGATTGGAGGGGTCGGAACAATAGGTGGAGAATAGGAGTGAAAAAGCATTTGCATCCAGGGATAAAGTGATTCTTAAAGTCTCTTGATTTGATCCCCTTGAGATTTCACTTGATTTTCCAACTTAGTCAACCTTTCTTCATTTTTCTTATCAAAGTCCAACAAATTGATCATGATAGCTTCAAGGGTGGTTGTGGGTTGGGTTGAACTAGATGGTTGCCCTAAAGTGGTTTGAGTGGCCTAGATCAATGTTCAGTCTGAGTCGATCTTTGTGGTGGCCATGAAAGATCATGATTATTTCTCCACTCAGGGTTATACGAATCTGGATATGAATCAATAGGTGTATCACCCTGAGTGGGGCTGACTATAGAGGGAGTTGATTGAGAACCTGATGTGTGGTCCTGTACTTGTGATCCATTACTCCAATTCCTTAGTGATATCTCATCAGGTACAGGTGTATCAAAAATAGTGCATTCCTCAAATGATCTACCCAAATCACGGATTAGGTCCAAAGGTGCCTTTTTGGTTGGTTGAGTCTAGGATGCCTCCCCATGGTAGCAAGAATCAGTAGAGTAGCTAGTGGATCCAAAAATTGGGTCACTAGATCCACTAGGCTGGCTGTTCCAGGTCACTTGCTCCTGGGAGGGGTGATAAGATTGAGATTGTGCCTGGGATTGTCTAATTTGCTCGCGGAGCTTGGCACATTGATCTGTATAGTCCTTGTTATATTTCCAAAATTTAGAAACTATGCCTTTCAATTGGTTCTGATCTAGATAAGGGTCAGATCCATGAGGTTCAGGCTCTAAATAAGCTGGGGGATAAGGATAATCATATCCCAGCTGCTGAGGATGAGCCCCCAACCAGGAGAAGTCGAAATCACGGTTGGGTTGGGAGATGGAGGACCCTGAGGGTCAAAAGAATAATATGGGTTCATGGATATTTGAGAAAAGATGTGGATAGAGATAAGAGATAGTCTTCCTTAGGAAGACACAACTAGCTACAAGGGGTTGATGGAATTAAGGCAAAGGCGTAGGAAGAAAGATGAGAGAGCCCTAAATCAAGCAAACAAGCTAGCCTTAAATTGTATACCCTAATTGGATCTAAACCTAGTATCCTAAAATGGAACTGGGTTAAACCAACCCTTGAATTAGTTGGCTGTCCAGAATGGTGGGACCCCCTAGGACACCCCACACGGCGGGACACCACTAGAGGTTAACGCAGTTGCTGCATCGACCTTTTCTGTCACCAGTTGGTTCAAATAAAGAAGGCCTTGATTTTTACCCAATTAAATTTCAGTTACCAAGTAATGTAGTCCTGCCTAGGGCACGTCTACTTAGTTTCAGGCTTGAGCTTAGAGTGCTCTTAGAATGTGATTGGGCGATTGGGGGTGTTGTCCTTAAAATTGGATTTAGAGTGTGAAGTGCACAGACAAAGGATTTTCAAAACAAGCTTTAGTTGGTGTAGTTGATTTTATGGTTCAAGTACTTGTATTAATTCTTTTTCTTTTAGGGTTTCCTTGTTTAAGTGAATTCAAACAAGGTTGTGGTGGAGCATGCAACAGTTTTTGCATGTCCCAATTTGTTATATGAATTTCCTTTAAGTATGAAGTGCAAAAGTGCTCTACCTTAGTGTGGAAACCCTAATATCAGATAGGGCTATATGATGCTTTTAAGTTCAATAAGGTAGAACTGGTGCAACCCAATCAAGGAAAACAATGGTCCTAATGCACCACCACTAAGTGAAATAGACCTAATTGGTTGCCTAGGTTGAAATGTAAATTAATTTCAATTCAAGTGGGTAAGGGGGTGGACAACCAATAAAATCAGATTCCCTCTCATGCAATCACACAAAAATTAGGCTCAGAAGGGTTTGTTTTGGGTCTCTAAATTTAAACCCTAATGTGAAACACTTAGGGTTTATGCTTCTTCTAACAATCAGCAATCAGACCTTAGTCTGAATTGAAATCACTCCCCAAATCAGTACATAAATTAAAATAAATTGAAATTTGGTAGAGATCTTTCTTGAATGAGTTTTTTAGGAAATATTTTTTTAGTATTTTTACTGTGTAATTTTTCAAGAATTTCTTAGTGTCAGGAGGTCAAATAGGCCAGATAGGCCCCCTACGAGTAATTCAGTTTGAAATAGTATCAAAAAAATCAAAAAATTCTTGAAAAATTGTAGAAACAACTAGATTTCAGTGACTTTCCAACCCCATAAATTTTGAAGAGATCTGATTTATGTAGAGGTCAGAACTAACATTTAAAGTTTTATAAAATCAAAGTGCAGACTGTTCTGACCCCCTTCCATTGTGCAAATTTTTAAAATTCGTACAGCGTGAATTTTTCCAAATAAAAGGTGCCGCTGAAAAGCTGGTTTGAAAACCTAATATCAGACTGGATCCCAAGCTTTTTGGATGCCAAATTTGATGGCAATAAATTTTTTAAAATCGTTAACAATTTCTGGCCGGATTTCCAAATATGACTTTGGTGTGTTTAAATAGTTTCCAAGTTAAAACACACAATAAAGAAAGGAAATTTCTTTTTGTAAATTCAAATCCAAAAATTTGAATTTGAAATTTTTTATTTTTTATTTTTTTAACCTAAGAAAGCAACAAATAGAGGATGAATAATATACTTGCAATCTTCACCATGGGTCGATGCATGCACGGATCCTCATCTTGACACCCCTACAATCAAAAGAATAAAAAATTAAACAAATCCAAATCTAAACTCATGCGTTGCCTCTCCAGCAACGACGCCATTTGACAAGCGTAGGAATCACGAGTTTTCGGAAAACAACATCATAGTATAGTCGCTAAATCCCCTTGACAAAAACATTTATAATATCGAAACTCGATGGATTTTATTCTTTTGAAAACTTGAGTCTTGGTCGTTCGTCTCTAGGAGGCGTGAAAACAAGTCGAGATTTGAATCGGCTTTTTTAACCAAATCTAACCTAATATTTTTGGTCTTTTTGTCTTTTGCGCTTTGTTTTGTGTTTTTGATCTTTATTTTGAAAAGTGAAATAAAACCTAGATCTAGATAAACTAGCAAAAACCTAAGTAACTATGTGCATCTAAATGAGGCCATGGTGGCCGTGCATGGTGTGAACAAGCCTATGTATCATATAGGCAAGCAAACATGAGGACAATCAATCATAGAAATATCATGATTTTATTTATGCATAAAAGATTATCATATATCATCTACACTAGAAAGCAAATAAATAGAAGAAATCCCTCATGTCGGAAAGTTGCCACTAGGGCCATCGGCCTTGTGTGAGGGTGTAGGCTAGACATTGGGTATACAAACCTATCTACATGCCTACCAAAAAAGATAGCCGGCCACAAGAGGCTATGGGTGAGCCTTCATGGTTGTCCAAGAAGGGGAAGAAGGAGAGGGGGTGAGTGCACCCATGGGGAGAGAGGAGGGTGTTGCACCCTTTCTCTACGAATGGCTATCCTTGAGAAGACCTTGAAGATGGTCTCCTCTATGGCCATTTAAGAGGAAAACAAATGGGGCGTGGACCCTCTATGGTGGAGGAAGAAGGCACGCCCACATGGTGTTGCATCCTCATGCTCTTCTTCTTGCCACCCTTGAAGAAGCTTGGATGAGAGCTTCTTCTAGCCGTCCATGGAGGGAGCCCTGGAGGAGGAGGACAGCCTTGAGAGGGAGAGGAGGAGGTGTGGTCGCAAGTTGAGAGAGGAAGAGAATGGATGGGAGAGTGAATGAATTTCATGGCTCTCTTCTCTCCTTATGGGAAGGTTGCTGGTCGAGCCCGAATAGGTTGTGTTAATATGGTGATTTTATCGTTGAAATGAGTATAGTGGTTAACCTAAATAAAGCCTAACCATCTCTTTTACAAAATTTTTTACCTAGCCTACTTGATTTTATCTTGGTCACTTTTAGGCCCAAAGTCGAACACAGGGAAGAGGGATTAAAGGTGAAGAAATTTCTACGCCTTTCCTACAACGAATCTCTTCCATTCGTTTGTTATGTTTTTGGGTGTTTTTCTATTTAAAAATTTTTTATGATAATTTTTGTCCTTGAGGTACACCCTCAAAATCAGGTTCTTGGCTTTGAGCCAAATTAGGGTTCCCAAAACTTGTCATGCTACTCGCAAGACTGAGTACCTGCAAGTCAAGGATTATCTTTTCTCTTTTATGTATTTTTTTATCTTTTTACTGGCAGCAAAAAGAAACAGAAATAAAGTAAATATAGTATATATATATATGTATATATTATATATATATATAGGGGTGGGGGTGGAGGTGGAGATGGTGTGTAGTATGGTGTTGAGTCGGTCGTCGTCTAGGAAGACGCAACCAACATGATGAAGTGCCACGTGGAGTGTAGGATGGATGGGTGAAAGATGTGTGCGAAGATGCTTTTTATATGCGTGTATCTGGGAATATCAGCAACTAGTGCAAATATTCCTGTGATACAACATATGGTAGGTGATATGAAAATATATATATATGTAAATATATGTAAATATATATGTATATGTATATATATATATATGGTTATAATTATATAAGTGTATATGTAGCTATATATGGGTATATATATATATATATGTATATATATATATAGATATTTAAATATACATATAGATAGATGTATATATATGTGTATATATATATATATATTTATAATTAGATATATATGTATGTATATATTACTATATATATAGATATATATATATAGTAATATATGTATAGAGTTATATATATATGTATATGTATATATATATATATATTTATAATTATAGATATACGTATATATGTATGTATATTTGTATATAAATATATATGTATATGTATAAGTATATGTGTATATATATGTATATATATATATGAATCTATACTTATACTTAGTTATATAGGTAATTTATATATATAGATATATATATATATACATATTCATACGTATATAAATATATGTATATATGTAAATATATATGTATATATATATAAGTATATAGAAATATATATATATGTATGTATGTATACTAATACTTAGTTATATAATTTCTAATATATGTATAGATATATATATATAAATATATATGTATATGAATATATATATATATATAAATATATATGTATGTATATATATATATAAGTATATAGTAGTGTATAAGTGAGTGGGTGTGTGTACGAGAGTGTGTGCATGTGTGTATGTGTTTGCAGGAGGGAGTGAGATAGTGTTCTAAGAGAGACAGCGAGAGAGAGAGAGAGCGTCTACTGAGGAGGAAGGCGAGTTAAGTCGACCGGAGGCAGCGGGCGATGTCTGATGCCAACGCATAGGTGCAGGCGCATAGGCACGCGAAGACGCACGCGCACGCAGGAGGGAGTGAGCGTGAGGGGAAGGACCGCAGCGCACCGCGTTGCGCGAAGAGGCGGGCACTGAAGTGGGTGAAGATGTGGGCACAGACGGGTGCGGGCGAAGGCTTACACGGGAGCGGGCACTGGAGCGGGCGTGGGGAGAGACGCGGGCGCAGGCGAAGGCTTACGCAGGAGAGGGCACTGGAGCAGGTGCAAGGAGAGACGCGGGCGCGGGCGTGCGCAGATGGGGTGGCGACGGTCGCGGCGCGGAGAGAGAGCGCCTGGTGACCGGATAAGTGAGAAACTTACCGGTCACCGCACTGTAGCCAGAGTGTCGCGCTCTCTAGCGTGAATAGTGGCTACAGTGCACGCTCGGCTCGCGCGACCGCCTTCTTGTGGTTCTGCGTGTGCGGGCACCGCTGAGCGCACTGGCACGCGCGCGGAAGGACTGCGCCGGCTGCTTGCGAGCACATTGAGGGGCGAGGGCAACCTGCTGGCGCGCGCGGAAAGAGCTGCACCGGTTGCTATAGTGCATGGTGGCCTACGTGCGGGCGAGCGGTGGCCGGCACCTTGCTGCAATGGCGGTTGAGCTTCAAAGCTTGACTCTGTGGCAATGGCGGAGTTGGCTTGAAACAACGAATAGAGAAGAGAACCACCATGCCCACCGGCTCTTTGATGAGCTGGGCGGTGGTGGGACTCACAGTGGTGGTTGTGCACCACTGTGAGTTGCTCCTGCTCGCAGCGTAGCTCCTCAAGAAGGAGGAGAGGTTGCATATGGAGGGGAGAGGGGAGGAGACGGCCTGGAAGGGAAGCTGCTATGTTTGGTTTTTTTTGTATGGACCAGGCTCCCTTGCAAAGAAGATAGCCGTGCCTTTTTAAAGAGGAAAGAGGAATGCACAGTCATGCCCTGGCTGTGCATGGTTGTGCATGGCTGGCAGGGAGTGCTTGCTGCAGAGAATGGCGCAAGGAAGGTCCAGCCATGCCATGCAGCTGCAGAGAAGAAAGTCAAATAAAAATAAAAATAATGATGGTGAATTTGTGTGGCAGCACTTGAGGAATACGTTAATTTCAAGGCCATTTTATTCACTCTCCTTCCTTCTCAAATAAATGCTTGCATGCATTTATTTTTACAAATGCGACTATGGTTATCTAATATACACTGGCAATGCTTGGAAATAGCACAAGATGGCACACTTGTCGGTGTATTTTTGCTGTGCAATCATATCCCCATGCCTATCTTTTGCTAGTCCCTAGCAAAAATATTTTTGTATTGTATTTAGAAATGATCTTAAGCTAAAGATTTTCTCCTGAGGCGACATAGGTGTGTTTATTGTTGGATATTGTGAGAACCAATTCCAGAGAAGACTACCAGTACTTTAAGTCTTACATGACATAGACCATCTCTCAACTAACCAGGACTCTTGATATTTAAACCTTAAGTACGATTTCCAAGATCTAGGAGGTTTTTGCCGTACTCGAGAGCTCAAGAGATTATGGCTTGTGCTTAGTGAAGGATCAAGACTGACCAGATGAACCTTAAGACTCAAGCCCAGGGTTTCATGAATTTTTAAGTGCAGGTTGGTCCTAGTTTCAGCTCATGTCTTCGGATTGACCGTTAAAAAGATGACGGAAAACTCAACTCCCATTTTATGACATTTGTGGCTCAAAGAAAAATAGGCTATTTGCCCTGAAGAACTTTTTTAGGATGGAGACTTTACAGACATTTGCGAGACATACTAACTTATTTGCATCTTTTTTTTTTTGAAACACGTGTCAGTATATCTCTTACACCTTTATTTGGAGGAGCACACTTTTCTTTTGGCGGGAGAGTTCCTTTCTGGTGGAAAGAGTCTTTCCTAAACACAAGACTAAAGCCTGGGATAAAAAGTCTACCTGTGCACACAGGTAAGGACTCCACCTTCCCTAATGAACACTAGGGTTGGATCTTATGTTCACCTGGTCTTTCTTGATATGTGTAGTGTGAACCAAGATTACTTAGGCTCTCAAGTAGAAGCAAACCAACGGATCCTGTACTGGTGTCTTAGGTACAAGAATACGTCCTAAGTTAGGAGAGATTCTGATATATCTTGTCAATGCTCAAGTGAATTAAGCCATGCCTGAGCGAATCAAGCTTCTGTGGCCTAGAAAGTCTTCAAAATAGTGGTTGAATATCCATAAACACTTATTGTATTTTTGTTTCAGTCTTCAGATCATTACTAAACACCAATTTTTTTTTGACATATTTATAGATAGATGAAAAATGCATGATACCATAAAATACCCAGATCATATGGATGCCTATTCACCCCCCCATGCCAAACGATGCTATGTCCTCATATGCATGCAGGGAAGGGTAGAGGAAGGACAAAAGATCGGGTAACGAGAGTTGAGGTGCAGGGTATACAGCAGGGTGGTAGGGTGGGTGGATGGTGGGTGGTGAAGTGAAAAGTGAAGTGAGCATGACAGTGGCGGAGTGTTGTTGGGGTGACTCCCAACGAGCGCTGAATTTAACGTCCCCAGCTGGACTCAGAATGAAGCACAACATTAGTTACCCTCCAGCAGGGCAACAGTTTCTCCAACGGGGGCAGGTTCATGAGTAAGATAGGGTTTCAAACGCTGCCCATTGACCGTAAATTTATGCCCAGATTTTGGATCTTCAATCTCAACGGCCCCGTTGGGAAATGGTCTCGAGACCAAGAAAGGACCAGTCCATTTGGACTTCAATTTCCCAGGAAAGAATTTGAGCCGGGCATTATAGAGCCAAACTTGCTGAGATGGCTCAAATTCTTTTCGCCGAATACAGCTGTCGTGAAAAGTCTTAGTGTGTTGCTTGAAAGTTAAGGCAGAATCATAGGCTTCACGACGGAGCTCTTCCAGCTCCTAGAATTGGAGTTTCCTTTCTCGACCACACAGGTTTGGGTCGAGGTTACATTGGCGAACTGCCCAATAAGCGTGGTGTTCCAACCCCACGGGAAAATGACAAGGCTTCCCGTAAATGATTCTATGAGGAGACATACCAAGGGGAGCCTTGAAGGCAGTCCGATACACCCAAAGTGCGTCAATCAGCTTGTCGGACCAATCCTTACGATCAGGCCGAACCATTTTCTGGAGAATTTGCTTGTTTTGCCGGTTCGACACCTCTGCCTAGCCATTCGTCTGAGGATGATATGGAGATGCTATACGATGGTGGACTCCGTATTTCCTCAGAAGTGCCCGAAAAGATGCATGGGTAAAGTGGCTTCCTCCATCCGAGATAATGGCTCGAGGGATCCCAAAGTGCGCAAAGATGTGGTCTTTGACAAATCCAGTGGATATAACATGGTCAGCACATCGCGTGGGAATAGCCTCGATCCATTTCGAAACATAATCAACAGCCACGAGGATAAATTCAAAGCTGTTGGAAGGAGGAAAGGGACCTATGAAATCAATTCCCCAAATGTCGAAGATTTCCGTAGTTAGGATGGGTTGTAAGGGCATCATGTCACGATGTGACATTGACCCTAACGACTGGCACCTAGTGCAATGTTTGGCATACTTGTGTGCATCCTGGTGAAGGGAGGGCCAAAAGAAATCGCACTGCAACACCTTGGCTGTAGTTTTCCTCCCAGAGAAATGGCCTCCGCAGGCCTGATCGTGGCAGAAGGATAACACACTGGGGAATTCACTGTCAGGAATACAGCAACGGATGATTTGATCAGCACCTATCCGAAAAAGAAGTGGATTATCCCAAAAATAATACTTTGCTTCTGCCATGAGATGCTCGCGCTGGTTTTTAGGCCAGCCACGTGGAAGGGATCCAGAAGCAAGGTAATTAGCAATGTCGGCATACCAAGGTCCACTTGCCACTTTAATTGCCAATAGGTGCTCATCAGGAAAAATCTCATTGACCGGCAGAGTAAGTCCAATATGGTCAGGGTCCAGTCTGGAAAGATGATCAGCCACAACATTCTGGGCTCCGACTTTATCGCGGATCTCAATGTCAAATTCTTGGAGTAGAAGGATCCAACGAATCAGTCTAGGCTTGGCATCGTTCTTATGCATGAGATGGCAAATGGCCATGTGATCAGTGAAAATAATAATGTGTGAGCCCAGAAGGTAAGAGCGGAATTTCTCCAGCCCAAAGACGACCGCCAGTAGTTCTTTTTCAGTGGTAGTATAATTACACTGGGCCTCATCCAACGTCTTACTGGCATAGTACGCCACGAAGGGGTGTCTATCGCGTCTTTGTCCCAGGATGGCTCCAACTGCAAGGTCGAAAGCGTCACACATGAGTTCAAAGTCGAGGGACCAATCAGGTGGCTGGAGAACAGGGGCCTTGGTGACAACATTACGTAGCTGCGTGAATGCTCGTATGCAATCGGGGCCCATATCGAAGGGTATGTCGGTTGATAAGAGATGAGTTAATGGTCAAGAAATCTTGGAGAAATCTCCTATAGAAATCGACGTGTCCCAGGAAGGAGCGGATTTGTTTGACAGAGCCAGGCATAAGTAAATCAACAATTACATCAAGCTTAGCTCTGTCAACCTCAATACCCCTATCGGAGATGATATGTCCGAGAACAATTCCCTCATGTACCATAAAATGACTTTTTTCCCAGGAAAGCACGAGGCTTACATCAATACATCTCCTAAGGATACGGGTCAGGTTGGCAAGACAGTCATCAAAAGATGGCCCAAAGATCGAAAAGTCATCCATGAAGACCTCGAGAAAGGCACCCACCATGTCATGGAATATCGCCAACATACATCTCTGGAAAGTTGCTGGTGCGTTGCAAAGTCCAAACGGCATCCTTCTAAATGCAAAGGTGCCAAAGGGGCAGGTAAAAGTGGTTTTCTCTTGGTCCCAGGGGTCAATTTCCACCTGGTTATATCCTGAGAATCCATCCAGGAAATAGAAAAATTTATTTCCCGCTAACTGCTCCAGGATTTGGTCAATGAAAGGTAGCAGAAAGTGATCTTTCTTAGTTGTAGCATTGAGTTTCCTATAATCTACACACACTCTCCAAGATGTAGGAGTGCGTGTAAGGATGGATTCGCCCCTATCATTGACACGGATGGTGAGTCCCGCCTTTTTGGGCACAATGTGAATCGGACTCACCTAGGGCTATCGCTGATCGGGTAGATTATACCTGCATCCAGCCACTTAATAATTTCCTTCTTAACGACCTCCTGCATGTTAGGGTTGAGACGTCACTGCATCTCGTGAGAAGGTCGAGCCTCCTCCTCCGTATATATACAATGAGTGCAGTAGGAGGGGCTAATGCCAGTTAAGTCTGATAAAGACCATCCAATGGCTGCCTTGTGTTCCATAAGGACCTTCGTTAGTTTGCACTCTTTCTCCCTGGTCAATTTTGAACTAATGATTATAGGGAGCGTTTCATTTGGTCCCAGGAAAACATACTTAAGTGTACTAGGCAGCTCTTTCAGCTCAGGAGTGGATGGTGAAAGATCTGGCATTTCTTGAGACAAGAGTGTCCCAAGCGGATCAGAAAATAAGTCAGGAGGAAGAAGTTGGCCCTCAGATTGGCCAAGAAGAGGGGCTTCTTGGATAGATGGATCCAAAAAGGAATAGCCCCAGTGAGTAGTATGTGGGCTCAAGGTCCCAGTGTGGAGTTGCAACTCCGCCTGATCTGGAGGGAAAGAAAGGGCAATCCGGTCTTCAAGAGTGTGGACCGGCGGTGAGTAGCCTGGATATGACTCAGACCACGAGGTATGGGAAGCGAAGAAAACCTCATCAAAAGTCTGGTCAGGAGAAGGTACGGGAATAGGGAGGGATGGGGGAACGTCACAATATGTGTCAGTCAGGCAATCGTTAGTGTTTAAAGGCAGTCCGCAGTAATCAGAATAGGTCCCAATTAGTCCGATACACGCGCTGATGGCCATGTCCTCGTCAGACGTGTCATCCTCGATGCAGTCGCAATCAAAGTTCTTGGCTGCCTTGAAGATGTTAAGCTTGAGCTTTTCAGATCCAACGGAAATCTCAATACAACCCGACTCGCAGTCGATATGGGCACGAGCTGTGGCCAAGAAAGGTCGACCAAGGATGATCGGACAATCAGAAAGTGAGCTAGGAACTTCCATATCTAAAACAAGAAAGTCAACAGGAAAACAGAGACTATTGACCCTAACCACCACGTCTTCCACCACACCCTTTGGAATTTTGACAGAACGATCTGCCAACTGTAACGTGACAGGGGTGGGTTTTAGATTTCCCAAGGAAAATTTTTCGAGCATGATGGTTTGTATAAGATTGATGGAAGATCCTAGATCAAGCAGGGCACAATTAAAATTGCAGCCTTGGATGCTACAGGAAATAAGCGGTGTGCCCGGGTCTTTCTACTTCGGTGGTAGATTTGATAGTATAGCACAACTCGCATGAGGCGAGAGAACCACCGATTCTTAGTTTTCTTTGACTGTCGCCTGGGTGTTGTGTAGTCTTTAAAAAATCAGGCGGTAGTAGGTATGTGGTCGATAGCCTCTAGTAGGGGTACCTTGATTTCAACACCCCTGAACAAATTACGCAGGTTATCAAAGGCCTGCGTATCCTTCTTCTTGCCTTTTGGCTCCCTCAGTAGAGCCTCAGGGAATGGGACTGATTCTGGCACCAATTTAGGTGTATCGTCGTCTTGCGAATGCGGTACGCATCCCGAATGAGAGGGCGATGAAGAAGACAGGCCAGGATCAGGTCAAGGCGGATCGACGGTCTGCTTACCGCTCCTCGTAGTGATAGCATTGGACGATGCAAGTCCAGTGGGATCATACAGCGGAGGAGGGTTCGCAATAGGGACATAAGAGTGAGGTGCTACAGTAGGATTAGCCTGAAATCCTGGTGGAATGCTCGGAGCTTGCAGAATCTGAGGAACCTACCCTTGAGAAGGTCGTACCTGTGGTTGCAGACCACGAGGTACGAAATTTCGTGGGTTGGGAATAGGTTGGGCTGGGAAAGTGCCCTGAGATCGAGTCGCCATGCGTAGTTGACTGATCTCAGCATTCTGCTACGCCAATTGGTGCTGAAGAGAAGTCATGTTCTCTTTATGGCGCTTTGACATTTCCATCATCATTCGCATCAATTTATCAAGAGGACTTGATGCGTGTTCTGTTTGCGGTACGCAAGGACCCAATGGCGGATTCGCCATAGGATTAGACTTGACCCTTGGGAAGATGGGTGCGGACAGTCGCATTGGTCCACCCGTAGGGTTTTGGCACTGCGGGTTGTTGGACCATGCGAAATTTGGATGATTTCGCCACCCTGGGTTATAAGTGGCAAAGAACAGGTTGTTACCCAGGGCGCAAGCGTCTTTTATGCCAGAAGATGCGTCTGCATGTAAATATGCGTCTGAGCACACGGAGGCTTGGTCCTCCGTGTCAAAATACTGGCTCGCAGAAGCCAGATCCACATGACTTACCGAATCGCTCAGTGCAACACTCAGTAAGGAAGGTCTTACGGGGTTTCTTGGGATAAGCCTGGTGTTGGAAGAATTAGGATTGTGACGAAGTGGTGAGGTGGGGGTGTTTGCCATAGAACGGGCGGGGTTGGCCAGAAGCACATCCAGCTTCTTATGCACGACGGAGATTTCATCCAATTTCTGTGTGATAAGGCTGAGATCTGTGAATGAATGGGAGGGTCTCATGTCAACTTCGTAGACATTACGAGGCAGGCTGGTACGATTAAAGGTGACAATGGAGGCATTGTTCAATGAGTTTTCACTCATATTTTCAAATAATTCGAATGCTCCATTCTCATCTTTATTCATGAAATTCCCTCCGCAGGAAGCGTCTGCAATTTGCTTCAAAGTCTCATTTAGCCCATAGTAGAAAATTTGGGCTATATGCCACTTAGGCGGACCATGGTGCGGACACTTCCTGAGGAGGTCATTATATCTCTCCCATGTCTCATGAAACTGTTTGCCATTTTGTTGTGTAAATGAAGTGATAGAACGGCGAAGCGCATTGGTTTGCCCGATTGGGAAGAACTTCTTGAGAAACGCTGTTCGCATCTCTTCCCAAGAGTGGACGGTTCTCCCAAGGGTGTGCAACCACTGCGACGCTTTATCCCGCAATGAAAACGGGAACATTTTCATGAGGACTATAGGTAACCCGATATTTCTTGGTTTAACTGTTTCAACCAATCGGGTTAGGTCTTCCAAGTGGAGAAAAGGATCTTCACTTGCAAGACCATGGAAGTGAAAATTTATCAGGCCAATTATGTTAGGTTTCATTTCAAAGTCGTCCCCGCCCATGGGGACCCGAATTTGTCCTATGGTCTCTGTAGCAGCGAGATTCTGATAGGAGCTAAGAGACCTAGGCTCCTCCCATTCGGGAGGGTTCCGCATTTCCTCCAATGTTTCCTTAATGGCCTCAATTTGTTCATTATACATTTCCATTTAGTCTTGGAGGCGGGTTATGGGATCCAAGGCTCCACCACCTGGTGGGTTTTGAGGGCGGTTTCCTCCCTCAGGATTTGGGGTGGGCGTGCAGCCATGTTTGTGGAGGAGGATGATTCGGCTTCTTTTCTTAAATTATTAGGCAATTCACACAGTTCAAGGTTTTGTGACCTCCTCCCAAACATGCACTACCATAGGAAGAATTGGGGGGATACGAAGGGAAAAGAGATGAGAGAAATGACGTCGCAAAGGTACACTTGATGATAAATCAATACAATCAAATTCCTAACCTCTACAGTGTGCGCTTAGACCTAAAGATCTAAGTTACCTACTATCACGACCTACGGAATCGAATACGAGCACCGCGGAACCACCGGGCCAGATTGAAAGGCCGTTTGCCCCAGTCTTAGATACCTGATAGCATGCGGGAACCGTCACCAGCACGTAGGCGCTACACGTAGGTAGTTAGACCTCCAATCCTTAATAAGGGTCAAGTTGCTATCAATTTTAGTTAGAGGCTTAGGATCAAGTGCTTTTGGAATGTAAAGGGCATTATTTACGGGTTATGCCCAAGTGATTGATTTTTAGAGAGTGTGTAAACCAAGCATGCAATGGGGAAATCTCCCCGAATTGAAGTTTTAATTGGTGAATGGTTTTTAGAATTCAGCCTTAAGTAGTATGGATTTTAGGATTTCTCTGAATTACCAATTCAACCAATCTCTGGGTTTTGAGAGAATACAAGTTTTCTTCTAAGCCCAACAAGCCCTTCTTCAATGTCAGTTGGTTAATGCATGCTAAAATGCAATGGGCTTCCCTAGATGGAGATTTCTATGTGTGGATGCACGAATCAATTTTAGATTAGTGTGAAAGGGAGCCAAAGCACTTCAATTCAAGTGCTCCCAATCACCAAAATGATTTCCACACACAATGCTCAACCATAAGATAAAGAAAATCAAATTGTTGGGGTTGAAGTAGTCGAGATCAAATCTTAGGCACATGAAAGGTTGTGGTGGGGTTGGAACCAACTCAATTCCAAGTCTCCCTACCAAAAAGGTGGTCCTAAATTGCAGATAAATGAGGCAAAAAAGGATGGCAATCAATCTTTTTATCTTTGCCTCCAAGAATACTTCTCACAGCGAAAGATTCAAGAATCAAGATTTTTGGATTGTCGCTATGCGATGTTAGGCGTGAAATCCCGGGGTGGTGCGAGTGATGACAAATAATCAAACAAGTGATTTTTAATCCACTTGCCCCAAAAAATCCCAAGAAGTTTTTTTTTAGTTATTTTTTTTCTTTTTTTTATATTATTAAGGTGACAAGTTGACCTAAGTTGCTAAGAAAGAAATACCTACTTGTTCAGCAATGTGTGCGAAGCTCCAGTGCGGTGCCGGCGTCTTCACGCTCTTGTTCCCGCCTTGGATCTGTCCACGTCTCTAACTTCGTCTGCCTACCTTCTCCTTGCAACTAGTTCACCTGCACAGCAACAAACAAAAACACCCATGAAGAGAAGGGTGTGAGAAGAGAAAAATTAAAGGAATGGAGTAAAAACTTACTTGAATGCGCACTTCCCCGGCAACGGTGCCAGAAAAGGGTATGGTCGGGCCTGGATAGGTTGTGTTAATATGGTGATTTTATTGTTGAAATGAGTATAGTGGTTAACCTAAATAGAGCCTAACCATCTCTTTTACAAAAATTTTTACCTGGCCTACTTGATTTTATCTTGGTCACTTTTAAGCCTAGGGTCGAACTCAGGGAAGTGGGATTAAAGGTGAAGAAATTTCTACGCCTTTCCTACAACGAATCTCTTCCACTCATTTTTTATGTTTTTTGGGTGTTTTTCTATTTAAGATTTTTTTCTGATAATTTTTGTCCTTAAGGTACACCCTAAAAATCAGGTTCTTGGCTTTGAGCCAAATTAGGGTTCCCAAAACTGGTCTTGCTACTCACAAGATAGAGTACCTGCAAGTCAAGGATTATCTTTTTTCTTTTGTATATTTTTTATCTTTCTACTGGCAGCAAAAAGAAACAGAAATAACGTAAATATAGTATTTATATATATATATATATATATATATATATATATATATATATATATATATATATATATATATATATATTATATGTATATAGGGATGGGGGTGGAGGTGGAGATGGCATGTAGCACGGTGTCGAGTCGGTCATCGTCTAGGAAGATGCAACCAACAGGACGAAGTGTTGCGTGGAGTGTAAGATGGATGGGTGAAAGATGTACACGAAGACGCTTTCTATACGCGTGTATCGGGGAATATCAGCAACTGGTACAGATATTCCCGTGATACAACGTATGATAGGTGATATCAAAAAATATATATATGTATATGTATATATGTAAATATATATATATCTATATGTATATATATATATATATATGGTTATAATTATATAAGTGTATATTTAGCTATATATGTGTATATATATATATGTAAATATATATAGATATGTAAATATATGTATAGATAGATGTATATATATGTGTATATATATATATATTTATAATTAGATATATATGTATGTATATATAACTATACATATATATGTATATATATAGTAATATATGTATATAGTTATATATATATGTAGATAGATATATATATATATATACATATTTATAATTATAGATATATGTATATATGTATGTATATCTGTATATATATATATATATATATATATATATATATAAGTATATAGATATATATATATATATGTATGTATGTATGTATACTAATACTTAGTTATATAAGTACTAATATATGTATATATATATATACATATATATTATATATATATTTATATGAATATATATATAAATATATATATGCATGTATATATATATAAGTATATAGTAGTGTATAAGTGAGTGGGTGTGTGTATGAGAGTGTGTGTGTGTATGTATTTGTAGGAGCGAGTGAGAGAGTGCTGTGAGAGAGAGAGCGAGAGAGAGAGAGAGAGAGAGCGTCTGCTGAGGAGGAAGGTGAGTTTAGTCCGGAGGCAGCGGGCGACGTCTGATGCCAGCGCGCAGGCGCAGGCGCGTAGGCGCGCGAAGACGCTCGTGCACAAAGGAGGGAGTGAGCGCGAGGGGGACCACACCACACCACGCTGCGCGAAGAGGTAGGCGCTGAAGCGGGCGAACATTCGGGCACAGACGGGTGCGGGCGAAGGCTTACACGAGAGCGGGCGCTGGAGTGGGTGTGGGGAGAGATGCAGGCGCAGGCGAAGGATTATGCGGGAGCGAGCGCGTGGAGAGACGCAGGCGTGGGCATGCGCGGACGAGCTGGCGACGGTCGTGGCACGGAGAGAGAGCGCCTGGTGACCGAATAAGTGAGAAACTTACTGGTCACCGCACTGTAGCCACAGTGTCACGCTCTCTAGTGTGAACAGTGGCTACAGTGCGCGCTCGGCTCGCGCGACCGCCTGCTGGTAGTTCTGCGTGTGCGGGCGTTGCTGAGCGAGCTGGCGCGCACGCGGAAGGACTGCATCGGCTACTTGCAAGCACGTTGAGGGGTGAGGGCAACCTGCTGGTGCGTGCGGAAAGAGCTGCACCGCCTGCTGGCTTGCGCGGTGGCCTACGTGTGGGCGAGCGGTGGCCAGTGCCTTGCTGCAATGGCGGTTGAGCTTCAAAGCTTGACTCTATGGCAATGGCGAAGTTGGCTTGAAACAACTAACAGAGAAGAGAACCACCACGCCCACCGGCTCTTTGATGAGCTGGGCGGTGGTGGGACTCACAGTGGTGGTTGTGCACCACTGTGAGCTGCTCCTGCCCGCAGCGTAGCTCCTCAAGAAGGAGAGGCTGCGTATGGAGGGGAGAGGGGAGGAGACGACCTGGAAGGGAAGCTGTTGTGTTTGGTTTTTCTTGTGTGGACCAGGCTCCCTTGCAAAGAAGATAGCCGTGCCTTTTTAAAGAGGAAAGAGGAATGCACAGCCATGCCCTGGCTGTGCATGGCTGGCAGGGAGTGCTTGCTGCAGAGAATGGTGCGAGGAAGGTCCAGCCATGCCATGCAGCCGCGGAGAAGAAAGTCAAATAAAAATAAAAATAAAAATAAAGATGGTGAATTTGCGAGGCAGCACTTGAGGAATACGTTAATTTCAAGGCCATTTTATTCACTCCCCCCTCTCTCAAATAAATGCATGCATGCGTTTATTTTTACAAATGCTACTATGGCTATCTAATCTACACTGGCAATGCTTGGAAATAGCATAAGATGGCACAATTGTCGGTGTATTTTTGCTATGCAATCAGTTGCCACTTTTGGTGGCTGCAAAAATAGAATTTCCATCAATGTAGGAACTAGAGTTGACGCATGGGTTTTAGGGTTTCCAAGAGTGGGTCTGCATGGGTTGATATGGGTAGAATAGGAAGGTAGGATTTAGGAAGGAGTGTGTGTATGATTTGGAATTTCGTAGAGTGATGTTGTGTGGGTTTTGGTAAATCTAGGTTAGGTTGACCTACATGAAGTGGGTGTGGACCTAATTAGGCTTAGGAAAGTCTAATTGGATAGGAGTGAACCTAATTAGATCTCGGTCAACTCTAATTGGATGTGTGCATGTGATTAGACTAGGGTGGCCCTAATAGGTATAAGTTAATTATATCTTGGGTGGATCTAATTGGGCTCGGGTGCACCCAATCAACTGAGATGCACCCAATTAGGTATGGGATGGTTCAACTGTGTTAGGGATAGGATAAGTAGGGCTATGGATAGTGGACTAGGCTTAGGAGGTCTCTAATTAGGTTTCCTAAGGTGTCCGGTGGGGTTCCTAGGTCAAAATAAGTAAGATTAGGCTTCTAGCACCAAAATCAGGAACCAGACAGCAGTATCAAACGTCCACGATAGTTGTCAGATGTCATATACTACAAAATTGGACGTCTGGACAATAAATTGGATGTCCAATTCTGTATCAGTATGAGTTTTGGCTTCCTGGATTGTTATTCTGTAGAAATCAGACGACCAACCAGATGTCTGGAATTCCTAAAAGGTGCTGAAGAGTGGGTTTTGGTTCCTTATTGTTTGGGAGAGGGATAGGGTGGATAAGAACTTCGATAGTGCTATCCATGTTTGGGTTTTATGGCTAAGGAGACCTAATGGAGGTTGTTTTGGGTTTAGGAAGGTTGTCCGAGGGTTTTTAAAGGTAGGGATAAGGCTATCCTCCTCACTCCTCTTATCTGATCAGGCTTCTTCTTCCTTTATTGCTTTATTCCACTATCTTCTTCATCCTAGATCACTTTATTTCCTGCAAATACTAATAAAAACCATTAAATAGCAGGATATCTCATCTTATTCTAAATAGACTGATGCAATGCATGATATGCAAAATATGTGTGCAATATCCACAAATTAAGCTAAGTTCAAACATTATTTAGGTTGATTAGGGCCCATGATTGTTGTGCAATTACCCTTCCATACTTGGTGTGAAAAATAAACCCATCATCCACCCTACACCTACCCTCCTAACCTATCTCTACCATCCAACAAATGGTGCCACCCTTAACCCATGCTAAAGTTGGCGCCAACCCCATTTAACTCCACAATAACCACATCAAAATACCCTTTCATGTTGCGCCAACAAACCTTAGCCATCCATCCATTAACCACCATCCTAAGCCTTCATCGTAACCCTACACCTACCCTCCACACCACCTTAACTACAACCTGACCAAAGAGTTGGAACCAACTCTTCCTACACATCCCTACACATGGTGCCAACATATCGAAGCCCTTCACCCAATAAGCACCATCCTAAGATCTAATCCTAGCCTTCCACTACCCTACACGTCACTTAACCCAACCACCAACACCCTTAGCCTATATAACCCTCCATAAGCACCACCATAAAGACATCCTTTGCTACATATTTCCACCACCTAGATCCACCATTACCAACAACCAAGGAAGGAAGGAGAAGACGAAGAAGATCAAGGAGACACTCTGTCTCCTTGGTGCCTTCAACTTCTTTTACCTTGTGTCATCATGAAACCAAGGTTGATGGCCAAGCAAGGAAGATGCCTAAAGGAGGATCAATCATGGGTGGTCCTCGTCCACCCTAGGAGGAGATTTAAAGTGGAATTCTTCCACTCAAGAAGGACCCAGGCATGCCCCACCTAGGGCTTGCCAAAATGAAGGAGAGCTAGGAGCCAGGAGCAAGCTTCGTTCAATTTAGGGGCAACCTGAGTTGGAGCAGAAACTCTACAACATCATCATCACCTTCTTCGTAAGCTTTCTTGGACATTTGTTTTTGTATTTTGCTACATGGTAGTTTAGTGTTTTCATTTTTTTTTGTTGAAGATTACTAATAGGAATTCTTCTTGCTTGTGAGTTCTCCTACTCCATTGTAAAATGATTTCCATTTCAAGAAGCATTCTTTTATTTTTTTTTCTAGATAGCTTCTGATTCTTGTTGTGACTTGTTTCTCCATTATTCCAAGCCTCCCTTGCTTGGAGTGAGTTAGAGAATCAAGGCACTTGTTGCTTGAGTTCTCATAGTTGTAATTTTCATTCTCTCTGCATTTGTTTTGCCCTTATTCAAAAATCTTAAAAGAATATATATTTCAAAATACAAAAAAAAGAAAATTACCTGCCTTAAGATGACCCGAGTACTCATCGAGTACTCGACCTTTGTATAAATCCAAAAGCAATCAAAATTACATGGTGTAACGATTTAATTCTTGATTTTTATAAATCACACATTTTCGCGATCAAACCTTTGTGTTATTTTCGGTTTATTTAATGCACTTTCTTTATTTTTGATCGGAAAAAAATTAAAAGGAAGTGATAGAGTTCTATTTGCAATTTTTAACACTATAAAGATTTGGATGCAATTTTTCACATCAAAGGCAACTTTGGTAGTTGCTGCAGTCCATAGAAACTTTTGTGCTATTTTTATTTTATTCAAGGTACTTCTTACATTTTTTATCTAAAAAAAATTTAGAAAAAAAAAGGCATATGATCTTTTTTGCAATTTTAATCACACACAAGCATTTGAATGCATTGCTTAATTACAGGAGCTTCTATAGCATATGGGGACCTTTGTGCTATTTTCTTATCATTTAAACAATGTTCTGCAATTTCAATAGGGGAAAAGTTTAAAAAAAAAGTGACGTAGGAGCTTGTTTGCAATTTATAAAACTTATGAAAATTTGGATACAATTTTCACATCACACTACGATGCATAGAAACCTCTTTTGCTATTTTCATTTCATCCAAGAAATTACGCAGTTTCGATTGTAGAAGAAATTAAAAAGGAAGAGATCCTGTAATTTTTAAAATTTATAGATTATCACACGTAACTTTTAGAGCACAAAATTAACAATCGACGTCATTACAGTATCATAAATCGCATAGAAATTTTTGTGTTATTTTTATTTCATTCATGGTGCTTTTTTCCTTTTTGGTAAAAAAAATTTAGAAAAAAAAGGCATACGGTCTTTTTTGCAATTTTTATCATACACAAGCACTTCGATGCAATGCTTAATTAGATTAGCTTCTATAGTATATGGGGACCTTTGTGCTATTTTCTTATCATTTAAGCAATGTTTTGCAATTTCAATACGGGAAAAGTTTTAAACAAAAGTGACGTAAGGACTTATTTGCAATTTATAGAACTTATGAGAATTTGACACATCTTTCACATCACACTAAGATGCATAGAAACCTCCTTGCTATTTTCATTTCGTCCAAGAAAGTCTGCAGTTTAGGTTCTAGAAAAAATTTAAAAAGAAGAGACGTAAGAACTTATATGTAATTTTTAGAATTTATAGATTATCACACATAATTTTTACGGCACAAAATTAACAATCGACGTCATTACATTATCATTAACCGTACCGTAACCATCATAAACGGTACCATAGCCACATCCAATCATCTGATATGGAGATAGTGATTTATACGTTCATATGATTTATTGAAACTTTCAAAGACATCTTAATATATATCTTGTTACAACAAGAGAGTTCGAGTTGCCATTCTAACGAATGAACGATTTTGGTAAACCGAAAAAGAATCCTATGAAAGTTCGAATACCAGGACGGATGAGGAGTGTTTGATATCCATATGGATCACTTCTATCGAAGCACGGAGCGACGATGTGACGTCTAATTAGAGACCAAAAGAATCATTGTGAAAAGTCGAATACCAGGTCCGACGACGAGAATTTGACATCCGTACATCATCTCCATCTAACGAAGGGGCGGAAATGTGGCAGTAACGAGTTCGACGAAAGTTTCGATAAATCTGACAAATTTCACCCAATTCCGTCTAGAAATAATGGGTAAAATATGATCCAAATTTAATTGAATTTGATTTGAATTTTATCTAAAAAAATTTAACAGATTTGGATACAGATATGACTATAAATTTATATCATATTATTATATTCAAATAAAATTTTTATTTATTCAAAATATTTGAATCTCACCTTAAATTCTTTATTTCTTCAATTTTAATCTTTCTCATAATTTCCACAATACTTTTGAAGGTAAGAAATATTTTTAAAATTTTCATTAAGTATTTATTTTGGACATCAATATTTTTTATTTGAAATATATTTGTACTTAGTCATTTTTTATATTTTTATTTTTTTGATGTATTTCTCTTGAAAGATTTTTTTATAATAATTTTAGTAAAAATTAATAAAATTAAAGTTGCTCGTATTCTTATATTTGGAACTTGTTAAAATTAATAATTAATAAATTTTATTGTAAAATTTTTTCTTTTTTAATTTTATTTTAATATGATTTAATTTTAAGATCAATTAATAAATAAATACCTAATAAGGAAATGATATTCTATGGATAGATAAACATAATTATGAATATCAATTTAAACTTTTATATCTAATAAATAAATAACAATTAAATATAACACTTATAAACAAATATTAACATAAATTTCCATACATTCAAATCAAATTCAACTCATTTACATCCCCAATTTACATCTCTCGCGAGAGTAGAGGAGCTCATATCCCATGTGTGTACCATATGTCAATAATCGTAAAGTATGATAACCATCATAATCGTAATATATAATAGTAATAATGGTCTATTCACGATTCGTAAAACCACTACCGCCTCTGGGTTTGGTGCTCGAGTGGGGTCGTCCTTCTAAGGGTCCCATTCCTTAATTTAATGCAATATTCGTCGGACATTCTCAATTTTCTAACATTTCTTTCACTTTCGAAGAATTTTTTTGGATGGCATGGTGCCAAAAGGCTCATGATTTGACTTCTATTTAGACGGTTACAAAATTCAAATGTAGCTTTTTACCAGCGGAGATTCCATGTTAATTTTAGGATGTGAACATAAGTTGTAATATATTTTAAAACATTAGATCCTCGCTCATCGGTTAAGAAAAAAAAAAGTAAAATATATTGATTAAAAATTAAAATATATTGATTAAAATAGAAATATACAAATAAAAAATGATTTTTCAGTACCTAAGAGAACTTAAAGAAGATAGCTTTTCATCGATTTAAAATTAAAATATATTAGTTAAAAATTAAATATATTGATTAAAAATAAAAATATATCAATCAAAAGTGAAATCATATCGGTAAAAAATATATTTTTACTTGAAAATAATTTTTTTACTTATAAAAGTGTTTTTTCATTTTAAAAGTGACTTTTTACTTACTAAAATTAATTTTCACAAGTGAAAAATTAAAACACCTAATTGAATTTACGACATACATTGGTCCACCATGTTCTCTCATCTCATATATTGTAAAATACATTATAATGTATGTTTATTTAATTTTCACTTTTTCTTACCAAACTAGGGATAAGTAACCCATCCGTATTTAGAAAAAGTGAGGTTAACCTGGTGATTACTTGGGAGCTAGAGTTGAGGGTGGCACAAAGGATAATGTAGTTTCCAGTATCCACATTTACTTACTAGCAATGTTATGGGTTTATCTTTGGAATTTGTAGATGTGGGTTTTGTAAAGCCAAAAAGTAAATAAATGTATGTTGTAATGTGTTTTGCAACGCATAAAGTTAGAGTGGTGGTTTCAACTAATGTATTTTAATTTTTCATCGGTGGACTTTTCATGAATGAAAAATCACTTTTCAAGTGAAAAGCTACTTCCCATAGGTGAAAAATCATATTTCAAGTGAAAAATCATTTACCACTCGGTGTACTTTCACTTCCAATTGGTGTATTTTGATTTTGAGTTATTCTACTTGATTTTCAACCGGTTGATTGTCATTTTCAACCAGCTGATTCTGATATCCAACCAGTATGCTTTGCCTTTTTCTTTGAATGAAAACATGAGTAGGGATCGCACGTTGCAAAATATATTGCAACACTTATTTGCATACTCATGTCCTTTTGTAAACTAATGGAATTATCCAGGTTTGGTAAATCCTAAGCTTTTGGCTAAAGCTAGGTTAGCTAAACACCAAACTAAATAGCGAATATCCTTTATTAATTTTCAAGAGAAATCCCATTAAGTAAACAAGTTCTAAAACACAACGGGCTCATCCCTAAAATAACTAGGTAGGTTCTTTTTCCTATTTTTTTTTCTTTTGCTCTTCCTTCTCTTGAATACTAAAACATATATATCTCTTACTTTAGTTGACTCTTTTCTAGGGTTTCATAAATTGGGACCATCTACATCAAGGAGTAGCATGATAAAAATTGAGCTAAAAGTAGCTTTTGGTGTGGAGAGCAAAACATGTGTAGGTATGGCCTTGCTGCTAAATGAAATAAGGTAAGGGGTATCACTAATGTTTTTGGGAGGAAGGGAGATAGACAACCATGGAGAAGGAGGACTGATGGGGGGTGGTGAGCAAAGAATAGAAACATTTTTATAGGGAAAGATGGTTTCATCAAATTTGGCATGATGAGCTGTGTACATTTTCTTATTTTTGACATCATAGCATAGATAACCAAAGAGGTCTTTAGCATAGCTAAGAAAAACACATTGACTTGTTTTGTAGGGGAATTTGTGTTTGTTATAAGGACGCAAGAGGGGGTACACAGCACAACCAAAGTTATAATCCGATTGTTTGTTGTAAAGACAAAAATATGGTGTCTAGTTTTCTATGGTATTTGTTGGTAGTCTGTTAATGGGAAAGACAGTAGCGGTAAAGGCAAAGTGACAAAAGTTCATGGGATGTGAAGAATGGGCCAGTAATGTAAAGGCCTGAGTCGACAATATGTCATATTTTTCTTTCTGCAGTGCCATTTTGTTCATGTGTGTGCAGGCAAGAGATGCGATGTAGAATCCCTTTTGATGTAAAAAATGTTTTAAGAGCTTGGTATCCACCACCCCCATCGAATTGAAATTGTTGGATTTTAGAATTGAATTGACACTCCACCTTTGCATAAAAAGAAAGAAAAATAGAGACTACATCACTTTTATTCATCATAGGAAATAACCAAGTATGCTTGGAGAAATCATCAATGAATAAAACAAAATATTATAAACTAAACGGAGAAATGCATGATGTAGGTCCCTAAACATCGCTAAAGATAAGCTAAAAAGGAGCAACGCTCCGAGTACAAGTGTGTTACGTCCCGAACCCAACTCCACTTGGAAACCGAGGTCGGGGCACCTTAACTAATCTCAAGACCCAGTCGTACATCGAGAAATAAACTAAAAATATAAATACAACATTCCACCCATACAATATAGCTAAGCATTTTTAATAAAAGGCAGAAAAATAGAATAGTAGTCTTAAGTAGGCATTGCACCACAAGCGAAAAATAGAGTGTACTATCTAGCCATCACAACAAAAATAGAAAGACGAAAAGCAACATTACAAGTTCCAAATACACTAAAATACTAACTAAAGCAATAAAACAGTTTCTCAAAAGCGGAAACAGAACGAGAACAGACTTTGGCTGAGCTCGACTAGGCCCAGCACTCTCCGCAGTCGGTGGTACTGGCTGCTCACCTCCCTGACCTATACATATCTAATGGTTGTCAACTAAATGCTGTGTAGAGTGGCAAACTTAAGACCATTAGATGCATTTAACTGTTAAAAGTAGTAAACTATTTATGTAATTTCAGTTTTTCATACAGTTAATGCCTGGTTCTATTCATAATCACTAGTTGTTTAGCATTCAGGCATTCTAGTAAAGGTCCATGTTATCACTTGGTTCACATATTTCCTATGGGAATGATCTTGTTGCTGTTTTCCCAAGATGCAGAATGCACACGTGGCACTCTCTTGGCTGGGAGAGTACATTGTGGTAGTCCTACAGCCGATCTACCACCCTGGGGTCATGGTCGCATCATAGCGGTGACTACGGCATGCGCAATAGGCACACGGGTAGCTACCCCACACAAGCATGCGGTCAGTCCTTTCCGCTAGCGGGTACAGTCTAATGTACAACACAAAACAGAACAGGAGCCACACCCCTCACCAGTCTGCGTACCCTTGCTCGACCAACCTGGTTTGCCTAGTAGGCCCAACAGGAGTCGGTGTAGGGAGGCCATTCCTTTCCTGAGTCCCAACCTGAGGGGAGGCTAGCTCTCTCCCTACATAAAAGTGGTAGTAGCTCTCCTCAATACCACATACATGAGGGCCAGCTCACTTTCTGTACTCAAGTCCAACCAACCGTCATGCCTGTATAGGCTAGTTATTCCATCATACATCAAAGTTTCCATGTCATAGCAATTTAGCTATCTTTCTAGTTCCCCATAGGGTTCATTCATAGTACTCGTCTCGCACCAACAAGTTACTTGTGTAGTTTCGTCTCTACCAGGAGGGGGTGACGTAATAATTACGGAATTGAAATATAAACAATCTCACAAGATGCAATCACACAAAGTACACAAAGTATTTTTAGGTGGAAACCCAAACTGGGTGAAAACCACCACCTAACCCTCTCGAGTTAGGATTTTCCGATCAACCAAGTTGATCAAAATCCACTAAATCGAATCACTTTAAAACGAGGGTGATTCAACCTCAGTTACAACCACGCTACTTAGACGAGGGTAGCGTACCTCAACCCCTTCTCTTCACAAGAAGGATTTTGTCTCGCGAAGGAGACAAGATTTCGCAAAGCGAATACCCATTCAAATAACAAAGATAAAATAAGTAATCCTATAGAGCCAACAAATTAATATTTAACCTAAGCTTCTATAGGAAATAGGATGCTTCCCTTTGAAAGGAGTGCATCGACGACGTGAATGCGTGAGCCACGCGAAGGAGCAACGTCGCTCTCGTGAACAACGGCGGGAGAGCGGGTGCGCAACAGCTTGAGGCTCTCAAGAGAATAGAGCTTGAGCTTGGAGAGCAAGAGCTAGCTAGGACACAAGAGTGGAAAGTGTAATACAAATTGTTTCTTGTGTATCTTGGTGTCTCTAGGTGTGTGTTTGTGTCGCAAAGGTTCCCCTCTATTTATAGAGGCCTTAGGAAGGCTTTGGAAGGCTTAGGAAAGGTTCTATAGCCGTTGGGTGCAAAGCCCAAGAGAATCAACCCAAAATCAGGAACAATCATTGTTCTGACAGGCTTATCAGACATCTAATTCTGGCATCAGACGTCTGGAAGTTCACTTTAAGACGTCTGATTTCAAGGTCAGACGTCTGATTTTGGGCGGATTCCTTCCTAACTTGAATCAGATCTAAACAGGATTCTTGTGCAAGTCCATCAGACAACATATAGGACGTCTGGCACTACGTCTGGACGTCTAGAAACCTACTTTTTCTGTGGGAATGGATTTCCAAACGTTGCAACGGCTAGAAAATCTCTGAGAAGAGATTTTGGGTCAGCCGAGGCAAAACGGTCAATTATCAGACGTCTGGAAAGTCCTATGGACGTCTGATAAGGCTCTAACGGTTACATTCTTGAGTGTTTGCTAAGCCAGCCAACGGTCCACTAATTGGACGTCTGGCAAAGTCATCAGACGCCTCCTAAGACGTCTGGTCTAAGGTCTGGACGTCTGATTTCATCAGACAGAACTAACTATGTCCTGCCTAAATGTTATCAGACGTCTGAATCAACAGTCAGACGTCTTAAAACACTTTATCAGACGTCTGATTTTGGAATTAGACGTCTGGAAATGCTGTTTGAACCTTATATTAGTTTTCTAAGTTCTTTACAGAAAACCTAAGTATCCTAGGGTTGTGCAGGTGTTAGTAGGACTACTGTTAGGGTACTTTGAGGCTCTTTAACATAATTTTCTAAGGAAATAAAGAGCAAGAAAATAACGACAAAAGTACATGAAAGGAATAAAAAGAATTCTATCCTATTCTTCTTATCCTTCCATCTTCAATCTATCGCTCCTCGCGAATCTCCTCTGTTTTCCATCGAGCTCCTCCAATCCATCCTGGATGCGAGCTCGAACTCCGTCTAATCACGTATCCATTTGCGATTGACCTGAAATCTAGGACTCAAAGTGTAAATGTTAAATGACACGTGTTTTGTTATCATCAAAACAAATGATCGTGGTGCTCTAGCACCAACAATCTCCCCCTTCTTGATGATGACAAAACCATAAATACTAATGCAAGAAATCCTCCCCCTTTTTGACATTATCAAAAAGGTTTGATTTATTTTAAATTTTCTATAACTCCCCCTTAAAACATGCTCTTCTATGAATTTATTTTAACAAAGGTAATGTCCTCCCCCTTTTTGTAACAACGAGATAGCTATTATTTTTCTCCCCCTTACTAAAGAAAATTTAGCTACCTTGCATCTCCCCCTTAAAAATTGACAATCAGCTCATAGCTTTTAACTCCCCCTATCTAAATGCTAATGATAAAAAGATAGGGTGAAGAATTTTTACCTCACCTACCATGGCAAATAAAATGGCCCAAATGGTGGTGGTGGATGCCACATCGGATGGGGCTCCCATCCGTAGCTTGGAGGCGCAGGCATTGGCGTCGGTCTCCAATCTGGTGGTCGACGTGCGGCGGGTCCATCGTTTGTCCGCCATCTCGTCGGTCTTCTTGTTCTCCTCCTTGGTCTACTCCTTGGTTCTCCCAACTTGAGTTGACCAGCTTTGAGCTTGTAGGTCCAGTTCTTTGTGTTGTAGTTATCCTTGAAACCTACAAAACAAGATTCCAAATTTTTCTTCGGTATCCAAGTGAGCTTGGATCCGGATTTGTTAGCGGGTCTCCTTGATGGAGATCCTTTCTCAATCTTAGGGCTATAAAAATTATTTACTTTGTTGATTAATTTGTTAGAGTTTTCCCTAAGATATGCAATTTCTTTTTCTATAGTATGCATCTTAGTCTGTAAGTCAGAAATTTCTAACTTTAAACTATCATTTTCTTCAATCAATTTATTATTTTCATTGATGAGTTTATGATTTTCTAATAATAGGTTATCATTTTTACGACTAGCTTCTATGTCCTTAAGTTATTTTTCTAACTTATTATTTTCATTTTTAAGAAAACTAAGGTTATTTTTAATGCTATTATTTTCTCTTTTTAGTGATTTACTAACTTCAAAAAGTTCATTAAAAGCTTCTTGTAGATTGAGATTTACCTCGTTGTCGGAGTCGCTTCCGCTTTCGCTGTCGCTGTTTCTTCCTCTGGCCATGAAACCAAAGCAAGCGGTTTCCTCCTTCTCGAGATCTTCTTCCGAGCTCGTCTCCTCATGAGTGCCTTCCAACCTCGTCCATATCTCATGGGCGGTGGTGCACTCTTGGATTCGTTCGAATTCTTTTGGACTCAACGCGTAATACAAGGCATTCATTGCCTTTGCGTTGAGGTTGAGATTCTGAACCTGATCTTCTGAGTAACCTCTTGCAGGTTTCTTGGGAATCATAAATGCGAATTCGCATTTTTCCCATACCCAGAAGTCGTAGGCCTGCAACCATATAGTCATACGATTTTTCCAATAAACAAAATCTATACCTGCAAAGTATGGTGGTCGCGAGGTATCGTGTCCTTCGGTGCACACGAACGCTTTTCCCTCCATATCTGGATCCTCGCCGATTTGTAATGACGATAACGCGAGACCTGCTCTGATACAAACTGTAGTTTCGTCCCTACCAGGAGGGGGTGACGTAATAATTGCGGAATTGAAATATAAACAATCTCACAAGATGCAATCACACAAAGTACACAAAGTATTTTTAGGTGGAAACCCAAACCGGGTGAAAACCACCACCTAACCCTCTGGAGTTAGGATTTTCCGATCAACCAAGTTGATCAAAATCCACTAAACCGAATCACTTTAAAACGAGGATGATTCAACCTCAATTACAACCACGCTACTTAGACGAGGGTAGCGTACCTCAACCCCTTCTCTTCATGAGAAGGATTTTGTCTCGCGAAGGAGACGGGAATTCGCAAAGCGAATACCCAACCAAATAACAAAGATAAAACAAGTAATCCTATAGAGCCAACAAATTAATATTTAACCTAAGCTTCTATAGGAAATAGGATGCTTCCCTTTGAAAGGAGTGCGTCGACGACGCAGATGCGTGAGCCACGCGACGGCACAACGTCGCTCTCGTGAACAAAGGCGGGAGAGCGGGTGCGCAACAGCTTGATGCTCTCAAGAGAATGGAGCTTGAGTTTGGAGAGCAAGAGCTAGCTAGGACACAAGAGTGGAAAGTGTAATACAAATTGTTTCTTGTGTATCCTGGTGTCTCTAGGTGTGTGTTTGTGTTGCAAAGGTTCCCCTCTATTTATAGATGCCTTAGGAAGGCTTTGGAAGGCTTAGGAAAGGTTCTATAGCCGTTGGGTGCAAAGCCTAAGAGAATCAACCCAAAATCAGGAACAATCATTATTCTGACAGGCTTATCAGACGTCTAATTCTGGCATCAGATGTCTGGAAGGTCACTTTAAGACGTCTGATTTCAAGGTCAGACGTTTGATTTTGGGCGGATTCCTTCCTGACTTGAATCAGATCTAAACAGGGTTCTTGTGCAAGTCCATCAGACGACATATAGGACGTCTGGCACTATGTCTGGATGTCTAGAAACCAACTTTTTCTGTGGGAATGGATTTCCAAATGTTGCAACGGCTAGAAAATCTCTGAGAAGAGATTTTGGGTCAGCCGAGGCAGAACGGTCAATTATCAGACGTCTGGAAAGTCCTATGGACGTCTGATAAGGCTCTAACGGTTACATTCTTGAGTGTTTGCTAAGCCAGCCAACGGTCCACTAATTGGACGTCTGGCAAAGTCATCAGACGTCTCCTAAGATGTCTGGTCTAAGGTCTGGACGTCTGATTTCATCAGACAGAACTAACTATGTCCTGCCTAAATGTTATCAGACGTCTGAATCAACAGTCAGACATCTTAAAACACTTTATCAGACGTCTGATTTTGGAATTAGACGTCTGGAAATGCTGTTTGAACCCTATATTGGTTTTCTAAGTTCTTTACAGAAAACCTAAGTATCCTAGGGTTGTGCAGGTGTTCGTAGGACTACTGTTAGGGTACTTTGAGGCTCTTTAACATAATTTTCTAAGGAAATAAAGAGCAAGAAAATAACGACAAAAGTACATGAAAGGAATAAAAAGAATTCTATCCTATTCTTCTTGTCCTTCCATCTTCAATCTATCGCTCCTCGCGAATCTCCTCTGTTTTCCATCGAGCTCCTCCAATCCGTCCTGGATGCAAGCTCGAACTCCGTCTAATCATGTATCCATTTGCGATTGACTTGAAATCTAGGACTCAAAGTGCAAATGTTAAATGACACGTGTTTTGTTATCATCAAAACAAATGATCGTGGTGCTCTAGCACCAACAGCTTGTATCTCTATTCACATTCACATATCAATCATGGAAATAGGCAGTTTGCAATATAATAGTAAAAGCATTTAACTACATCATTTGAGTTACCATTTTCTCACAATGTGGAAATGATCATCATGCATATAAGTTATGTCAAACAAGGTTTATGTGCTGAATGTAAACATACATCATCCTCAATCATAGGGTTCATTTCATGACTTAGGTTTCAGGCAAAGATCACTAGTTTCACATTCACTTATCAAAATCAATCAAAAGGAGTAGCGAAAGACCACTCTACCAAGGGATACGGGTGATATGGGGGCACCAACGGCAGATCCAAACTTCCCCGCAGATCCTGTGCACACTACAAACCTGGGGCCTACACCAAATCATCAGTCAAACTAGGCATTAATTTTGTTGACTGAGATTTCAGCATGTATAACAGTCCTAAAATAATGTAGAGACGGTTATAAAACGAAGGAAATTTAGAAATCTTTCCAACGATACCTTGATTGCGTGATTCCAACTCCATTTGGGCCCTGAATCGGCCTAAACACTCCTCCCGGTTCACCTAAACCACACCAAGCAGGTTGGTCTGGCTGGACCGGCAGCCTACCTAGAGCAAACACGCGCACTGATTGAGATCAGATGTCTAGGGTGAGTCCTATACATCTTGAACACACGTAGGAACTCGCCTAGTGCTCCTGCTTCTCCTCCCATTGTCTTTTACCTCTCACGGCCGTCTGAGGGAGTACTTGGACATCTGACACCTCTCCCAGCCATCTGGGGTTGCAACCGGACATCTGACACCACCTACAGATGTTCGAAAGCACCTCGATTGTCGAGTATGCATGCTTTTCCAACACCATTCTCCCCTGCACAACTCACCTACCCTTGCAAACTTGAGTCCTGAGCCAATACACAACGCAGACACCTTGGGCAGACCTCACCTCAGGTCCTGTGTGCGCCTGGACATCCAAAGCTTGCTGTGGACGACTGCAGAGCCTCCCAGCCATCTACCGACCTTTGTGGACATCTGATGGATGCAGGGCTTGCCTCCTACTCTTCACTTTGAATGCAGGTGTCTGCACCTTCAATGCCTCATACTGCATGCCGTTGCGGCCTCGCGTCGCATGCAGCAATAGCAACGGCCCTCCTTCTCTATCTCTCTCCCTCTCTCCTTCCTCACTCACTACTTACAAGGGAAACAGAATGTGGTGGGGGGTGCAGGGCGCGCTGCTTGAGGTGGTGGGGGAGGATGCGGGGGTTGCGTGGGAGGGTTTTTAAAGAGTTGTGGGTAGGGTTTTAGGGCCCACTGGGTAGGGAAAAAGTGAGGAAAGATTGTGAAATCAGTCCTAGGTTCTTAGGTTTGTTTGTACGAGGTCAAACTGGTGAGAAGAAGGGGTGTAAAATTTATGATAGGACCCTTATAATTTAGTGGAAAGGCCAAATGGACCTTGGAGAGGGTCATTTTAAAGTGACTTTTAAAGGAATTTTTGTCAGCATGCTAGGCATACAAGAGGAACATTTATTATTTACAAAAATAAAGCAAAGTTTGAGGCTCGTTAAGATGGTCCTGACAATCTTGGACTGGGGATGACCAAGTTTGTTGTGCCAAAGAGTCCAAGAGTCACAAATGATGATGAAAGTAGAAGGTGGAATCAAAAGGGAGGCAGAGTGACGTAGAAGACGATATAGGCCTTCATCATTGACCCTTCTTGGAAGCATTCGAGACATGCGTCGATTCTTAATTAGAAACAGTTGTTAGAGAACTTAATAAGACAATTGTTATCCTTACAAAATTGATAGACTAAAAGTAAGTGTTTGGTAGTATTAGGAGCACATAACACATTATTAAGACAAAAAGAACTAGAGGAATGATGGATGACTACTCTACCAACGTGAGTGATTTTCATACATTAACCATTACCAACCTAAACAGCGTCATTCCCATGATACGACTCAACAATGGAGAGACTGTGAAGATCATTAGTAATGTGGTTTGAGGCACCACTATCTAGGTACTAGTCTTCATGGGCAAGTGTGACTGTAGCCTGTGGAGATTGTTGCCTGTGTCATTGACTGGTTTTGCAATACCTACATTTATAGGGACTGCAACCAAAGATGCCACATACTGGGCATGGTGAGCAATGGATATTTTTGTTTTTTCCTCGACCACGACCTCGATCATGGTGATAGGTGTTTGAACGCTAAGCAACATTCACTGTTGGAGGGGGATCTGCAAATGGTGTTGTGTGGTGCTATAATCGAATCTTGTTTTCTATAAGAATGCTTTGTAACTCTATAAAGGAAATAGGGGATGCTTGAGATGCAAGAGCAGCAGCTATATCATTGTAGTCTGGACCAATGTTATTAAAGATGATTGCATTAAACTCAGCATCATCGATTTGGTGCCCAGTTGTAGCAAGTTCATCAGATATATACTTTACTTTCTGTAAAAAGGTGGAAATAGAATGATCGCCGTTCTTTGTTGCTTCCATGGTCTTGCTTCCGAAGACCCTTTTCAGCATTTAGAGTGGCTAAAAAAACTTACTTAAACTTTGGGTCTACAGGGCCATGATTAGCACATGCTTTTTATGAAAATGTTCTCCTTCTCACTAAAAGACAAAGCTTTCTTATGGTACCACCCTTTATCTCGGACTACACCAATAGAGACTTAACCTTCTTTGGAACATGAGTTCCTAAAGATATATTTTCCCGTAGGCCACACAAACACCTTGAGGTGTGCTATCACCACATTTACACAAAATTCAAGGGAACAAATGCATGATGCATGGGAGAGATTCCATGAACTCTTAAGAAAATGTCCCTACCATGGTGTCCCATGCTGGCAACAAGTCCAGATCTTCTACCATGGGCTCCATGATGACACTACAAATTTTATAAATGCCACATGTGGAGGCAATTTCTTGTGTCAGGATGAGGATTCTACCTTCAAGCTCTTCAAAGGTATTGCTAAAAACTCAATTAATAACACTTCGAAGAGCATTTTTAATAGAAGATCCTCGCATTCCTATGCACATTCTGGGGTACATGAAGTCCAATCCAGCATACACAATATGGAAATAGTGGTTAGTCAACTAGATAAAGTGGGCTTAATAGAGAAGAAACTAGATGAGATGTGGAAATTTCTATCAAAACCATCTTCTCAGTCAATAGTACATCACATTTCTTCTCAGTTTCCTATAGGGAGGGAAACTATGGACAACCTTTCTATGACACCCCCACATTTTAACTATTCATTACACTATCTTTCACCACCGATTGGAGAAACCTTTGTTCCTCCATATTCTGACTTCTCTACTACTTCTTCTAGAGCTTCGGAGGAGCTCTACTCCATTCAAAACAACCCATATTTACAAATTCATAATCCTTGATGGCGTAATCATCCAAATTTCTCATGGTTGGGAAATTCACAAAGACCTAATTTCGAACAACCCTCTGCAGCTCCACTTCAAAATTGATGAGACCACCACCTCTACCACAAACACAACACGGTTATCCACTACATGCCTACCAGCAGTCCCAACCAAGGCCCACCAGTACTCTCAATCTGGGCCTACACGAGATGAGTAGTTGGGCACTATCATGAAAGCACTTGCTAACATGTAGCAACAAAAATAGGACGTGGCTATAATTGAGATGAGTGCATAGCTAGCACACCTGACTGGACCTTGTCAGTCGCACTCACTTCCATCTTAGACTGAACCCAACCCTAGGAATGTACCTACCCAGAGGTATGTTCATCTTAATCCTGCACAATTCTAAGCACATGTCATTTCACAAGCCTTACACTCTTCTGATTACATTTTTTATTCTTCTGCATCATATTCAAATCAATAACCACCTCTTCTTTCCAATGCTAATTCATCTTCCACATCTTGACCTACACTTATTGATTTGAAGAGTTAGAAGCTGTAGATTTTCCTTGACACCCTTTGAACTTGGACCATAAGCCAAATATTCTGAGTTGAGTACATCTCTACTTGGACCTTGCACCAAGTTTGATTCTCATTCTAATTTACATTGCTAATGGAGCCTATCATTACCTTTAAGATTGGCAACTCTCATCTTTTCATCATACACCATGTGTTAAACCTTCCATTGAGTTTCATAGACTTGTCAACTCTTTACATTTGGCTCCTACATTTGATTACACCTTCTGATTCTAGGTTTATGCCTAGATGAAGGTGTAAAACTTAGCACTTCTTGAGAGTTAACCTATGTTGTATATAGTTGTTTTCTATTTCTTTATTTCCCATTCCTTCTTTAGGTGTCTATCCTTGCACTCTTAGTCTGCATGCATAGTCACATATGTCCTACATTTCACTTCTAAGCTCGACTGACCACTCTAATTTTTATCATACTAGAAATTGTTTGCATAGAGATTCTTTTATCTCCTCATTCTGACTTCCTTCCATAACCCTAGCCTAAGTTAGTGAAAAACAGAGCATGCATTTGCATTCACCCTAATCATTCAATGAGGACATTGCATTACTTAAGCATGGGAGGTGTAAGTGTTGAATAATCATTTACTTGAAATGCAATTATGGACACTACTTGTAGTGCATATAGGTAATCTTATTGAAAAAATTCAAAAAGAATTGAAAAATTTTGAAAAAAATCACAAAACAAAAACACATAGAAATTTGAAAATAAAATTCCAAAGAAAAAAGAGACCTTTATATTAAATTCTAAGGGAGAAGCTCCAAAATTCTAAAAGGTAGAAATAGAACAAAAATCTTATAAGTGTTTAACTATGATCTTAAAGCTGAACCAAAAATAGAATAAGTGTTTATGGACATTCAACCTTTACTGGTTAGAATTTCCTGGCCACATAAGCTTGATTTTCTCAGGCTTAGGCTTAATACACTTGAGCTCTGACAAGATAGAACCAAAATCTTTTATAATTTAGGACACATTTTTATACCTGAGTCAACTAATATAGGATTCATCTGTTAGCCTCTATTTAAGAGTTGAGTAACTTTGGTTTACACTACTCTGATTTAGGAAAGACCATGAGAACTTAAGTCTTAACCCTAGTGCTTATTAGGGAAGGTGGAGTCCTTACCTATGCGTGTAGGTAGACTCTTTGTCTTAGTCTTTAGTCTTGTGTCTAGGAGAAACTTATTCCACCAAGAACTCACCCACCAAATAAGTGTGCTTCACTAAATAAAATTGAAGGAGATATATTGACATTTGCTTTCAGAAAAAAGAAGAAAAATCAAGAAAAAATCAGAAAAATGAGAGAAAGCAGAAAAAAATCAAAAAAGTCAAAAAGAAAAGAAAAAGGCATTCTTTGGAATAAGTCGATATGTTTTCCAATTCCAGTTGTAAATACTTGTACATTCCACCAAATATGGTTGTTTCGGGGTACACTACATATATCCTGTGTTTCCACCAAATATTGTTTGAGCCATAAACACAATAAGTGTTGGGTTTGAGTCTTCACCATTTTTGAGAGTCAATCCAAAAGCATGAGCTGAAGCTAAGACTAGCTTGGACTTAAAAAGAAGTGAAACCTTAGACTTGAGTCGTAAAGTTCATATGGTTAGTCCTGATATGCACTGAGCACAACCAAAACTTCTTAGCTCTTGAGCTTGGTAAAACTTTCTGAGCCTTGGAAGCATAGTTAAGATTTAAATATCAAGAGTCTTTCTTAGTTGAGAGATGGTCTATGTCATATAAGTCTTGAGTTATGGTAGTCTTCTTAGCAATCGGTTCTCACAATGTCCAGTACATAAACACAGTTGGGCTTGATTTCAGAAAATTCAGCTTAAAGATCATTTTTAAATACTTTACATTAGAAATGAGTAAAAAGAAATCTCTTTACACTTACCATGCAGATACTGAATTTCTTTACACGTAATGAGTTGTTTACTAAGGGACCAGCAAAACCAAAGTTTGAGGGTACGATGAGGTATGACTCATCATAGTTAAAATGCCAAAGTTAAGTTAGAAACTAGGTCAAACACTATTAAATTACCACAAGAAAAGGGTCAAGTGTGAGAAGTAAGGAAAATGACCTAAAACATCAAAAATGTGTTAAAAATGAAAATTAGGTCATATTTGAGAGATTTTGTACTTAACTATGTATATGGATGATTTAATTGTCAATTGAACATAAAATGAGCTTAAAATCATAATTCACCTATGGGACTATTTTCTAATATATTCAATTATTATGAAAAAAAAAATTCATTGCATTCTGACAACATTTGAACCTTGGATTTAATGTTCTTCATTTAGGTCCTTAGTACATATTTGAGCCTTCACATAATATGCACTCAAAACTCTTCAAGGACTTACATGTAAGCACGTAGGGACTTCTTGGTCAGTATTTTTATCACAATGGGATTTTGTGTAATATTTCTATCGATTCACTTGAGGGCTTTGTGTGCAAATTAACCAAAAGACCTGTAGCAGTCTTATCCTCTTCCACTCGATTGCAGAGAACACATGTAATGAGAGCTGTCCATTCTTCTCTCATAAATCCAACTGTGGATCTCCACCCTACCAACTATTGCCAGTGACCCAAACTTTCACACCTAATTCTAGATCTAATCCTTTGGTTCAAGTTCATCTCTGTTGTGCACGCGTGCCTCAACCTTCATATCCATCATTCTCTTTCAACGGCCACCACCTATTAATCCCAGTTACCTGATCCTTCTCTACCTATAAATGGAGTACCCCAATGACACTTGGCTGCTCTATTGCTTCCCTCCCCCTTGAGATGATCCATTTGTTCTACCCCTCCAGTTCTTCTTCCCTTTCGTCTTTGAGTGGTAACAACAGCTACAATTTCCTACCCAAATTCTTCCACATTGACCCAGATCACGTAACTCCAAGGGACGTCCTAGATCTTCTTCTTTTACCTTTCAATCCCTGGAGGTTTCTCCCATTTCTTCACCACTGGCCGATGGCAGGTGGATCCTAAGGAATCCCCTTCATCTACTACTCTAGGATTTATTGATTTCATAGATAGAATTTATTGCCTTCCTACTTTAATTAGATAGTTTAGAATAGATTCTAATTGGCAATTTGGTTTCAATTAACTTAGAATAGATTAGATGTAGCTAGTCTCTCACCAATCCACCCTTTTTGATCAATTTAGATCATAGAGGATGAATTCACGACCACACATTGGTCCATAATCCTTCCACTTCAATTCACAACTACCTTCTACTGATTGCCTCGCATTTTATTCACAATTCACTCCTCTCATCAGTGCATCCAATAGATCTGGAGTTCATTAGCTCTCAGATCTATTGGAGCATTGAAAATCAATCTGAGGGCATCTCATTCAGCCCATACAATCATAAATGCCCTCCCCGTGCATTGAATTGAACTAATTTGATCATTTAATTTTGATTTTGATCAGAGAATTTCAAGAGAAATTTGGTGTTAATCGATTTTAATCAATCAAATGGAGTTTATATTTGTGTAATTGGATTGATCAGGAAGGGCTTGAGCTTCTTTGATTTGATTCTTATTGAGTAATGAGCTTATGCCCAATTTCAGATTGATGCTGTTCTTCGCTTGGGTAGTGAGTACCGAGGAAAACACGATGCACTTATTTGAGGTTCTCAAAATGACTTAATTGATTCCTAAGAGTTGCCTACCCTTCCTAAACACCAATTAATGGTGTGCAGGAAGCGTAGGTCATCAAATCACCTTTGTGATCACACATCAAAGGCCCAAGTAGGCAATAATAATTTCTTTATCAATCTTGATTGAATCTGCTATTTGAGGCTTAGATGGGATTTAAGATACTTGAATGAAGGTCCTGGATTGATTTTAACATGAGTAGAACTTCTAATTTGATTTCTACCCTTCATGCTGTCCGTAGCATAAGGAAGAGGATCGATTAGGGTTCCTAAGTTTTTGTGGTTTCTAATCTAATTTGATTTGAGTTCTAGACCTTTTAGAGATCATTTGCGACACTTAGGGTTGGTTAAAAATTGATTGAGTGCAAATTTGGGATGAGCACCTACATTGCCCAGATCTGAAGTGAGTCTTGGGGTTCAAATATTCAATCAATGTTCTAAGGGTTTGATCATGGTTTGAAGATAATTTTCAATGATTTCAGAGTATAATGGAATGTTTTGAATAGCTTTGTGAATTTCGACCCTTGTGCGAATTGGTTTTTATCAATACTGTAGTAGCAGCTGTTGTGTTCTAAATGAGATTATAAATGAGGTTTAATCATGGAATTTGAATGCATTTTGAACAATCTTGTGTTTTTAATGGATTCCTTGGTATAGATCTTGTATGCACTTATATAGCAAGTGTTGATAGAAGTTTGAAGTACTTAGATTAGAACTCCCATTGAGTCTGATTCATCTTTTGACAGCAACACATTGTTAGCTGAAAAGATGATTTTCACTTAACAAGATGATAATTAAAATGATTTGTCATTTATATTTCTAAGTGGTGGAAAATTGACTAATCAAAGTACTAAATGAAAATTAAACCACTCAAGATAAGAGCAAGTTGTGTCCACAGGGAGGCAATGTCTATTACAAACTCGCACATGTCAAAAATAGATGTTCACGATTAAGTTCACAAAGAAACTGAATCAAAATCGCCTTTCAATTAAGTTAACAAGATATGATCATGCTGGTATTGTATTTACGTTGAAAGGCAAGGGTGTTCTGATAAAATCAACATAATAAAATAATCTTTAAATGAGATTAAGAGACTTCACAATGGCATGGAATGGTAATTATTAATTGAATGTAAAGCAGGGAATTTCCTTTTCTTGCTTGCGCGTGGAGGAGAGGCGAAGGTCGGCGGCGAGATTTGGTGGAGATGAGTGTTCGAGCGCTAAATCGATTTTTAAAATAATTGTGTTGTAGTATAGCCAAAATAGCATTCAAATAAATACAATTTTTATTACTCGAAAAGATTCCAAGGTCGAACACAGGGAGCAATATGGAATTCAGAAATCAAGATCACAATTTAAACTAAAACAATTTGCAATAATATCAAGTAGCAATGTGCAAAAAAATGGGAGTAAAATGGTGATTTAAGTCACCATATACTCCTACAATATTAACTAAGGAACTGAATGTATATGTATGAAATAAAAACTCAAATCTGTCGTCTGATTTGTAAATCAGACGACTTAAAGTGATTTTCTTATTCTTCTTCTTTTTCCTCCTACCTTCTATGGCTTTGTCTTTCTCTTCAGCTTCTTCTCTTTCCCAGCTGCGGCTTCTTCTTCTTTTTCTCTAAGCCTTCACCTCTTCTTCTGAGCCTTGCTTTGTAACTCCCCTTCTTTGGCCCTTCTTCTTTTCTTCTTCAGAATTTGGCTAAGTGTTAGGGCCAAGCTTCTCAGGGCAAAACCCTCCCTCTACCCGCGCAGCTCTCCTTCTCTCTTTCTCTCTTTAAGATCCGCTCTCCCTGAGCCATGGGTAATCGGGTTATCAGATCAAATGCACTCGGGCCCAGGCTCACCGGCGTGCGGTAGTGAGCAAGGAGTGCAGGTTAGTCTAGGCAGGTAATCGGGTCAAACCAGGTCTGCGTGTATGTGTCACGGACGAGGTCGGGTGAGCGGGTGAGAGGGACCTCGCCCCGTGAATTGAGGCGAACAGCTACTGTGACTTTTGTAATTTATTTGCCTTCAGTCACTGCAAAACCCATGATGTGGGACTAAAGATAGTGCCTTCTTCGCACGTCTACAGTAAAGGTCTTCTCAATTGCCTCAGCTCGCATGGCAAAGGTGTCCAATTGATTGTTTGGTTGCATGCGCGAGGTGTTTCTGCATGACCTAGGGCTTTAACTTGGGCGTAGCAGGACTTGGAGCAAGCTCCAAGCAAGCTCGAAGCTTGCTCATCAATGGAGGAGAAGGCGAGTTCCTAAAATCAACAAAACAACCTTTTGACCATGTCAGAATGCTTAGGGAGGGTCGCCGGTCAACGGCGAGTGAGATGAGGGTGTTTGTGTGGCATTTCGTGGTCTGTGAGTGCATGGTGAGGTCAGATTGTGTGCGTGAGAGTGGGTGTGTTCGAGGGTGCATGTGAGTGAGTGGAATGATGAATAAAGAGAGGGGAAATGAGCGGAGAGGTGTGGCGAAGGTTGTAGGGTGGTCGGCAAGGGATTTGGTGGTCAGTGGTGGTGGGATGGTCTCGCTGGAGGAGATGCCGGAGATGGAGGAGATGAAGTTGCAAATGGTCGTCGGTGGTTGATTTGAAATGGGTTTAGTGCGAAAATAAAGTAAATGGTATATGGAACTTAGCTAGGAGGTAGGTGGACGAAGTGAGGCAGAGATGGCATCGGATGCGGTGTTGCCGATGTCGAAGATGAAGGTGGCTCCGGTGAGAAAGAAATGACGAGGACGAAGGGAATCAGGGCATCAGCTGGTATTGCTCGATGCGGAAAGAAGCGAGGAAGAGGAATCCGCAATTGGTAGTGTGGAAGGACGACAAGGAAGAATGAAGGAGGTCACCGAACGTCGAGGAGCCTTCGGTCATGAAAGAGAGGAATTTGAAGGAGATCTTGGCCGATTTCGAGCGTGAGAAGTTTGGGGGGATTTGGGCTCTCTTATATAAGGATCTAGAGGCAGTTTGAGCTTAGGAAACAAGCTTTCCAATCTTGGAAAGCCTCACCAGATTTGGGAGTTTCCTGAGACCCAAATCTCTCATGCGTTCGCATGAGAGATTAGGTAAGTTCTAGGGCTTAGGATTGGGTCCAATAGGAAGGGGATTTCTTGACGAACTTCCCTTTCAATTTTGAAAGGGATTTGTCAAGAAATCAGAGAGTTCTTTCCATTTTAAGGATGCTGGAGCAAGTGCGAATAGGATTAATGACAGTAGGGACCTTTTTGTGAAAATGATGACAAAGTTAGGGGCCTATTTTAAAGGATTTTGAAAGTTAAGGGCAGAACTGAAATTAGACAAGACCAATTTGCAAACTAGGTCAAGACAAAATCATCTTGTGTCCAAATTTTGGTAAAAACCTAATTTGGACCTAAGGAATCCAATGGTAAAGTTGGATTTTGGTTTTGACCATGCTTGATTAGGTAATTTATGCAAAAACTCAAATTAGGGCAAATGTTTGTCTGTAGTTCTCTTTTGGGTCAAAATGGGTTCTCATGGTCAAATTGAAAGTTATAAACCCTATATAATATTTTTCTATGAATTTTAGAGGATTTAGGTGAATTTTATCCTGATCAAAATCGCAGTTAATTAAGCGAGTTTGTTTTTAGGGTTTCAAAAGTCATTTAATTCTCGGAACATGTGCAAACCCTTTTCTGTCTGTCTCATCCCACTTGTTATCTTTTTAAGACCAATTGACCTTGATTCAACCCTTGAGAAAACCCTTGGTTGTACTGTATTCATGATGAGCTTGTAAAATTACAGTTTTAACCCTAGTTTCTTATTTTTCTTCCAGAATGAATATGCAATGACTTGTGACTCTCTAGCGGTTATGTAGGAGCATTTATTGACTTAATTGTGTAAAAATAAGCTAGTTATGTCTCATGATGGTGTTTCCATCATACCCCCATACCTAACTTTTGCTAGTCCCTTAGTAAAATTTCAAGGTATTAATCTTTGATTCTAGATGATAAAATCTTTTGATGCTTAAAGACTTTGCTGTGTGCTTCCTTTAATAGATTAGGTTAGAATGCCGATAGTAGGCCTAGAGGTACTACGTACCAACCAAGATCCAGACCTGACCAGCTCTAGCCTTAATCTATCGTGAAGGTTTCTAAGGCCCATAAGAACTAACCTAAGGTTTGTTGAACTCCGCGGTTAAAGCACCCGTGCTTGCAACATGTTTTAGCCTCGGTTCAGTTTGCAGTGCATTTTTGTCAGAGAGAGAGGAATTTTTCTTTGCTTTTAGAGAGTTTTCTCACTTTTTCCTTTTTATTTCTAGCTTCAGATTGGCTTTACAACATGGTCCGTATCGGATTCCTAGTCCCTATCATCAATCCTCGTAGGGTCCCTAGCAATCGATGCTTCGAGATAGCACTGCCCATGGCAACCCCCAGAACCCTGGCTTTCGAGATTTCGAGATAATCCCGCCCATGGCATTTTGTAGCTAAATCCAGAACCTAGCAATCAACATTTCGGGATAATGCCGCTCATGGCATCTGAACCAGCACAGGGTGCTTACATGCCCCCGGTAGGATATGTAGATATCTTAGGAGACAAGCACCGAGGAGACGATATATTATTGCACATCTTTGAGGGGAATTTCCCGCCTCTCCTCGCTTGGAACTCGTCCAAATCAACTTGTGTTGATCAGCCGCTCCTAATCTAGGTGACCTTTTCAGAACAAGTTAAATGCATTTGCATGATTTTGACACTTAGGCGCACTGAACCAGACTATGTATGGATTGGGGTGCTTAGGTTACCAAGTCCGCAAACCAGAGGTCAGTTAACGAGGTTAAATAATCCCTAGGCCTTAGACCTAACACTTAAGCTTCGTATTTTCCCCAACCTCTTGAGGACTATCCAGATCTTAGCGGGTACTTGAATTTTTAAGCCTAGGATTATAGCCCAAAAGGCCTAAAATCAACGTTCCTACTAATCTCTTCTCTGTTTCTTTAGCACCTTTTGCATTTCTTTCTTTTGATATAGTCTAGAGCTAAGTTAATTCCTTAATCTTTTACTAATGACTACCTCTTTTTCTTTTCTTTTCAAATTGTGCTCCTTTTTGACATTTTTAACTCCCCTTTTTCTCCTTAAGGTCTGATAAGCCATCAAAATTTTCTCTCCTCTCATATTTTTGTTATTTTTCAAGAATTTTTTTTTGGTATTTTTGGAATATGTGATTTTTTTTATGAAACCATTTCTTTGTGAAATGATTTTCATGGCATTTTACACTTTACTACCCCCCCATTCCTACGATTTGCAATGTCTTCATTATAAATTAGGTGGGTTCGAGTTCAGTGTAGATTATGCATTAGAATAGGTGTTGGGTGGGTGAATGGGTCGGGATGACTGTTGCGGACGATTTCAAGCTTGGGTACGGGTACCAGAGGTGGAGTCGGCTGTTCTAATGGATGAATCCTAAAGTGCAATATGAGTTCAGCATAGGATGCGTTAGGAAGGGTTTTGGGCTTTTCAAAAATGATGGGTTGCCACTAGTTAAGCACTGAGTTTTACGTCATTGGCCAGGTGCAATGAGCTCAGGGAGAATGGAGGGTAAAAGATGTCTCAGCCAAATTTGTATCGGTGAGTTCAATGAATGGTTTGAGTCTCTGACCATTCACGACAAAAGGTTCTGAATCATGGCTGAGTTGACTAATTTCAACGGCTCCATTTCCAAAGATTCGTCGGACAAGGCATGGTCCAATCCATTTTGATCTGAGTTTTCCTGGGAATAGTTTGAGTTTGGCATCAAAGAGTAGGACTTTTTGACCAGGGAAAAAGATCTTCCTGGATATGTGCTTGTCGCGAAAGGCCTTAACCTGCTCTTTGTAAATTCACGAGTTCTTATACGTGTCGTGGCATAATTCATCGATCTTGCTCATTTGAAGCTTTCTGTGGGTTCCTACCTTAGAAAGATCGAGATTGCAGTTCTGTACTACCCAATAGGTTTTGTGCTCTAATTCGATAGGGAGGTGGCACTCCTTCCCATACACAAATCTAAAGGGAGACATGGCTAATTTGGTTTTGTGGGGGGTTCTATAAGCCCACAAAGCTTCCGGAAGTTGGGATGACAAGTCTTTCCTATCAGGTCGAACAATGACCTGGAGGATTTTTTTGATCTCCTGATTCGATACCTCAGCTAGACTGTTGGTTTGGTGGTGATAAGGAGTAGAAATTTGATGCGACACCCCGTATTTGGTCATCATTGATTTGAACTGAGCATTCGTGAAATGGGTCCCTCCATAGATTATGGCACGTGGAATCCCAAACTAAGAAAAGATGTTCTAATGAATAAATTTGATAACCACCTTATGATCGTTGGTTCAGGTTGGAATGGCTTCGATCCATTTGGACATGTATTCAACAGCGAGAAGAATGTACTCGAAGCCATCTGAAATAGGGAAGAGTCCCATAAAATCAATCCCCTAGACATCAAAGATTTCGCATATGAGAATCAGCTGTAAGGGCATCATATCACAGTGGCTTATGTTGCCTATGGTCTGGCACCGAGTGCATGCCTTACAGTGATTGTATGCATCTTTGAAAATCGTGGGCCAATAGAAGCCACACTGGAGGACTTTTGGTATGGTTTTATGACCAAAGAAGTTTCCACCGCATGCCTGGTCATGGCAGAAGGATAAGATGTCCTAAATTTCCGCTTCCAGGACACATCGTCGGATGATTTGATCAGCACCAATGTTGAAGATATACGGGTCTTCCCAAAAGTAGTACTTGACATTGGAAAGTAATTTGTCCTTCTTGGCTTTTGGCCAATCGAACGGGATCTGATGTGATGCTAGGTAGTTTACTAGATCAACAAACCATGGAAGCCCCGTACTGATAGTCAGGAGGTGCTTGATGATCATCTTTCGTCGGTGTTAAAAATATCTTCGTTGCAGTATTACCATGAAAAGTGATTATCAATTTAAGTGAATTTATTACTCGAAATTTAGAATGTTCCGAGGTCGAACTCATGGAGCAAACTTAATTCTAGAAGCATAAAAATTCACAATTCGCTACTTTACAAAAATTAAAGGGAGAGGGAACAAAAATCTCTTTTTTTTCTTCCTTCCTTCCTTCTCCTCTTTCTCTGCCTTTTCTTTCTCGGACATCTGATTCTTTGAGTCAGATGCCTTATCTGCCCCTTTGCTTCAGTGCCGTCCAGGTTCTTCTCCTCTTGGCTTCTTCTTCTGCTTGGCTTTCTTCTTCTCCTTCTTCTTTTTCTCGCACTATGTCTTCTCCTTCTTTAGTTGGCTTCTCTCCTCTTCAGCTTCTACCTTGTCTTTCCTTCTCTTTTCTGTCTTTAGTTGCTCTTCTTCCTCTTCCTTTCTCTGCGGCTTCCTCCTTCCTGTCTTCTTCCTCTATCTTCAACTGCTCTTCTGCCTTGAGTTCTTCCTTCTTCTTTCTTCAGTAGTTGCCTCTTCCTTCTCTTTCTTTCCGCTGCGCTCCCTCCTTTCCTCTTCTCCTGCTTCCCTGCACAGTACAAGGTTAGGCAAAATTCACTCCAGGGTTTCCTGCTTTCCTCTTCTCCTCCTTCCGCATCTCTCTATCTCTTTCAAATTCACTCTAGGGTTTTCTCCCAGAGCCTTAATCGGGTAAGCAGGTCGAGTAACAAGCCTGGGACTAGGTGCACCGGCGTGGGTGGTGCGCGAGGAGTGCTTAGTCGGGTAATCAGGTTCGGCCCAGGCTCGCGGGGTGTGAGTGCGGGTGAGGGCAAGCGCGAGCACGTGGCGCACTGCGCATGCGTAGGCGAGGGACCTGACCCCTGTGTATCGAAGGCGATAAGGCAAATGCACTTTTTCAATTTATTCTGTTGCGGCGCTACAAGGATTTCCGAGGTGGGACCAAATGTCCCACCCACTTCTGTGCTCGAGTCCGCAGGAGACCCACCCCAATTGCCACAGCCTCGGTCGCCTGCTAAGCTAATTGCTTGGCTATGTGAGTTCGCGACACCAATCCGCTCCTCTTGGGACTCCAATGCCGGTAGCGCATGACCTGGAGCTCGCGAGCAAGCTTCTTCACGCCTTCGTTAACGGAGAAAGAGGGTCAAGCCTGCACTTCATTAATACGGCCTCGCTGCCCTGTCAAATCACTTGGGGAGCTTCGCCGTGTTATGACGAAGGTGGGAGGGTGATTGGCTGGCCGCGGGGCGACCTAGGCATGCGTGCCTAGGTCGCTCTGTGGCCGTGTTTGTGGGGTTGTTTGGTGGAGGTATGGAGAGTGTGTGGCGGGCAGTGAGTGGGCAGAAAGTGGATAGTGGATGGAGGCAGAGCTTGTGAGGTGGTTGGAAAGGCGTGTGGATGAGTGGAGCGATGGGAGCGCCTTTGCCGGTGGACGGCCGGAGATGGGAACGATGGTGGTGGACAGCGGCGTTGAGGGGATAAAAATCGCAATAAAGATGGGGGAAATAAAGAGGGGAGAGAAAGGAATAATTCTAACCTAGCTAAGCGGTTGAAGGGGGGCAGGAGGTGTACGGCTCATTCCTGCCATCACTGGAGATGAAGATGTCCAGGGGAGGGGTGACGGCGACAACGACGGGACTAGAGGCGTGCGCGCTAGTGTTGCACGACGCGGAAGAAGGTGGTGAAGGTGGCTCTGCCACTGGTATTGTGGCAGAGTGACAAAAAAGAAGAGGAGGGTTCATCGGAGCTCGCTGGACTCTTGACCGGAGGAGGAGACGAAATTGAGGGGTATTCTTTGGCCAAGTCGAGCTTGCCCGAAGCGGCGAGGCGTGCTGCATCTTAAATAGGCGAGGGCAGGCTGGCAGACGCGCGAGAATGGAGGGAAAATCCTCATCGGAGACGTGGGCAGTCAGAGACCCATACCTCTCCTACGTTCACATGGGAGGTATGGGTGTCGGCAGGGCATGGGAGGAGGTCCATGCGGAAGAGGACAACGCAGGGGACCCTCCTCTCGTTTCTGGGGCCGGCTCCCAAGCCCTGCGCGACGCCATCCTCCTTGCGAAGTCGTCGGAGGTATGGCCTGCTGCTGCGGTGTCAGAGGGACTGGTTTGTAGAAGGCGAAGGGAATGTTGAGGGGGTAAACGCAATAGTTCAAAAAGTTAAGGGTCAGAAAGTAATTGTTGAGGACCAATTTTTAAAGTGGGTCAAAATGGCCTTCCCTTAGGTCCAAATTTTCTTACAAACCTAATTTGGACCTAAGGAATCCAATGGTGAAGTTTGATTTTAGGTTTGACCACGTTTGATCGGTCAATTTGCACAAAAACCCACATTAGGTCAAAAATTGGGTATGGTTCTCAATCTTGGTCTAGACAGGTTCCAATGGCCAAATTGAAGGTTCTAAGCCCTAGGGGATATTTTTTTATGAATTTTAGATGGTTTAATTGATTTTTATCTTGCCTAAAACTTCATGAATTAAAGCGGGTTTGTTTTAGGGTTACAGAATGTCATTTAATTCCTAGAAGCCGCTATAACCCTTTTCAGATCAAATCATCCCACTTTCTTTCTTATTAAGCCCATTTGACCTGTGTTTAGAACCTTAGAAATCCCATTTGTGTACTGCATTGGTAAAATTACAGTTTTATCCCTTGTGAATTGCTTTATACTTAAATTTATAGTTCTCTGATTTAGACTTTCGCTTTGGTTTTGTAAGAGCTTTTGTATACTTATTTAGGTCAAAATGTGCTAGTTAGGGTTCATGATGAGATTCTCATCATACCCAAATGCCTAGCTTTTTCTAGTCCCTTAGCAAAAATTTAAGGTTTTAACCTCTGTTCTAGACCATGAAATTCTTTCATCAAATTTTGGTAAGTGATTTTCCTGTTGTATCCTTGATTAGGTCAGAATGCCAATCATAGGCCTAAAAGGTACTCTTGTACCAACCAAGATCCAGATCTATCTAGCTTTAGCCTCAGTCTTTAGCAAAGGTTTTTAAGTCCTACATGAACTAACCTAAAGTTTATTGGACTCTGTGGTTAAAGCACCCGTGCTTGAGATATTTTTAGCCTTGGTTCAGTTTGCAGTGCATTTTGTAAGTGAGAGACAGAAAGTTTATTTGTTTGAAGAGTTTTCTCTCTCTTTTCTTTTTAATTCTAGATTAGGGTTGGCTTCACAACACGATCTGTATCGGATTCCTTGTCCCCATCATCAATCCTCAAGGGTCCTTGGCAGTCGATGCTTCGAGATAGCACCGCCCATGGTAACCCCCAGAACCTTGGCTTTCGAGATTTCGAGATAATCCTATCCATGGTGTTCTGTGGCCGAATTCAGACCCTGGCAATTGACACTTCGTGATAATGCCATCCATGGAATCTGAACCAACAGAGTGCTTACATTCCCCTAGTAGGATATGTAAATATCCTAAGAGACAAGCACCGAGGAGATGATATGTTGTTACACATCTTCGAGGGGAATTTCCCACCTCTCCGCACCGGGAACTCGTCCAAATCAACTTGTGTTGATCGGCCACTCTTAATCTAGGTGACTTTTCAAGAATATTTGAAATGCTTCTGTGTGATTTTGATATTTATACTCATTGAACCAGACTGTGTGTGTGAATTTAGGTGCTTAGGTTACTGAGTCCCGTAAATCGAAAGTCAGTTAACAAGGCTGAATACTCTTTAAGCCTTGGACCTAATACTTAAGCTTTTTATTTTCCTCAACCTCTTGAGGAATATCTAGATCTTAACGGGTACTAAGAGTCTAGCCGAGAATGCCTAAGGTTTGCATTCTTACTAATCTTGTTGTGCACTTTTGTTTTTCTTTTCCTTAATGTGGTCTAGAACTTAGGTTAATTCCTTAATTTCTTACTAATGACTATCCCTTTTCTCTTTCATTTTGTGCTCCTTTTTATCATTCTGCTCTTTTTCTCCTTTTTCTGTAAAGTTTTCCACCATTTTCTTCCTCCTTCAAAGTTTTTTTTTTTCCGTATATGCGGATTTTTTTTGTTGAAATCTTTTCTTGTTATGTCATTTCATTGCATTCTCATATCCCCCCATGCCTAAGATTTGCAATGTCCTCATTGTACATTAGGTGGGTTTTTATTTAGCTTGTTTCATGCATTATGACAGGTATTTGGTGAGTGGATGGGTCGAGGTGACTGTTGCGGATGATTTCTAATCTCAGGTATGAGTACCTGAGGTGAAGTTGGCTATCCTAAACGATGAACCTAAAGTGCAAAGAAATGTCAGAAAAGGTTTCGGGTTTTTCAAAAAGAATGACGGGCTACCTCCCATTAAGCGCTGAGTTTTACGCCATCGACTGGGCGTAATAAGCTCATGGAGAATGGAGGATAAATGATGACTCAACCAAATCTGTAATGGTTACGTCAATGAATAGTTTGAGTCTCTGACTATTCATGACGAAAGGTTCGGAATCGTGGCTGAGTGGACTGATCTCGACTGCTCCATTTCCAAAGATTTGTCAGACAAGATATGGTCTGACCACTTGGATCGTAGTTTCCCAGGGAAGAGTTTGAGTCAGGCATCAAAGAGTAGGACCTTCTGACCAGGATGGAAGATCTTTCTAGATATGTGCTTGTCATGAAAGGCTTTAACCCGCTCTTTGTAGATTCGCGAGTTCTCATACGCATCAAGGCGTAATTCATGAATCTCGCTTATCTGAAGCTATCTGTGGGTTCCAACCTTAGAAAGATCTAAGTTGCAGCTCCGTACTGCCCAATAGGCTTTGTGCTCCAGTTTGACAGGAAGGTGACATGCCTTCTCGTACACCAGTCTAAAAGGAGACATGCCTAATTGGGTCTTATGGGTGGTCCTAAAAGCCCACAAAGTTTCCGGAAGTCGGGACGACCAGTCCTTCCTATCAGGTTGAACAGTAACCTGTAGGATTTTCTTGATCTCCCGATTTGATAGCTCAGCTAGACCATTAGTCTGGGGGTGGTAAGGAGTAGAGATTCGGTGGGACACCCCGTATTTGGTCATCAGTGACCTGAACTGAGCATTGGTAAAATGGGTCCCTCCATCAGAGATGATCACACGAGGAATCCCGAACCATGAGAAGATATTCTGATGAATGAATTTGATGACGATCTTGTGATCACAGGTTCAGGTTGGAATGGCTTTGATCCATTTGGACACGTAGTCCACAGCGAGTAAAATGAACTCAAAGCCATTTGAAATAGGGAAGGAGCCCATAAAATCAATCCCCCAAATATCAAAAATCTTGCATATGAGAATTGGCTGTAAAAGCATCATGTCACGTTGGCTCATGTTGCCCAAAGTTTGGCAACGATTGCATGACTTACAGTGACTGTATGTGTCCTTGAAGATAGTGGGCTAGTAAAAGCTACACTAAAGGATTTTTGATGCGATTTTGTGCCCAAAAAAGTGGCCACCGCATGCCTGGTCATGGCAGAAGGAGAGAATGTTATTGATTTTGCCCTCTAGGACACATCGCCGAATGATTAGGTCAGAACCTATGTGGAATAGGTACGGGTCTTCCTAGATGTAGTACTTGGCATTGGAGTGCAATTTGTCTTTCTTGGCCTTTGGCCAATCAGATGGGATTTGGTATGATGCCAAGTAGTTTACTATATTAGCAAACCAAGGAAGCCTAGTACCAATAGTCAAGAGGTGCTCATTAGGAAAATACTCCACGATGGGCCCAAAAGGGTCGATGATCTCAGAAGGAAGGCAAGACAAGTGGTCAGCTGCCATGTTCTGTCTTCCCGCCTTGTCGTGAATCTCGAGGTCGAACTCTTGCAACAGCAAGATCCATCGGATTAATCGAGGCTTCACATCCTTCTTTGCAAGGAGATGCCTCACAGTTGTGTGATCCGAGTAGATTATGATATGGGAACCCAGAATTTTTTAGGGGCAAATACTACTGCTAGTAGCTCTTTCTCCATAATCGTGTAGTTACGCTGAGCCTCGTCAAGTGTCTTGCTAGCGTAGTAGATGACCACGGGTTTCCCATCAATTTCTGCCCTAGAACCACTCCTACAGTGAAGTCAGATGCATCGCACATGATCTCAAAAGGTTAAGACCAATCAGGGGACTATAGGATCAGGGCTTGGGTGACTCGGTCACGAAGGTTCTCAAAATCTTGAGTGCATTCCTTGGAAATCTCAAAGGGTACATCCTTGGAGAGAAGTGTAGTTAGGTGGTACGTGATTTTTGAGAAATCATGGTTGAAACGACGGTAAAAATCGACGTGCCCCAGAAAAGATCGGATGTCCCTGATCGAGCAAGGCATAGGAAGTCTAGAAATTAGATTAACCTTGGCTCGATCCACCTAGATGCCTCTCTCAGAAATTAAGTGTCCCAGGACGATCCCCTCAGGCGCCATAAAGTGGCTCTTTTCCCAGGAAAGAACCAAATTTACGTCAATGCAACACCTAAGTATGTGAACCAAGTGCTGGAAACAATCGTCAAATGATGCCCTGAAAACTGAGAAGTCATCCATGAAGACTTCCAGATAATCACCTACCATATCAGAGAATATGGAAAGCATGCACCCCTGAAAAGTTGCGGGTGCATTGCAGAGACCGAAAGGCATCCTTCGGAACGCGTACGTTCCGAAGGGGCAGGTGAATGTGGTATTCTCTTGGTCCTCTGGATGAATTGCCACTTGGTTGTAACCGGAGTACCCGTCAAGAAAGCAAAAGAATCTATTTCCCGCTAACTTCTCGAGAATCTGATCAATAAATGGTAGTGGGAAATGATCCTTCTTCCTGGAGGAATTGAGTCTTCGGTAATCTATGTAGACTCTCCACAAGTTGGCTATACGGGTAGGTATGACCTCTCCAGCTTCAGTTGTGATGGTGGTGAGCCCTGCCTTCTTAGGCACAACCTGGATGGGGCTCACCCAACGACTATCGGAGATTGGGTAGATGATCCCTGCATCTAACCACTTAATGATCTCCTTCTTCACGACCTCCTACAGATTGGGATTCAAACGTCTCTACATCTCACGTGAAGGTCGTGTGCCCTCTTCAGAATAGATATGATGTGTGCAATACGAGGGACTTATTTCAATCAAGTCATCGAGAGTCCAACCAATGGCTCTACGATGTTGCTGGAGAACAGTAATCAAACGGGATTCCTGATCAGGTGTGAGTTTGGAGTTTATAATAACAGGAAATGTCTGATTAGAACCCAAAAAGATATATTTTAAATGATCAGGAAGGGGTTTGAGTTCAAGAATGGGGTTATCAGCAGCAGCGGGTGGTTCAGAGTGAGTGTAGGGTACAAGGGTAGGAGTTATAGGTTTGTCTAGATCAAGGTCTGACTCCTCTAATTGCGGTTCAAGATTTTCTTGTGGTTGATGAGGAATAATCATGTTGTCGTCAAGTTTTGGTTCATCAAACAAAACTCTAATATCACAAATTTGCTCAATGACACCGCAATTGATCCCTTGTTAGGCGTTAAAGATATCAATTTTGAGAGTCTGATTCCCAAATTTCAGTTCTATTTAGCCCTCTTCACAACTTATGTTGGCCCTTGCAGTGGCCAGAAAAGGTCTCCCTAGTATGATTGGTGTATCCCTTAGGTTTTCAGGTGCGTCTATATCTAAAACTATGAAATCTACAGGGAAGTAGAAATCCCGCACCCTCACAATAACATCCTCAAGAATTCCCTTAGGTGACTTGATAGATCGATCTGCTAACTACAATGTCACCTTGGTTAGTTTTAGCTCAGATTCTTCTAGATGGTTAAGTAGGGATGTGGGTTTCAAGTTTATGGGGGCACCTAGGTCCAATAATGCTCTATCGAACTGGGTTTCATCGTTCTTACATGAAATCAGGGGAGTGCCTGGGTCTTTTGCCTTGGGTGGGAGTCTACTCAAGATTACAGAGCTGGCTTGCTCTGATAGTACAATTGGACTCCCACTCTTGGTTCTTGGTTTACACTGAGGTGTACACACGTTCTTCAAGAATCGTGCATAAGCTGGTACGTGGCGGATCGCATCCATCAAGGGGATGTTTATTTAGACCTGCTCAAAGAGCTTGATCAGGTCCTCCTTAGGAGCCACAAGTTTAGTTGTCCGCTTTCCCTTGGTCAAGGCCTCGGGAAATGGAACCTTGGTTGGTTCCTCTAGGATAGGTCCAGGCTTTTGATCTAGGACAGGGATAGGAACATCCTGGATGACTGTCCTAGGGTTTGGGTCACTACCAGGCTTGGAGTGGTCTGGATGAGGTGGATCTTGTGTTGCCTTACCAGTACGGGTTGTTACAGAATTTATTCCTGCCTGGCTCTGGTTAGGGGTTGGTAGGATGGGCTGCTACTATTGGTAACCCGCATAGGAGGTTGAAGCTTCCATCCCGTCAGGTGAAGGAATAGAAGGGGCCTGATATATCAAGTGTGCTTGGCCCGGGTTTGGATTCATAATGCACCGCTGGGTCAGCACGCTATTCGGGTTAGGAAGAGGCTGAGAAGGAAGTGTGCCTGGTTGGTGAGAATTTGCCAACTGGGCAAGTTGGTTGCGGACCTCTGTGATTTCATCCTTGTGTTGCTTTTGGATAGCCTCATTTGTTCTTTGAATGTCAGCCAAAGTCTGGAGGATAAGGGACATTTATCTTGGTTGGGCCCAGATGGATAGGTGGGGTTGGGTTGAGGCTGAGGCTGAGGCGGCTGATAAGGATGAGGGGCTTGTGGACGGGGCTGAAAAGGTGGTCTTGGATTCTGAGAATTTCCCGTCCACTGGAAATTGGGATGGTTTTGCCATCCAGGATTGTAGGTGTTGAAAAATGGGTCATTCTGGATGTCGTTGAGGTCTTCGCAGGCCTGAGGAGCCTCAGAAAAGTTAGAGAATGGGGGAGTAGGGCTCCCCCGGCAAGAATATAAAGGATCAGAAGTCCCTCCAGTCCTGGAGTTAGATGGGGGTGGGTACGAGTCCATCCTAGGAGAAGGTCGGTGGAAAATGTTCTGCATAGTTTCCCGTGCAGGAGGGGGTTGTGCGAAGGAGTTTTGCGCAGAGGTGGCTCACTACAAATGCTGAGTCAGCTCATCCACCTTCTTCTCAATAATAGAGACCTTGTCCAATCGACTGGACATTAATTCCAGGTCGATTGATGCGGATAGGCCCTGCGTCTCGTGTGCTCCCCTAAGGTTCATTGCTGCGCAGGTATTCGTTCGGTCGAATAATCCCATGGAGTCATTGTTGATGGAGTTCTCGCACATATTCTCAAGAATCTCCCACACGGTGTCTTCATGTTGACCCATGATATTCCCACTGCAAGTTGCATTGACGAAAAGTCTAATATCTTCACGGAGTCCGTGGTAAAAAGATTGGACTTGTTCCCATTTAGGAACTCCGTGATTGGGGCACTTTCTCATGAGATCCTGAAAACTATCCCATGCCTCATGAAGAGGTTCTCCCGTCTGTTGCGTGAAGTGAGTAATCTGATGGCGCAAGGCGTTTGTCCGACCTATGGCGAAGAACTTCTTCAAAAACTCGGACTGAAGTTCTTCACAAGTGTTGATCGGGCGGGTCTGTGTCTGATACCAATGGGCTACCTTGTCCATAAGGGAGAAAGAGAACATCTTCATGAGTAAGATATTCCGATTCTGTGCATCTGACCCGAAAGTTTGGGCTAGATGCTTAGGCTATTTGATGTGCTGGAAGGGGTCTTTAGAGTTAAGCACATAGAACTTAGGTATGGCGTGGATCATGTTGGGCTTCAATTCGGAATTAGGTCCTCCAATCGGGATTCTGACTTGAGGCTCAATTGCCACCATAGCGGGATTATAGTGATCCCGCATCATGGGGCGCTGCGGTGGGTTCATGAAGTTTTGGAAGAGATCATTGAGTCGCTAGAGCTGGTGCTCAAGATTATTCTCTTCTTCAACAGGCTGAGCCATTGTGGAAGAAGGGGAATTGGGTTCAGAATCAGAAGAGAGGTCTATGTAAAGAGGTTGTTGCACAAACAAGGGTATCGAGGCTTGGCCTCGGGGAGAGTGAATTTCTAGAGGAGATTTCAAGGACCTCCTACCAAACATGCACTGATGGATTGGACGAGGTTAGCAAGTGTTGGACCCAATCAAGACACCCAAAATGTTTGGTGACTATAGAGGTTTGGGGTGGATGATACCCCTTAATCAGAAGGTCGTCCACTTGAGAATTACCTGGGCAGCCAGAGAGGGTGAGTCCCGTGAAGACCCCTACACGGTAGAGCGCCCCCACGGGTTACAGGGTTTCCCCCACCTGACCTCTCTTGTCACTGAGATTCCAGGTAGACCAGAATGGGGACCTTGACCTCTTAAGTCTACTACTTTTAATTAGGATCAAGGTGCTTAGGGTTTCACTTGAACTTTATCCTTTTGTGTGCAAAAAGTGACCTAATTTAAAGGTTGGTTGATCCAAGGGATCAACTTCACCTATTGGTTCCTGTGAGAGCTTATTAGGTCCTATGTTTTAAGGTTCAAGTGACTTAAGAGCCGAATTGCTTAGGGTTTCTCTTTATTAGGTCTTTTCAAGCAATGGCTTAGGCACACTTCTGTTGGAAATTTTCAATTCTTGATTAGAAGGTGTGTCTCTAAAACCCTAGCTTAGAATCCTATGTTGGCTATAATTGGTCCAGTTAGTTGCCTCAGGATTAGGTAACTAGGGCTTAAGCAAGAAGGTTTTAGCCCCAATTACCCTTAGTGGATATGTAGATAGAATATGTTGAAATTAAAAAGAAGGCAACTCTTGTGATTTACTATGTATAAAAGACAAGTAATTCTTGTTGGTGCTAGAGCACCACGATCATTTGTTTTGATGATAACAAAACACGTGTCATTTAATATTTGCGCTTTGAGTCCTAGATTTCAGGTCAATCGCAAATGGATACGTGATTAGACGGAGTTTGAGCTCGCATCCAGGATGGATTGGACGAGCCTGATGGAGAACAGAAGAGATTCACGAGGAGCGATATATTAAAGATGGAAGGAGATGAAGAATAGGATAGATTTCCTTCTCTTGTACTCATTGTATTTTTCGTTTCTTTTGTTGCTCTTTATTTTTGTTCAAAGATTATGTTAAAGAGCCTCAAAGCACCCTAACAGTAGTCCTAGGAACACCCGCACAACCCTAGGATACTTAGGTTTTCTGTAAAGAACTTAGAAAACCAATATAGGGTTCAAACAGAGTTTCCAGACGTCTAATTCCAAAAGCAGACGTCTGGTAAAGTATTTTAAGACGTCTGACTGTTGTTTTAGACGTCTGATAACTATTAGGCTGGACTTTGTATTCTGTCTGATGAAATCTGATGTCCAGACCTTAGACCAGACGTCTTAGGAGACGTCTGATGACTTTGCTAGACGTCCAATTAGTGGACCGTTGGCTGGCTTACCAAACACTCAAGAGTATGACCGTTAGAGCCTTATCAGACGTCCTTAGGCCTTTCTAGACGTCTGATAAATGACCGTTTTGCCTCGGCTGACCCAAAATCTCTTCTCAGAGATTTTCTAGCCGTTGCAACGTTTGGAAAATCCATTCCCACAGTAAAAGTAGGTTTCCAGACGTCCAGACATAGTGCCAGACGTCCTTTATGTCATCTGATGGACTTGCACAAAAACCCTGTTTAGATCTGATCCAAGTCAGGAAGAGACCCGCCCAAAATCAGACGTCTGACCTTTAAATCAGACGTCTTAAAGTGAACTTCCAGACGTCTGATGCCAGAATTAGACGTCTGATAAGTCTGTCAGAACAATGATTGTTCCTGATTTCGGGCTGATTCTCTTGGGCTTTGTTCCCAACGGCTATAGAACCTTTCCTAAGCCTTCCAAAGCCTTCCTAAGGCCTCTATAAATAGAGGGGAACCTTTGCAACACAAATACACACTAAGACACAACTAGAGACACCAAGATACACAAGAAACACTTTGTAATACACTTTTCACTCTCTTATGTCCTAGCTAGCTCTTGCTCTCCAAGCTCAAGTTCCATTCTCTTGAGAGCATCAAGCTTAGCACACCTGCTCTCCCGCCGTAGTTCACGAGAGCAAAGTTGCGCCGTCGCGTGGCTCATGCACTGCGTCATCAACTCGACGCACTCCTTGCAAAGGGGAGTTTCCTAATTCCTATAGAAGCTAGGTTTAAAATTACTTTGTTGGCTTTATAGGATTACTTGTTTATTTTATCTTTGTTATTTGGTTGGGTATTCGCTTTGCGAATTCCCGTCTCCTTCGCGAGACAAAATCCTTCTCGTGGAGAGAAGGGGTTGAGGTACGCTACCCTCGTTTAAGTAGCGTGGTTGTATTGAGGTTGAATCACCCTCGTTTAAAGTGATTCGGTTTAGTGGATTTTGATCAACTTGGTTGATCGGAAAATCCTAACTCGAGAGGGTTAGGTGGTGGTTTTCACCCGGTTTGGGTTTCCACCTATAAATTCTTGTGTACTTTGTGTGATTGCTTATTTGTAAGATTATATTTCAATTCCGAAATTATTACGTCACCCCCTCCTGGTAGGGCCGGAAATTTCAATTATTAGATTGCTTTTCTTTTTCTTCTTCATCTTTAGAATTTAAGGGGCTTAAAAGAGAGGATAGAAGGTTACCTATCCCTTGGTGTGGTTGTTGTGCAGCTGCTTGTTTCTTCTTGCCTTCCTGTGCCTGCACAACAAAAAGAGAGATTAATTCAGCAGTCAATCAGAAATTGTGATTTAATAGCTTCTAGAATGCCCGTTGCTCTCTGGCAACGGCGCCAAAAACTGATGATCTTCTTTCATCGGTGTTAGAAATATCTTCATTGCTGTATTACGATGAAAAGTGATTATCAATTTAAGTGAATTTATTACTCAAAATTTAGAATGTTCCGAGGTCAAACTAAAGGAGCAAACTTAATTCTAGAAGATAAAAATTCATAATTTGCTACTTTACAAAAATTAAAGAGAGAGGGAACAAAAATCTCTTTTTTTTTGTTCTTTCTTCCTTCCTTCCTTCTCCTCTTTCTCTGCCTTTTCTTTCTCGGGCATCTGATTCTTTGAATCAGATGCCTTATTTGCCCTTTTACTACAGTGCCTTGCAGGTTCTTCTCCTCTTGGCTTCTTCTTTTTCATGCACCGTGCCTTCTCCTTCTTTAGTTGGCTTCTCTCCTCTTCAGCTTCTGCCTTGTCTTTCCTTCTCTTTTCTGTCTTTAGTTGCTCTTCCTCCTCTTCCTTTCTCTGTGGCTTCCTCCTTCCTGTCTTCTTCCTCTATCTTCAGCTACTCTTCTGCCTTGAGTTCTTCCTTCTTTCTTCAGCAGCTGCCTCTTCCTTCTCTTTCTTTCCGCTGAGCTCCCTCCTTTCCTCTTCTCCTGCTTCCCTGCACAGTACAAGGTTAGGCAAAACCTAACCCCCTACCCGCCCCGCGTTTCTCTCTCTCTTTCAAATTCACTCCAAGGTTTGCTCCCAGAGCCTTAATCGGGTAAGCTGGTCGAGTAACGTGCCCAGGACCAGGTGCACCGGCGTGGGTGGTGTGCGAGGAGTGCTTGGTCGAGTAATCGGGTTCGACCCAAGCCCACGGGGCGTGAGCATGGACGAGGGCAAGCGCGAGCGCGTGGCACGCTGCGCGTGCGTAGGCGAGGGACTTGATCCTTGTGTATCGAAGGCGATAAGGCAAATGCACGTTTTCAATTTATTCGGCTGCGGCGCTTCAAGGATTTTTGAGGTGGGACTAAATGTTCCACCCACTTCTGTGCTCGCGTCTACAGGAGACCCGCCCCAATTGCCACAACCTCATCACCTGCTAAGCTAATTGCTTGGTTGTGTGAGTTCGCGACACCAATCCGCTCCTCCTGGGACTCCGACGCCTGCAGCACATGACCTGGAGCTCACGAGCAAGCTTCTTCACACCTTCGTCAATGGCGGAAGAGGGTCAAACCTACACTTCATGAATACGGCCTCGCAGCCCTGTCAAATCACTTGGGGAGCTTCGCCGTGTTATGACGAAGGTGAGACGGTGATTGGCTGGCCGTGGGGAGGCCTAAACATGCGTGCCTAGGTTGCTCTGTGGCCGTGTTTGTGGGGTTGTTCGGTGGAGGTATGGAGAGTGTGTGGTGGGCAGTGAGTGGGCGGAAAGTGGACAGTGGACGAAGGCGAAGCTTGTGAGGTGGTTGGCAAGGCGTGTGATGCGTGGAGCGATGGGAGTGCCTTCGCCGGTGGACGGCCGGAGATGGGAACGATGGTGGTGGACTGCGGCGTTGAAGGGATAAAAATCATAATAAAGATGGGGGAAATAAAGAGGGGAGAGAAAGGAATAATTCTAACCTAGCTAAGCGGTCGAAGGGAGGTTGGAGGCGGATGGTTCGTTCCTGCCGTCGCCGGAGACGAAGATGTCTAGGGGAGGGGTGATGGCGACGACGACAGGCCTAGAGGCGTGCACGCTGGTGTTGCATGACGTGGAAGAAGGCGGTGAAGGCTGCTTTGCCACTGGTATTGTGCCAGAGTGAAAAAAAAGAAGAGGAGGGTTCGCCGGAGCTTGTTGGACTCTTGACCGGAGGAGGAGGAGATGAAATTGAGGGGGATTCTTTGGCCAAGTCGAGCTTACCCGAAGAGGTGGGGCGTGCTGCATCTTACATAGGCGAGGGTAGGCTGGAAAATGCACGAGAATGGAGGGAAAATCCTCGCCGGAGACATGGGCAGTCAGAGACCCATACCTCTCGTGCATTCGCACAGGAGGTATGGGTGTCGGCAGGGCATGGGAGGAGGTCCATGCGGAAGAGGACAATGCAGGGGACCCTCCTTTCGTTTATGGGACTGGCTCCCATGCCCTACGTGGCTCCATCCTCCGCGCGAAGTTGCCGGAGGTATGGCCTGGTGCTGTGGTGGTAGAGGGATCGGTTTCTAGAAGACGAAGGGAAAGTTGAGGGGGTAAATGCAAGAGTTCAAAAAGTTAAGGGTCAGAAAGTAATTATTGAGAACCAATTTGTAAAGTAGGTCAAAATGGCCTTCCCTTAGGCCCAAATTTTGGTACAAACCTAATTTCGACCTAAGGAATCCAATGGTGAAGTTTGATTTTAGGTTTGACCACGTTTGACTAGTCAATTTGCAAAAAAACCCAGATTAGGTCAAAAATTGGGTATGGTTTTCAATTTAGGTCAAGACAGGTTCCAATGGCCAAATTGAAGGTTCTAAACCCTAGGGGATATTTTTTTTATGAATTTTAGAGGGTTTAATTGCTTTTTATCTTTCCTGAAACTTCATGAATTAAAGCAGATTTGTTTTATGGTTACAGAATGTGATTTAATTCCTAGAAGCCGCTATGACCCAGTTTAGATCAAATCATCCCACTTTCTCTCTTATTAAGCCCATTTGACCTATGTTTAGACCCTTAGAAATCCCGTTTGTGTACTACATTGGTAAAATTGCAGTTTTACCCCTTGTGAATTGCTTTATACTCAAATTTATAGTTCTCTGATTTAGGCTTTCCCTTAGGTTTTGTAGGAGCTTTTGTATACTTATTTAGGTCAAAATGTGCTAGTTAGGGTTCATGATGAGGTTCTCATCAGTGCTCATCGGGAAAATGTTCCATAATGGGTTCGGAAGGGTCAATAATGTCAGAAGGAAGGCAGGACAAGTGATCAGCTACCATGTTCTATTTACCTGCCTTTTTGCGAATCTCGAGGTCAAACTCTTGCAACAGTAAAATCCAATGGATTAGTCGAGGTTTCATGTCCTTCTTCGCAAGGAGATGCCTCACAGTAGTGTGATCAGAGTAAATGATAACACGGGAACCCAGAAGATATGATCTGAACTTTTCTACGGTAAATACTACAGCTAGTAGCTCTTTCTCAGTAACTGTGTAGTTACACTAAGCCTGGTCAAGTGTCTTGCTAGAGTAGTAGATGACCACGGGTTTCCCATCAATTTTCTGCCTAAGTATCACACCTATAGCTTAATCAGATGCATCGCACATGATCTTAAAGGATTGAGACCAATCAGGGGACTGTAGGATTGGAGCTTGGGTAACTTGATCATGCAGGATCTCAAATGCTTGAGTGCATTCCTTAGTGATTTCAAATGAGGCATCCTTAGATAGTAGATTATTCAGGGGGCACGCGATTTTCGAGAAGTTTGGAATGAATTGCTTGTAAAAACCAACGTACCCCAAGAAGGATTGGATGTCTTTGACCGAGCTAGGCAGAGGGAGTTTGGAAATTAGAATCACCTTAGCTCGATCAACCTAGATGCCTTTCTCAAATATGAGATGTCCTAGGATAATTCCCTTAGGAACCATGAAGTGGCTCTTTTGCCAGGAAAAAACCAAATTCATGTCGATGCACTGCCTGAGGATCTGGACCAAGTGCAGGAGGCAATCTTCAAATGATTCACAAAAAATTGAGAAGTCATCCATGAAGACTTCTAGATATTCACCTATCATATATGAGAATATGGCAAGCATTCACCGTTGAAAAGTAGTGGGTGCATTGCAGAGACCAAAAGGCATCCTTCAGAATGTGTACATCCTGAAGGGGTAGGTGAAAGTGGTCTTCTCTTGGTCCTTAGGATGGATTGCCACTTGGTTATAGCTGGAGTACCCATCCAAGAAGCAGAAGAATCTATTTCCTTCTAGTTTCTCAAGGATCTGATCAATGAATGGTAGTGGGAAATGATCCTTCTTCGTGGAGGTATTGAGTCTTCTATAATCAATGCAGACTGTCCACAAATTTGCTACATGGGTCAGTATGATTTCTCCAGTCTCAGTCGTGATCACGGTGAGTCTTGGCTTCTTAAGCAGAACCTGGATTGGACTCACCCACTGACTGTCGCAGACCAGGTAGATGATCCTAGCATCTAACCACTTAATGATGTCCTTTTTCATGACCTCGTGTAGATTAGGATTCAGACGTCTTTGCATTTCACGAGAAGGTCATGTGCCCTCTTCAGTATAGATGCGATGTGTACGATAAGTCGGGCTAATACCAGTCAAATCATTGAGAGTCCATCTAATGGCTCTTTGATGTTCCTGGAGAACAGAAATCAGATGGGATTCCTGATCAGGTGTGAGTCTGGAGTTGATAATCACAAGAAACGTCTGATTGGAACCCAAAAAGACGTACTTTAGATGATCGGGAAGAGGCTTTAGTTCTAAAATAGGGTTATCAGCAGTAGTGGGTGGTTCAGGGTGGGTGTCGGGAGCAAGAGTAGGAGCTATGGGTGTGTTTAGGTTGAGTTCGGACTCCTCTAATTGTAGGTTTTGATCCTCTTGTGGTTGATCAAAAGTAGTTAGGTTTCCCTCGATATACCAATCGTCAACCACAACCTCGATATCTCATATTTGTTCTATTACCCTGCAATTAATCCCTTGTTGGCCCTTAAAGATGTCGATCTTTAGTGTCTGGTTCCCAAATTTTAGTTCAATTTAGCCCTTCTCACAATTAATGTTGGCCCTAGCAGTGGCCAGAAAGGGTCTCCCTAGTATGATTGGTGTGTTTTTTGGATTCTCTGGAGCATCCATATCCAAGACTACAAAATCCTCCAGGAAATAGAAATCTCAAACCCTAACAATGACATCCTTAAGAACTCCTTTAGGTGACTTAATAAATCGATCTGCCAACTGTAATGTCACCTCTATTGGTTTGAGCTCAGATTCCTCAAGATGGTCAAGTACAGATGTAGGTATTAGGTTTATAGAGGCTCCTAGATCAAATTGGATATCACCAATTGTATAGGATATCAGGGGAGTACCTGGGTCTTTTGCCTTAGGTGGGGGCCTACTCAAAATGATGTAGTTGGCTTACTCTGACAATACAATTGGGCTCCCATTTTTGGTTCGTGGCTTACGCTTAGGTATACACACTTCTTTCAGAAATTGTGTGTAAGTCGGTACGTGGCGAATTGCATCCATCAAGGGGATGTTTATATGGACCTGTTCAAAGAGCTTGACCAGGTCCTCTTCAGGTGCCACTGGTTTGTTTGTCCTCTTTCCTTTGGTTAGGGCCTTGGGAAATGGAACCTTAGATGGTTCCTCTGGAATAGATCCAGGTTCTTGATCTGGGACAGGGGTATCCTGGATCACTATCCTAGGGTTTGGGTTAGCACTACCAGGCTAAAAGTGGCTTGGGTAAGGTGGGTCCTGTGTTGCTTTGCCACTATGGGTCGTAACTGAATTCAGTCCTGCCTAGTTCTGGTTTGCTGTAGGTAAAATAAGTGGCTGTTGCTGAAATCTCGAGTATGATGTCGAAGCTTCCATCCCATTGGGTGATGGAGCAGAAGGGGTCTGATAAACCATGTGGGCTTGGCCTTGGTTTGGGTTTATAACACACCTCTGATTTGGCATGTTATTGGGTTTAGGTAGAGGTTGCAAAGGGAGTGTACCAGGTTGGCGGGAATTTGCCATCTGGGCGAGTTGATTGTTGACCTCTGTGATCTCGTCCTTGTGCTGTTTCTGCATAGCCGCATTCGTCTTCTAATGTGAGCCAGAGTCTGAAGGATAAGAGTCATTTGATCTCCTTGAGTTGGCCCATATTGATAGGTGGGGTTGGGCCGAGACTGAGGCCGCTGATATGGATGAGAAGCTTGTGGAAAGGGCTGATATGGTGGTCTCTGATTCTGATTATTTCCCGCCCACATGAAATTAGGATGATTTCTCCATCCAGGGTTATAGGTTTTAGAGAATGGGTCATTCCAGATGGCGTTGAGTTCCTCGCAGGTCTGAGGAACCTTACAAAAGTAAAAATACGAGGGTTCAGAGTTCCCCAAACTAGAATAGGCAGGTCCGGAGTTTCCTCCAAACCTAAAGTCAGATGGGGGTGGAAATGGATCCAACCCCTGAGAAGATCGTTGGTAGATGTTATGCACAGTTTCCCTCCCAGAGGGCGGCTGTGCAAACGAGTATTGTGCAGAGGTGGCTTGTTGTAGATGTTGACTGAGCTCATCCACCTTCTTCTCAATAATAGAGGCCCTGTCCAAATGATTGGCCATTAGTTCCAAGTCGACAGAAGAGGATAGGCCCTGCCTCTCATGTGCTCCCCTTGGATTCGTCAATGCGTCGGCATTTATCTGGTCGAATATGCCCATGGAGTCATTATTGATGGAGTTCTCGCACATATTCTCGAGAATCTCCCACACAGTGTCTTCTTGTTGACCCATCATATTCCCTCCGCAAGTTGCATTGACGAATAATCAGATACCTTCACCGAGTAGCTGGTAAAAAGACTAGACTTGTTCCCATTTAGGAACTTCGTGATGGGGGCACTTCCGCATGAGATTTAGGAAACCAACCCATGCTTCGTGAAGTGGTTCTCCAAGCTGTTGTGTGAAGTGCGTGATTTGGTGTCGTAAAGCATTCATCCAACCAACTGGGAAGAACTTTTTCAAAAACTCATATTGTAGTTCAACCCATGTGTTGATTGGACACATTTGAGTTTGATACTAGTGAGCTGCTTTGTCCATGAGAGAGAAGGAGAACATTTTCATGAGAAGGATATCCCGATTCTAAACATCTGACCCGAAGGTCTGGGCCAGATGCTTGAGCTATTTAATGTGCTGGAAAGGATCCTCGGAATTGAGCCCATGAAATTTCGGAATAGCATGAATCATGTTGGGCTTGAGTTCAATATCAGGACCTCCAGCTGGGATTTGGTTTCGAGGTTCGATCACCACCGCGGCGGGATTGTAATGATCTCACATCATAGGACACTACGGTGGATTCACAATGGCTAGAATGGATCATTAAGGCACTGAAGCTGATTCTCGAGGTTGTTCGCTTCTACTGGTTATTCCATGATGATGGAAGAAGGAGAGTTAGGCTCAGATGAATAAGAAGAGATGTTTATGTGATGGGGTTGCTACACAAACACGGAAGTCGAGGCTTGGCCTCGACGGGAGTGAATAACTAATGGAGGCCTCAAGGGTGGTCTTAAGGACTTACCAAACATGCACTGATGGACTGGATGAGAATAGAATGTGATGGACCTAATTAACACACCCAAAAATTTTGGATGACTATAGAGGTTTGGGGTGGATGATACCCCTTGGACAAAAAGTCGTCCACCTATGAATTACTTGGGCAGCCAGAGAGGGAGAGTCCTGCGAAGACCCCTACATGATATAGCATCCGCAGGGGTTACAGGGTTTCCCCCACCCGACCTCTCTTGTCACTGATGGTCCAGGTAGACCAGAATGGGGACTTGACCTCTTAAGTCTACCAGTTTTATTAAGAGCAAGGGTGCTTAGGATTTCACTTGAACTTTTAAGATATATTGACTGCAAGAGTGACCTAATTTAAAGATTGGTTGACCCAACAAGGTGGGTCAACTTTATGATAAACACCAGTTTATCATCATTCTTACGCATTAAAACAAACCTAGCTCTTAGGATTTTACTCCGTAAATGGGTTTTTGGGCTGCATTTAGGCATAAATTAGGTTAGGCATGCATTACATTTTTTGTTGTCTTTTTAATACGTTTTTGTGAGTGTTAGGGATGTACAGATATACAGATCCCTAAAACCCTAGCACTCAAGAAGGCAAATGGTGAAGGAGAAGCCCAGACTAGCTGGAACTCAACTTGATCCAGCTCACCACAGTTGGAACCTAGCTTATTTGAACTAGGGTTAGCTCATCCCAGCTCCATTCAGCTAATCTCAGCTGAATGGAAGCTCAAGAGAGTTCATCTTAGCTCACCCTAGCTCAAGTCAGCTCAGATCCAGCTCAACTTAGCTGAGTCTAGCTCATCTCAGCTCCCACTAGTCCACAGGGAGCTCTAGCTAGCTCAGCTGAGTTGACAGGAGTTCACCCTATCCCAGATCCAGCTACATCTAGCTCCACTCAACTCCAGCCAGCTGAAGAAGAACTCATCCCAGCTCAGGAAGGTCAAGTCCAGCTCCCGGGGACTTAGCTTAGCTCAACTCAGTTGAGCTAAGCTACCTTAGCTGCCTCAACCAGCTTGATTCTCCCCGGGAGCACCAGACCTAGCTCACCTCAGCTCATCATGGTAGAAGCTAGATTACTTTAGCTTGGCTTAGAAGCTAGCAAAGAATTAGCAAGCTAAGCCAGCTAGAGTAGCTCCATGCCAGCCTCTTCAGCAGCAGCCAGCTCCAGCTCCAGCTCCAGACTTCTCCTCCTCAACTCCTCCCTCCAAACCCTAGCACCAACACCTTCTCCTCTACTCCACCTTTAGCTTAGCTTAGCTATCAACCAGCTCCTTGGCCATCCACCACCTTCAAATTCAACCCTAGCTAGCTCCACCAACTTAAGCCTACCTAAGCTAGCTACCCTACTCAAGTTGGCGCCACCTCCTAGCCATCCCTTCACCCCATTATCACCACCAAAAGACACCATAAGTTGGTGCCAAAAAGTACCCCTAACCACCTCTATATTGGCACCAACTTTCAGCCCTTAATCCACCCTACACCTACCCACATAATCCATCCTAGCCATCGACCTACCCCTCCTTCTAGAACCCTTCTTGGTGACAACTTAGACAACCTTCTAGAATTCTTTTTGGTGCCAACATCAAGGGGTGTCAACACCCATAACCACCCCTTAGGTGCCCCTTAAGGTGGCGCCAAACACCCTTGGCCATTGGATCCTTAACCACCTCCATCTCTCCATCCTAGCCCTCCATTTCAAGGGTCACCTTAGCCCCCTTCCTATTCTATAAAAACCCACCACCTACCACCATTTTGGGGCATCCTACCTTAGTATATTTTGCTACCTAAACCACCTATACCTACGGCCAAGAAGAAGGATTAGAGAAGGAGATTAAAAGGGCACATCACCAGCCCTTTTGGTGCCTTCTTCTCCCCACTCTCTTCAACTTGGGCCACGCCAAGGAGGAGGACTCTTCCACATCAAGGAGGATGGCTAGGCAAAGGAGAAGGACCTAGGGTGGACGTCCACCCTTGGAGAGAAGCTTAGGGCACACCCCCTTAGGGCTTGCCTTGGAGGACATCACCTTGGCGGAGCACAGCAAGGGAGGAGTTGAAGGATTCTTTTCAAGCTTGGGAGCCACCAACCTTGGAGCAAGAAGCCCTCTTCTTCACCATCTATCTAGAGGATTTGTGTTTTCTTTTCTTTATTTTAATTTTTCTAGTAGTAGAAGCATTCCTCTACTAGGCCTTTTTTTTTTTAAAACACTTTTCATTTATCAAGTTGCCTTCTTTATAGTTTCTGATTTGCATTTCTACTTGCTTGTTTATAGCATTCTTCACTCCTTCTCCCTAATTATTCTAGGCCTCCACTTTCCTAGAGTGAGCTTAGGGAGAAATTCTACTTGCCACTTAGAAGTAGTATTTAACTTTGAAGTGTAAATCACCTTCCTGCCACCATTTCGCATGTTGTCTTAATTCAAAAACAAAAAAAAATGATATATTGAAAAATACCAAAAAGAAAGTTGAGATTTATTTTACAAGCAAGAGAATCACTATTGCAAACATTTGGTCTCCTTGGACGACCCTAGATACTCCCCTATCTGGGAATATAAATTTAAGAGTTGATCGATTTTGCTTGTTACAACGACGTATTTAACAAACCGTGTAAGATCGCTATCACTTTTTGGCACCGTGGCTGGGGAGGCACGGCTTTGCATTAGTTAATTTTCCCTTGCTTGAAGTGGATCTCATCCCCTTCTCTTTCTTTCCTTTGTGTGTGCAGGAATTATAGCAGGAAGGCGGGAATCTGGAAGCGAGAGCTCAAAGATCCTTTTCTTCCCGTGAAATTCAGGTTGGTTCCCCTTTCTTGTCACATTTAGGCTAAAAGACTACCAAAAAATATTAAACTTGGTTTTCAAGACCCTAAACACTTTAATTAAGTGGAGTGGTGCCCATATAAATTCTATTGTTTGCTTAAATGCTTCTTTAACACCATTCCATTGCAAGTATTGGTGTTCTATTTTTCGGGTCCAGATTTCTATCCAGACTTGAAAAATCGATTCCTAACACCACAGACCTCATAAAATCATAAAATTTCATACAGTGACTCCGAATTAAGTTAGGAACATCTGTTCAAAATTTTAGATCAATTGGATTTGTATTTAATTTTTAAAAATTCGTGGACTGCAGAGGGATCACACCCTCTAATCTTCTTATTTTGCTACTGTCCATGAATTTTTAGAATTTTTATAATCATCCAATTTTTGTGAATTTAGCTTTCTGGAATCCTTGTGAACTTTTACACATCATATAAAATCACAAAAATTTTCTGCGGTCGGTGGTAATACTAAAAAATCCAAAATACCCCCAGGTATCATTTCTGGACTTTAACAGCATTACAATTAAAAATTCAAAATAATTATCAAAAAAATTCCTAAAATCTTACAAAAATCTTTTTCGGAATCCTTGTTTGATTTTATTCAAATTAGTGGTGTTTTTTGACTTGTTTGGGCCACTAATTAATTCAGAAAGCCTAAAATTAATTCATTGGTAGTAATTTTCTATCTTAGGGATAATTGGCTTGGGATTTCTTTCTTTCTTTTTGGAGATTCACATTAAAGGAAATTAACCATCACCGATACAACTTGTCTTTCCTTTGATTGTGAACTTTCAAACTTGTTTGAAAATTTAAAGAGAAAAACCCTAAAACATATTTAATTAAATCAAATCCTAAAAGACAAAACTACAAAAAAATTGTGTGACAACTTGATTTTCATTGGAGCCACTCTCCAATTCCTGCACACACACAAAAAAATCAAAATAACAGGGCAACAACCCAATAAACGCCCTTCACATTCCATGTGCACTATAGCATCCTAGACCTAATTAAAACTTGTAGCAACTTGACCCCTAAGGCTTCATCAACTTAAGCTTGCTATCTAGGTCTTAAGTTTTCTTTAGTTAATACCAATTCTGTCATCTATATCTGGTGTTCAGGCTGAGGGGCCATGTCAAACGACTAGGCGCAGGTTTGTACAAGCACCTGGGGTTTTCCCTGGGAAACGTTTGGGCCCAAACCTCCCCTTAAGCAACTTGGCTAGATTTGTTGATAGAACGGGTATTCACTATTGACTACTTATTTCCTATATAGACCAAGTCTTAGGTTATTATTAGGGAGTCACACTTAAGTTAGGTCTAGCTTTATTTGTTTGAATTGCACACTTTCTCTCATCTCTTTCTCTTCTCCTTCCCTCCCGTTCTTCCATTTTATGCACGGGCGATGGTCTCAAAATCTGCACTTGGAAGGACCATTTGATTTTGCCCCCCGTGCAAAAAGATCACTTTTTCTGTCTTCTTTTCCTTCTAAAACAATGGAAAATCAACAAAATGGGTCCACTAACCCTTCCACTTCCACCTCTAACCCCACTACTAACCCTAATTCTAACCCTTCCACCCAAAACCCACCCACATTTAACTTCCCACACTTGGAGCTCCCTAATCTTGAATTGCCCCAAGCACAACATCAAGATCCCCTACCTAATCTTCTAAAATTGATGGCTGAGCAGATTGATAAATTAAATTCCAATCAACAAACATTGACTAGGAACATCCAAAACCTAGCCAATCAAAGGCCAAACCCACCACCCCGTCAGCAACCTGTTGTTCCTCTAAAAGATTTTTATGATCCGTCTTATTATGACGAACGACCAGGGGTGGTCATACCAGAGGGGGACTTTGAGATCAAGCCTGCTGTCTTGAACCTAATTAAACACTTTCATGGCCTTCCTAAGGAAGACCCTTTCAGCCACCTTGAAGAGCTAACTCTTCTTTCACAGACAACCCGTTCCTGAAATGTGCAAGAAGACATATGGCTGATGCGGCTTTTTCCATTCTCTCTTAAAGATAAGGCCGCTTACTGGTTCAGGACCATTGGCCGACCCATCACAACTTGGCCTCAGCTCAAGAGCACCTTCCTCAAGAAATTCTTTCCCATAGGTCGTACCAATTCCTTGCGAAGATCTATTACGACCTTTCACCAAAAATCTGGTGAAACTTTCCATGATTCTTGGGAAAGATTTCAAGATCTTTTAAGAAGTTGCCCGCACCACGAGATTCCTTTATGGCAGCTCGTGCAAATCTTCTATCATGGATTAGAAGATCAAATCCGACATTTTGTCGACGCCTCGTGTGGCGGCAACTTCTTAAATAAAGATGCTGAAAGTGCCTACGACCTGTTTGAAGAAATGCGTGAAAGCTCATTTAATCAAGCTTCCATGAATACATTTTGCAGAACCCAAAACCCGTAGTTCGGTGTTCATGAAATAGGCACTCAATATATCCCTGTCACCCAAGACGATCTTCAATTGATTGCTCAAAAACTCGACCAGATGCATATTAATCAAAAGAAAATTGAGGAAAGACTGGCCACATCAACTCAAGCTCCACACCTGCATCTAACCCAACCTAACTTTCCACGAAGAGAAAATTTGCACAATCTCAACACTACTCCTGTTGATTATTCTGAGGTTGCCCATGATTCACTGGGGAATTACAACTATCCAGATCTTAACCCTAGTCAAAATATTTCTGCCATCCAGGAGCCCTTTAAAAATTCTTCCAATTGGAAAAATTACCCGAACTACTCCTGAAACAATCAAGTTTCCTCCCAACCATATCATTTTAATGGGTATGGGTCGAATCCAAACTTCCATCCTGAGCCATCCCAACAAGACATCAATGCCCAGATGTTGCGAACCCTGCAGGATATGCAAACAAAAATGATGGAAGTAACCCGCAACATCACAAATCTGAACAATCAGATTGGGGTTACTCCCACACAAAGACCTGCAGGACATCTTCCATCCCAACCCATGCCCAACCCTAATCACCAAGGGAACCATTATACGGGCAGAAGTCCACACTATCCGAATCAGCCTCCTCCTAATCCACCACCTCAGCAGTCGCCTAGTTTTCTGCAATCATAGGCCCCCCCACCTCCTCCAAATAATAATCCAACTGCACATGCAGTTACTTTGAGGAGTGGGAAAACCACCACTGACCCTGGGCCCTCACACAAACCTGGTGAAATACCTGTGCAAATTGACTCCCAACCTCCTCATCAGGAAGAAAAAGAAATACCAAAATCTCAAGACAAGATTCCTATCCCTTTTCCACAAGCTCTCCTCCCCACCACCAACAAAAAAAAGAAATCTGAGCCCACTACAGAAGAACTCATGGATCTTTTTGGGCAAGTTCATATCAATATTCCTCTCCTAGATGCCATCAAATATATACCTGCCTATGCTAAATTTTTGAAGGAGATTTGTACTCCTAAAAGTCAAGCCAAAAATCTAGGACAGGTGCATCTTTAGGAGACAGTAAGCTCTGTCATACAGAGTAAGCTGCCTCCTAAGATGAAAGATCCAGGGGCACCTTTAATTTCTGTAATTATTGATGACACTACATTTAATCGCGCCCTCCTTGATCTTGGTGCCTTAGTTAATATTATTCCCACGAGTTTATTCGAAGAATTTCAGATCAGTGAATTAAAACCTGTCGAGGTTACCCTGCAATTAGCCGACCGATCTACAATCATACCTCGTGGGATTGTCGAGGATGTTTTAGTCAAGGTCCAGAATTGTGTCTTCCCTGCAGACTTTCTGGTTCTTGACATTGAGGCACCTGAATCATTACTGGACTCCCCAATAATCCTTGGATGCCCTTTTTTGGTCACTGCAAAGGCAAATATCAATTGCCACACAGGAAATATGGATATCACTTGTGTAGGCCAAACTCTCACTTTAGATATTTTCAAATCCTCCAGGAGATTCCATGATGATAACTTCTTTGAGGACTCAGATACTGAAATTTCCAATATGGTGGAGGAGACAATGTTAATAGATACCCTTATTGACCATAATTTTTTTGAGGACTCTGATTCAGAATCAGTGGTCGGCAAAATCTGTGATCCGGAAACTTGTCTTGACCCCAATCTTATTCCTGATACCCCCCCTAACCCACCCACTATTCATGCACCTAATTCTTCCACACTAACTTCCCCCAATCCTCACTATTCCTTCCCCGACTCCTTTCTTATGGACCTGGCACCAACCCCGCCCGAGTTTGGCATTCAACCTGATTTAAAACCATGGCCAGACTTAGGATACACTTATCATTTTCCATCCAACTTTGATCCTGATATTATTTCTAATCAATTTTCTATGGATCTAGAAGAAGACACCTTTTTTGCGGGAATCCAAGTGTCCAATTATCTACATGATTTTATATCTTCCGTGCATACCTTCATGCCCGGTTGAATGGCGTAAAAGATAGCATTGGATGGGAGGTAACCCATCATTTTTTCTTGCTTTCCCATTTTTCTTCTTTTTCCAAGTTTTGTTCCTCCTAAACCCGATCGTTCTTCACTAAGGTGATCCCTTTCCCTCCTAATGCATGAGGACATGGCATATCTTAAGCATGGGGGGCTGTTTTTAAATTTGACGATCGATTTAGGATTTTCAAAACCTAAAAAAACATGCAATTTTCTTTAATTTATTTCTTGCTTGCATACCGAAAAAAATAAAAATGTTGAGAACTTTTTGAGGAAAAATTTTGAAATCGGGACTAAGGTCGGAAAATTCACTTTTGGTACAATGGGATTTAATCTTTAACAAACTAAGGATGAGGATATGGATCTGATCATTAGAATTCCAGGGTCTATTTTAGACTAGATCAGATATCCTTCTATAAAATTCCATCTGAACTCATGATAGTTCAGGTGACTTGATCCTATTTTGTAATATGGAAAGTATTTGACTTAGTTTCTGATTCAAAAACTTGCGTGTCTTGAGAAAATTCTTGTGTCAATTTTCACACACAAGCCAACACCTAAAAATAATTAAAAATTTGAAAAACTCCCTTGTTTGGACTTAGTGAAAGTTTGAAGCAGATCATTGGTTTGAGTTCCCACCGCCGAGAAGGAGGAAAATACCTCCTTTGAGGATGCGATGTCAACATATTACCGCCTCGACGCTGCTCCATATCTATATTTCATATCTTTAGACGGAGCATTAAAGCGCATTTTAGCAGCTCAAGTGTCTTGGATGGTGCTCTACCTATAGTGTTGGAGCAAGAGCTTGAGTTTGCTTGGAGCACCTCTTTACACCGCATCGTGTTTTGAGGTTGTGAGCTCCTGGGTGGTGTCATGGACAGTGCTATCCCGAAGTACTGGCTCCAGAGCCCCCTCGAGGAATGGTAACGGGAATGATGATCCCGACACATCTGTTGTAAGACTAAGCTAAAAATAAGCATGGGGGAGAAAAAAAAAGAGTAATAAATAAATTAACATGCCCTTATAAATGTTGGCTTTTCACAAGCACAGACACAAGGTTTTAAAGGATTTTGCAAGTTACGAATCAGATTCACGAGCCAGAAAAATCCTAAAAACAAACATTTCAAGTCATTTGAATTAATAAGGGGTTAATTTGTAAATTTTCTGGGGGATATATTGATCCCATTTTGTCTAATGATTGAATCCAAAAATAAATCCTGATGTTTACCTTTAACAAATCCCGTACCGCTTGTGTTCTAATCTACCAAGGTCCCTTATTCTCTTTTTCTCCTCAAAAGTCAAAAAAATTAGATTTCCCAAAAAATTCCGTTTTCCAAAAAAGTTAAAGTTTTGCTAAGAGACTAGAAAAAGATAAGCGTGGGGTGTGATAAACGTCAGTTTATCATCATTCTTATGCATTAAAACAAACCTAGCTCTTAGGATTTTACTCTGTAAATGGGTTTTTGGGCTGCATTTAGGCATAAATTAGGTTAGGCATGCATTACATTTCTTGTTGTCTTTTTAATATGTTTTTGTGAGTGTTAGGGATGTACAGATATACAGATCCCTAAAACCCTAGCACTCAAGAAGGCAAATGGTGAAGGAGAAGCCCAGACTAGCTGGAACTCAGATTGACCTAGCTCACCATAGTTGGAACCTAGCTTACTTGAACTAGGGTTAGCTCATCCCAGCTCCATTCAACTAATCTCAGCTGAATGGCAGCTCAAGAGATTCATCTTAGCTCACCCTAGCTAAAGTCAGCTCAGATCCAGCCCAACTTAGCTGAGTCTAGCTCATCTCAGCTCCCACTAGTCCACAGGGAGCTCTAGCTAGCTCAGCTAAGTTAACAGGAGTTCACCCCAGCTCAGATCTAGCTACATCTAGCTCCACTCAACTCCAGCCAGCTAAAGAAGAACTCATCCCATCTCAGGAAGCTCAAGTCCAGCTCCCGGGGACTTAGCTTAGCTCAACTAAGTTTAGCTAAGCTACCTTAGCTGCCTCAACCAGCTTGATTCTCCTCGGGAGCACCAGACCTAGATCACCTCAGCTCATTATGGTAGAAGCTAGCTTACTTTAGCTTGGCTTAGAAGCTAGCAAAGAATTAGCAAGCTAAGCCAGCTAGAGTAGCTCCATGCCAGCCTCTTCAGCAGCAGCCAGCTCTAGCTCCAGCTCCAGACTTCTCCTCCTCAGCTCCTCCCTCTAAACCCTAGCTCCAACACCTTCTCCTCTACTCCACCTTTAGCTAAGCAAGCTTAGCTTAGCTTAGCTTAGCTAGCAACTAGCTCCTTGGCCATCCACCACCTTCAAATTCAACCCTAGCTAGCTCCACCAACTTAAGCCTACCTAAGCTAGCTACCCTACTCAAGCTGGCGCCACCTCCTAGCCATCCCTTCACCCATTATCACCACCAAAAGACACCATAAGTTGGCACCAAAAACTACCCCTAACCACCTCTATATTGGCGCCAACTTTCAGCCCTTAATCCACCCTACACCTACCCACATAATCCATCCTAGCCATCCACCTACCCCTCCTTCTAGAACCCCTCTTGGCGCCAACTTAGACCACCTTCTAGAATCCTTTTTGGCACCAACATCAAGGGGTGTCAACACCCATAACCACCCCTTAGGTGCCCCTTATGGTGGCGCCAAATACCCTTGGCCATTGGATTTTTAACCACCTCCATCTCTCCATCCTAGCCCTCCATTTCAAGGGTCACCTTAGCCCCCTTCCTATTCTATAAAAACCCACCACCTACCACCATTTTGGGGCATCCTCCCTTAGTATATTTTGCTACCTAAACCACCTATACCTACAACCAAGAAGAAGGAGTAGAGAAGGAGATTAAGAGGGCACATCACCAGCCCTTTTGGTGCCTTCTTCTCCCAACTCTCTTCAACTTGGGCCACGCCAAGGAGGAGGACTCTTCCACATCAAGGAGGATGGCCAGGAAAAGGAGAAGGACCTAGGGTGGATGTCCGCCCTTGGAGAGAAGCTTAGGGCACGCTCCCTTAGGGCTTGCCTTGGAGGACATCACCTTGGCGGAGCACAGCAAGGAAGGAGTTGAAGGATTCTTTTCAAGCTTGGGAGCCACCAACCTTGGAGCAAGAAGCCCTCTTCTTCACCATCTATCTAGAGGATTTGTGTTTTCTTTTCTTTATTTTAATTTTTCTAGTAGTAGAAGCATTCCTCTACTAGGCCTTTTTTTTTGTAAAACACTTTTCATTTATCTAGTTGCCTTCTTTATATTTTCTGATTTGCATTTCTACTTGCTTGTTTATAGCATTCTTCCCTACTTCTCCCTAATTATTCTAGGCCTCCACTTGCCTAGAGTGAGCTTAGGGAGAAGTTCTACTTGCCACTTAGAAGTAATATTTAACTTTGAAGTGTAAATCACCTTCCCACCACCAATTCGCATGTTGTCTTAATTCAAAAAAGAAAAAAAAATGATATATTGAAAAATACCAAAAAGAAAGTTGAGATTTATTTTCCAAGCAAGAGAATCACTATTGCAAACATTTGGCCTCCTTGGACGACCCTAGATACTCCCTTATCTAGGAATATAAATTTAAGAGTTGATCGATTTTGCATGTTACGACGTATTTAACAAACCACGTAAGATCACTATCACTTCACCTGTTTGTCCTTTGAGAAATTTAGGTCCCTCTTTTAAGATTCAAGTGAGAATAAGAGCCTGATTTTTAGGGTTTGCTTAAATAGATCAATTCATTCAAGGCTTAGGCACACTTTGTTTGGAAAGATCAATTCTTGATTAAACAAGTATGTCTCTAAAATCCTAAACTGGAATCCTTACTTGGCTCTAATTTGGTCCAATTTAATTTGTCTAAATGTGATACCTAGGGCTCAAACAAAAATGTGGTAGCCCTAGATACCTTAAACTGGTGCACAAATCAGGTTTTGTTGTTTTCTAAATAGAATGTATCAAATCAGGCAACTTGATGATTAATCTAAGAATAAAATGCAAGTAGCCCTAATTGATTTTTTTCCTTTTAACCTTTTCAGAAATAGGGGCTTAAGAGAGAATGGTTAGAACTTACCTGCCCCTGGTGTGTTTGCAGTTGATCTTCCTTGAATGTATCTTCTCCCTGAAACAACCACAGCAAAAGAGATATAGAAAGATAGAATCTAAATCAAGAATTGTAATCAAGAGTTCTAAATTGGCCGTTGCTCCCTGGCAACGGTGCCAAAATGTTCGAGCACTAAATCAATTTTTAAAATAATCGTGTTGCAGTATAGCCAAAGTTACGTTAAAACAAATACAATTTTTATTACTCGAAAAGATTTTGAGGTCGAGCACAAGGAGCAATATGGAATTCAGAAATCAAGATCATAATTTAAACTAAAAGAATTTGCAATAATATCAAGTATCAATGTGTAAAAGGATGGGAGTAAAATGAGAGGTTTTGAAGAGGATCTCGAAATTTTTAATTTCCCTTTGAGCGGGAAGAGCCGTTGTTGGATGGCTGGCCGCCTGAGGGGGCCCAGCGCCGGTGCCGGTGACTTTGATGGATGGGTGGTATGGCGTCCGCGATCTTGGCGCAGGAAGGCGCGTGGTGTACGTATCCCTACGGATGTTAGGAACATGGCCAGGAGGGGTTTTCGAGATGGTTGGGGCAGAGGTCAAAGGGAGCTGACCTGCTATCGATGTCGCCTTCGAGGGCACCTAGCGGCGACCTATCGGCGTCCACTGCTGTGTCTGGCGTGCGGAGGTTTTGGTCACAAACGGGACGCCTGCCTGGCGGCATGTGATGGTTCTGGGGGCAGGGACTGTAATACACATTCGTGGCCTCGAGGTAAGTTGTAGATGCCCCTCCCCCCTCCAGCCGAAACGATCGGGGGTTGCGCTTTGGATGTCGAGGTTCCCCTGACTGAGGATGTCAAAGTAGCGGAACTGACTCTACGTAGTGCTTTGATTGGAGAAGTTATGATGGGCACCATCTCGATGGATAGAATTCGACAACTGGTGAGATCTCTCTCTTTATCAACTGATGATTGGAAGATTGAGATTGTTTTGTCATCGCAATTTCTGCTATTTGATGTGGGTGCGGGAGATGTTGAAAGATACTGCTTTCAAACTAGTTTTTTGGGTGGGCTATCAGTGATTTGGTGGCTGGTATCCCCTTTTGATGGATCTTTGCCTGAACGTCCCCCTCAAAGAATAGCCGCCAGGTCTGGTGTTCTTGAGATCAGAGGTCTGCCTCTGCGTCTGAGATCTAGGAAGGTGGCAGAAAACTTGATAGCTGGGTTTGCATCTATGGTTGTGGATGCTGCTGTTGGGCTGACTGAAGGAGATGCCAATGTCCTGAATGTGAGGGTAAAGGTCTTCAGGGCTGGTGCCATTCCTGATAAATTGATCCTCAGATGTGGGGGCAGTTCTTGGATGCTCCTTCTGAATTTTATTGTGGCAGATCGAGAGGTCGTCCCTAGACATCGTCCCCCCTCTTATGCTGTGGTGTTGAAATCTAAAACTCCTCCCTTGCATCCAAATTGTGCTAATCAGGATATGATGGCAGAATGTTCTAAGGGCAGGGAATTGATGGATGGGGTAGGGAACCTACAGGATGTAGAGATGAGGACTGAAGCTCTGGCAGGTGTGGCTGAAGTATCTCTGATCCAAGACCTCCCCTCTTGTGTTGAGGTGCTGAAGTCCAAAGACCCTTCCTTGCAACCACACGGTGACTGTCAGGAGGTGGTGGCAGAATGCTCGAGAGAGAGGGAACTGGTAGATGAGGTGTGGAGCCTGGGAATTATGGAGATGAGGTCTGAAGTTCAAGACACTATAGATGACGTACCCCTGGTCCAAGAGGCAGCTGTAGTGATGGATGCTAATGGAAAGGAAATGTGTTTATCAAATGACGTTGGGAGTGAGGATCTGAAAACCCATTTAGGTGAACCTGATGAAGGGATGATTATGAATGTGATTAATGAGCATGCTATCTCTGATATGGTGGACCACTCTGTGAATCCTGTGAACTTTCAGACTTGCTCTCCTGTGGCTCAAGTCGTGCATTCGAAGTCAAAGACTCCTTCTATTGCTAGGAGTTGGAAACCTCCCTATAAGCTGAGGTTAAGAAGGCAGACTCCCACACAAAAGATTGATGAATCAGTCGTTGTAGCTGTGATGAAGGTTAGCAAAACTTCTGCAGCTGTGAAGGGGACATCTTGATTCCCAAATGAAGATCTTGAGCTGGAATGTGCATGGGCTGCGCGATAGAAGCAGGAGGGGGTCGCTAATTAGATATCTGCGTGAATGGGAAATCGACTGTGCCATCCTTCAGGAGACACACATTGACTATGCTTTTGATAAGGCATGGGAAGAGATGAGGGTAGGATCTACAAATGACCTTGTGGTGGTCAATTCCATTGGTAGATCTGGGGGAATTGCCATTTGGTGGAGGAAGCAGATGTTGTGCTTACAGGAGGTTTCCATGGCTAGGCACCTTCTGACCTGCAGATTCACAAGAGGCCAGGGGGGCAGTGTCTTCTATGTGACTGGTGTATATGGGCCAAATGATCCTAATTGGAGGCAGGAACTGTGGGAGGACTGGAATCTGGCTGCAGAATTTGTAGGTGGGGGGGCTTGGCTCATTGGAGGTGACTTTAATTGTACTTTAGTGGGGAGTGACAGACCTAATGGGGTGGTCAACAGCTCCTCCACAGGATTTCAGTTGGTGGTCCAGGCCTTGGGGATGTGCGAATTTCCATCATCAGGGGCTGAATTCACTTGGAGGAATGGTAATGGGCTCATGTCCAAGATTGACAGATTTTTTGGGAATGCTGAGCTATTGGATCTCTTCCAGATGTCATTTGTGTGTGGTCTTGAACATCCATTTTCTGACCATACACCTTAGGTGTGGGACAATGGTGAGCAGGTGGTGGCTGGTTCCTATTTTAAATTTAGGAGATCTTGGTTGAGGGAAACAGGGTTCAGAGACATGCTTTCCAGCTGGTGGAGGTCACAGCAGGGTGAGGGCACAGCCACCTCCAGACTGGCTTCTAAGCTTATGGCTCTGAAAGGCATGCTGAAGGAGTATGGAGATATTGTCTCAGTTCTTAGACATCAAAAGCGTCATGAGGCCTTGCTGAAAATTCAGGAATTGGATACCAAGGAAGCTATGGACCATCTATCTGAACTTGATCTTGCTGATAGAAGAAGATGGCAGGGGGTGGTAATTGAAGAAGACCTGAAATTGGAGATGGATTGGAGGGAGCGATCTAGACAGCTATGGCTAAGTGAGGGGGATGCAAACACCAAATTTTTTCATTTGGCTGCTAGCTCTAGGAGGAGAACAAATCTGATCTCATCAATGTTTGTAGAGGGGCAGAGAATTACCTCCTTATCTGATATTAGAGCTAAGGCCGTCAGGTACTTCAAGGAATCTTCAAGAGCTGCAGGTAGGGGAAATTGGAGAATGGCAACATATGATTTGCCCAGGATTAAAGAGTCTCAAGGGGCCAGCCTGATTGAATCTATTTCTGAGGCTGAAGTATTGAAGGCTATTAATGATCTCAATTGTGAAGGATCGCCTGGTCCTGATGGAATCCAGGTTTTTTTTTACAAAGAACTATGGGACATTGTGGGCTTAGAGGTTATGGGGGTAATTAGAGAATTCCAAAGTGGCAATTTTGGCTTTGAAAGAATTAATAGATCTTTTTTGTTTCTTTTGCCTAAAACTCTGGGTGCTGAATCTTTCCAGGAATTTAGACCCATTTCTCTTTCTAACTCCTTGTATCTGGTGATTGGAAAGGTCCTAGCTAATAGATTGAGGCTTGTATTGCAAGACTTGATCCATCCTGCTCAGTCTGCTTTCCTCCTGGGTAGATCCCTACAAGAACCTTTTATCTTGGCCCAAGAGATGGTTTGTGGCTGGCATAAGAGAAGATGCAAGGCCTTCATGTGGAAGGTTGATTTTCGTAAGGCTTATGACTCAATCAGCTGGACTTATTTATGGGATGTGCTTAAAAGAAGGGGCTTTCCCCCTACTTGGATAGCTTGGGTTAAGAGATGTATTACCACGGCCTCCTTTACCCCTCTAATAAATGGGAAACCCAGTGGTGCATGGATCCAGCCTCAATGTGGCATCAGGCAAGGATGCCCCCTGGCCCCACTGATATTTAATTTGGCAGTTGATAGTTTAGCTTGGTTTGCTTTTAAGCTTTCTGAAGCGGGTCTTGTTAGAGGATATTCACTCTCTTGCAGGAACAGTCTGGCTCCCATTCTTCAGTACGCAGATGATACTATCTTTTTTGTTGAAGGATCCATGGATGGAGCGTTGGCTTTGCATTACTTGGTTGATATCTTTGGTGAGCTTTCTGGACTGAGGTTAAATAGGGACAAGTCTGGTTTGGTCTGCTTTGGTTTACCTGAGGAGGAGCAAGAAGCCTTAGCAACCATCCTGATGACTCCTCGCATCAGTCTTCCTATCAGATATCTTGGGCTGCCTTTGAGGTTTTCCAGGTTGAAGAGAGGTGATTGGAATTGCGTTTTTGACAAGATCTCTATGAAACTTGATGGTTGGCGCAACAGATTCTTATCCAGAGGTGGAAGGCTTATCTTGCTCAATTCGGTGATCACCTCCATCCCTGTTTTCTACTTCTCCATTTTCAAAGCACCAAGATCCATTTGGAAAAGATTGGATGTGATGAGGAAGAGATTTTTTTGGAAGGGAGCTAGACACAAGGGCAGCTTCTTGCAGCCTCTCAAATGGGATCAAATTTGCTATCCTAAGGAGCTGGGTGGTCTTGGGATCAAGTCCTTGTAGCATTTTAATGATGCCTTGCTACTCAAATGGGCTGTTAAGCTGCTGCAAGGTGATCTGAAATCGTGGTCTGATCTGATCAGAGATAGATATGGAGCTTCCAACAGCAGATTTTCCAGACTTCAGCCAAACTGTCCATCACCTTTCTGGAAATCAGTAACTAAGGCTTTGGCTGATCACTTCCATCTACTGCAACCCTCACTTGGAGATGGCAGGTCTTTCAGATTCTGGAAGGAGGAATGGTCTGAATTGGGGGTCTTGAAGGAGCTCTATCCGAGAGCTTTTGATGTAGCAGCTGACAAGAATGCTACGGTCAACAAGATCTGGTCTTGCAGCAGCAGCAGTTGGAATCTGGATGATGTGGAATCCAGTAGCAGCAGAAGAACTACACGGTTATGGGATGCGAAGAGAAGGCTTTTATTAGACCTTGAAAATTTCAGACCTAGGCTTGGAACGGAGGACAAATATTTGTGGGATGGGATCTATAGTGCCCAATCTGGGTATAACAAAATTTTAAATTTTGAAGAGGGATGGAGACATGATTCCATTGATAAGAAGATATGGATGTTAAAAATTCCTCTCAAGGTACAAATCTTCCTTTGGCTGTGCAAGAGAGATGGGCTAATCAAAAGTGATTTACGCCACAGAAGATTGGGTACTGATCATCATGTGTGTTTTTTATGTGAGATGAGCACTGATAATGTAAATCACCTCTTCTCTTCTTGCCTTATCACTGATGTCATCTGGAGAAAAATTTGCCAGGAGCCTTTACTAGAGTGGAATTCTTTGGGGCATGGGTTTGAGGTGAGAGGGAAATCACATGTCCACATGGCTACTTCTATTTGGTGTGTATGGAAGGTAAGGAATGAGAGACTTTTTCAGGAGAGGCCGGTATGTTGTGAGAATATTGTAAGAGAGTGCTAGTCCCTCATACAGTCTTGGGGATCCTTTTTGTAATCTCCCTTCTTTGCACATAATATACTACTCCGGACTGCTATCGCAGGATGATAGCTTTCCTTTCTATTTCAAAAAAAAAAAAAGATGGGAGTAAAACGGTTTTTAAGTCACTATATACTCCTACAATATTAACTAAGGAACTCAATGTATATGTATGAAATGAAAGCTCAAATCTGTTGTCTGAAATGCAAATCTGACGACTTAAAGTGATTTTCTTCTTCTTCTTCTTTTTTCTCCTTCCTTCTCTAGCTTTGTCTTTTTCTTCAGCTTCTTCTCTTTCTTAGCTGCGGCTTCTTCTTCTTCGTTTTCTCCAAGCCTTCACCTCTTCTTCTTCTGAGCCTTGCTTTGTAACTCCTCTTCTTCGACCCTTCTTCTTTTCTTCTTCAGAATTTGGCTAAGTGTAAGGGCCAAGCTTCTCAAGGCAAAACCCTCCCTCTACCCACGCGGCTCTCCTCTCTTTCTCTCTTTAGGATCCACTCTCCCAAAGCCATAGGTAATTGGGTTAGCGAATCAAATGCACCCGGGTCCAGGCTCATCGACATGCGGTAGTGAGCGAGGAGTGCAGGTCAGTCTAGGTAGGTAATCGGGTCGCAAGTCTATGTGCACGTGTCACGGACGAGGCCGGGTGAGTGGGTGAGAGGGACCTCACCCTGTGAATTGAGGCGAACTGCTACTATGACTTTTGCAATTTATTCGCCTTCAATCACTGAAAAACCCACGATGTGGGACTAAAGATAGCACCTTCTTCACACATCTGCAGTAAAGGGTCTTCTCCTCAATTGCCTCAGCTTGCGAGGCAAAGGTGTCCAATTGACTACCTGGTTGCGTGCACGAGGTGTTTCCGCATGACTTGGGGCATTAACCTGGGCGTAGCAGGACCTAGAGCAATCTCCAAGCAAGCTCGAAGCTTGCTCGTCAATGGTGGACAAGGCAAGTTCCTGAAATCAACAAAATGGCCTTTTGGCCATGTCAAAATGCTTAGGGAGGGTCACCGGTCAACAGCGAGTGCGATGAGGGTGTTTGTGTGGCTTCTTGTGGTCCATGAGTGCATGGTGAGGTCGAACTGTGTTCATGAGAGTGGGTGTGTTTGAGGGTGCGTGTGAGTGAGTGGAATGATGAATAAAGAGAGGGGAAATGAGCAGAGAGGTGTGGCAATGGTTGTAGGGTGGTTGGCGAGGGATTTGGTGGTCTGTGGTGGTGGGATGGTCTCGGCGGAGGGGATGGCTAGAGATGGTGGAGATGAAGTTGCGGATGGTCGTTGGTGGTTGATTCGAAGTGGGGTGAGTACGAAAATAAAGTAAATGGTATATGGAACTTAGCTAGGAGGTAGGTGGATGATGTGAGGCAGAGATGGAGTCGGATGCTGTGTTGCTGACACTAGAGACAAAGGTGGCTCCGATGAGAGAGAAACGACGAGACGAAGGTGATGAGAACCTCATCATGAGCCATAACTAGCTCATTTTGACCTAATAAAGAGAATAAAAGCTCCTACATGACTTAGAAGAGGGCTTAATTGGAGGAATAAGTGTTCTGAGAAGAAAACATGAAATAAAGGTTAAAACTACAATTTGACCATTGTAGTACATAAACGGAACTTCTCAGAGACAGAGCATAGGTCAAATGGTCTAAATAAGATAAAAAGTGGGTTGAATCAATCAGAAATGGGTTCATGTGCAATCTAGGAATTAAATAACATTTGGTAACCCTAAAACAGACCCGCTTAGTTCAACAAGGTTCTGGTCAGAATAATAGTCAAATAAACCCTCTGAAAATCATGGAAAAATATCCCCTAGGGTTTAGAACATTCAAATTGGCCTCTGGAACCTAGTTTGACCTAAATTAGGGTCCTAGCTGATCAATTGACCTAAATTGGGTTTTTATGCAAAATGTCTAGTCAAACGTGGTCAAACCTAAAATCCAACTTCACCATTGGATTCCTTAGGTCCAAATTAGGTTTGTACCAAAATTTAGACCTAAGGGAAGGTCATCTTGACCTACTTTGCAAAATAGTCCACCCAATTACATTCTGACCCCTAACTTTTGAAAACCCTTGCAAAAACCCCCCCAACTTTTGTTGTCACTTTCTGCATTCCGGTCCCTCTGCCAATGCAGCAGAAGACCCATACTCCGGCGAAGCTTCGAGGACGATTTCTCCTCGCTTCCCTAGGGAGCTGCTCTCAGATGTGAAAGGGGGGCTCCCTGAGAAGTCCCTTACCGCCTGAGCAGCTCCCCATGCCCTGTTTCGCACCATACCTCTCGTGCAAATGCTCGAGAGGTATGGGTGTTGTACTTGCAGTGACCTCCAGTGAGAGCTTCGCTCACCCTCCGTGCATCTGCCCCTCTGCTGGCGCCTTTAAAACAAACCCCAGGACCAGCTGGTTCTGGTAGCCTTGTCTTAACGGAGAAACCCTCAACATTTCCTCTCTTCCCTCTCCGATAGGAAGCCCACAAGCTCTGGCGACCACTCCTCCTCCTTCTCGTCGCTCTGCTGCAATACTAGCAGCAGAGTTTGCTTTGTCTCATCTTCCTGCGTCGCACCGCCCCAAGCTCACGCCTCCCTGCCCACTTCCTCATCGCCGCTCTCTCCCCCTAGGTTCTTCTTCTCCAGCTCTGGCAGGTACGAGCCGGCGGCTCCGCCTTCCCCCCGTCGTCCCTATAGGTAGGTTACATTTACTCCCCTTCTTCCCCTCTTTCTTTTCCCCACTCTATTTTACTTGATTGCCCTACCACCACGCCTGTCCACCATCACCTTCCTCGCCTCCGGCCAACATCCGACGAGTTGCCCCCCGTCATTCTGCAACTCCATACTACTTGCCAATCGTCCCAAAAGCTCCGCCTCATCACACTAAACACCCTCCGCCCCTCCACTGCCACTCTACACCTCCACAACTCACCCCCGGTCACACCCACTTTTCCGGTCACAGGACGACATAGGCACACAGGCCTAGGCCGTCCCGCGGCTTGCTGCACTTTGCACCACCTTCGCCATGCCACGGCGAAGGTTTCCCTGTGGTTTGATTAGGTCGAGTGGCCGTTTTTTGTGCTGGACAGGTCGGCTGCCCCAGCCGCCATTGACGATGACTTGAGAAGCTCCCAAGCGCGCTCCAGGCTTCAGAGCGTCAGGATTCCAGCTGCTGCGAATTGGGGAGACTCGGGTGAAGGCAGGCAGCTGGAAAGCGAGGGGAATCGAGGTTGCAGCTGCTGAAGCAAGGCCACGGTCTTCCTGCGGGCGTGCACGAGGAGAAGCAACAATTTAGTCCCACATCGTAAGTTCTCGAAGCGCCGCACCACTTTAAATTATTTTTGTGTTTTTAACCTATCGCCTCAGAACACAGGGTGAGGTCCCCTCGCCCACTCACCCCCGCCTTGTCCGCGGATTCACCTCGCGGACCAGGCGGATCCGACCCGACACTACCGAGCACACCTCGCGCACTATACACACACCGGTGCACCTGGTCACGGGTGTGCTATCCGACCCATTAACTCGGCTTTGGGAGAGCTTCCTGTGAGTGGTTTACAGAGAGAGAGAGCGACGTGCGGGTAGAGGGAAGGGGTTAGGTTTTGCTTTGCCTTGTGTGCAGGAATAGGGCGCGAAGGAGAAAGGCTAAGTACTTAGCCGCAGGCAAGGCAGAGAAGAAGCAGAAGGAAAGAAGAAGGCTCGCGAAAGAAGAAGAAGCAGCGAAGGAAGGAAAAGAGGAGAAGCACTGTAGCAGACTACAGTTAAGTCATCTGACTGCAGTATCAGACGACGGATGAGCAACCTTTAGAGGAGATAAAGCAGAGAAGAAGGAAAGAAGAAGGCTCTGCAGCTGAAGAGCAGAAGAACAAGACGAGCAGCCAGGAAGAAAAAGAAAGAAGAAGACTTGGCCGCCAGAAAGAAAGAGAGAAAGGCAAAGGAAGAAGAGAGAAAGAAGAGAAGAAGACAGGAAGAGCAGAAGAAGAAAGAAGAGGGAAGAAGATAGGATTAGAGAGAAAGCACAAAGAGAAGAAGAGAAGAAGAAGAAGAAGCCAAGACAAAAATCTATCTCTCTCCCTCTCTCTCTCTTATTTTTGTAATTCAATAGAGGAACTTTGTACTTCTAGAATTCCAGTAGCTCCCTGAGTTCAACCTCGGGAAAACTATTTCCGAGTAAAAAAAATTCTATGGTAATGACAACCATAGCTGTCCTGTCTTATACTATAATGACTATACTATAATAAACATAAAGACGCCACAAAGCAGCACCACGGTTGGACCATCACCAGAAGGGAATCAGGGCATCTGCTGGTATGGCTCGACACGAAAAGAAATGAGGAAGAGAAATATGCCACTGGTATTGTGGAAGGACGATGAGGAAGAATGGAGGAGGTCCCTGGATGTCAAGGAGCCTTCGGCCGCAAAAGAGAGAGGAATTTGAGGGAGATCTTGGCCGATTTCGAGCATGAGAAGTTCAGGGGGATCTAGGCTCTCTTATATAAGGATCTAGAGGCGGTTTGAGCTTGGGAAACAAGCTTTGCAAGCTTGGAAAGCCTCGTTGGATTTGGGAGTTTCTTGAGACCCAATTCTCGCATGCGTTCGCATGAGAGATTGGGTAAGTTCTAGGGCTTAGGATTGGGTCCAATAGGAAGGGGATTTCTTGATGAACTTCCCTTCCAATTTTGAAAGGGATTCGTCAAGAAATTAGGGTGTTGTTTCCATTTCATGGTCACCGAAGCAAGTAGGAATAGGATTAATGGCGGTAGGGACCTTTTTGTGAAAATTATGACAAAGTTAGGGGCCTATTTGAAATGATTTTAAAAGTTACAAGTAGAAATGAAATTAGATAGGACCAATTTGCAAACTAGGTCAAGAAAAATTCATCTTGAATCAAAATTTTGGTAAAAACATAATTTAGACCTAAGGAATCCAAAGGTGAGGTTGGATTTTGGTTTTGACTATGTTTAATTGGGTAATTTATGCAAAAACCCAAATTAGGGCAAATGTTTGTCTGTAGTTCTCTTTTGGGTCAAAATGGGTTCTCATGGTCAAATTGAAAGTTCTAAACCCTATATAATATTTTTCTATGAATTTTAGAGGGCTTAGGTGAATTTTATCCTGATCAGAACCTCAGTTAATTAAGTGGGTCTGTTTTTAGGATTTTAAAAGTCATTTAGTTCTCAGAACATGTGCAAACCCTTTTCTTTCTGTCTTATCCCAATTGTTATCTTTTTATGACTAATTGAACTTCGTTCAACCCCTGAAAAAACCCTTGGTTGTACTGTATTCATGATGAGCTGGTAAAATTACGGTTTTAGCCCTTATTTCTTATTTTTCTTCCAGAATGAATATGCAATGACTTGTGACTCTCTGGCGATTATGTAGGAGCATTTATTGACTTAGTTGGGTAGAAATGTGCTAGTTATGGCTCATGATGGTGTTCCATCAATGAGTGAGCCAAGGACTTCATGATGGTGGTCACGGCAAAGTGTGGGGCGACCTGAGGTGTCCAGATGGAGTGACGGTGGTTGTAGGTGCCAGTGGTGGCTACTGCTGCTATTGGAGCTGCTCCATGCGTGGGCTGCTGAGGATGGGCGAGCATGGTGGCTGCTGCTACTGTGCATGCATGAGGAGGTGCACGCGTGTGAGAAGGCGTGGGGAGAGCGGTGCACCGAGGGGAGCTGCTAGAGGTGGCTGCGGTGGTCTGTTGGGCAGCGCAGCTGTGCGTGGTGAAGGGGGTAGGACGGTGCATTGAGGTGCAAGCTGGAGGTGGAGCATGCATGGCCAATAGTGTGAGTGCAAGGAGAGGGTGGCCTGCATTCATGCGATGGTGTGGTGGTGGTGATGGGTTCTGTTAAAAATAGAGTAAGAAGAAAAGGAAAACGAAGAAGGAAAGGAGGAAATGAAGATGGTGGTGGTGTTGAGTATGAGCGTGGGTAGGGTGTTGTGAGAAGGGGTGAGTGGTGAGAGGCTTGGTGGTTGATGTAGACACATTTAAGTAGGTTAAAATGCTTATTCATGCATGGTCCTAGGCTTAGATTTGCATTTCATGTTATAAATATTGCATAGTATGCATCATCCTGCATTTAGAGTAGTGTATATTTTAGGTTAATTACGTCCTTTTTATGGCCAGGAGGGAAGGAGATTTATTCAGGGCCTTGGATGGATGATCTGATCGTATCGATCTGATCAGGACGACGATCGGAGTCTAATGCCTCCGAAATTGTCTAAATCGAAATCCTGTAGCATCATATGAAGTCTGAGGAAGAACAATAGCCAGGGGGCAGTGCAACATTCATATGGGCTTCGGATAGATCCAGAGTGACGATCGCAGTTTGACAGCATAGAAATCACGTCAATCCGAGCACCGTGGCACCCTCTGCAACAGAAAGAAGATGGACGGCACAGATGGCGCCATGTGGCGCCATCTAGGCTGGCCAACACTAGCCAATAGCAACCACAGGCACCCCCTCATCATCGTTGATCTCACATCACAGCCGTTGGATCAAGATCCAAGGGCTGGGGTTCATCCGTGTCCTCAACACCCATGCTCTCCTCGAGACTCAATCGCGCCCTTGCCTCAACGGTAGCATGCTTGGCTTGCAAAGAAGCGATGCCGGTTCTATTCCTCTAAAGGCCTCTAATCTTCAATCAGACGCATGTGGAGCAAAAGGGTGCCAGCGCACGAAGCCAGTGCATGCACGTGAGACACGCGTGCACTAGCTCACGCACTTGCAACACAGTCGCTCATAGCAGCAGCCAACACATGCCAGCAAGCACGCGCGACACATCCGCATGATGCGCACGCCAGCAGCTTTGAGCGGGCATTGGTTGACATGGATCTTCAGCGACAGATGGGAGGATCTTTAACGATGTTTATGGACGTCAATAATTACCCACATGGGACCAAGCCCTTCATCCTCCACTATAAAAGGAACCATACCCCTCCATCCACCACCATCTCTTCTTTTCTTCCCCTCACCACCTCCAAGTCTCTAGAGAGAGCTTGTCCCAAGCCTGGGATACTCCTCTAGAATAGAATCAAATATTTTTCTCTCCCCTCATCCTCATTCATGGAGCATCCCACGACCGTCTTCTTACCTACTTCGGGGGGTAGATCCTCACCGTGATGCCATCCTGCCTCACCCTCCGTCCTCATTCATCCCGTTCCTCACCACCTTCCTCCAGGAGACGTCAAATCGAGTCATCCTCCAAGCGACCATCGAGGGGGATTTCTCTCACCTATCTCTATCTTTATTGCTTTCATAATATAGTTTCTCACTTTCAAAGTTTAAATAAACATTTGATTATAAAAATACATGATTGTTTCTCTCTTTCTCTGTCTCTCTCTTTTTATTTAGTAAGCAGATTAGCTAGAATTCATCGACCTGATCTCTTGTCATATAAAAATACCAAAAAAAAAAAGATAAGAATGACAAAAATAAATTAAAATTAAAACGCGGATTTTCAAAACCAAACGTTCACTGCCCTGTGTTTGACCTAGGACACACTTTTGGAGTTTCGGTTATAAATTGTATTTGATAATGTGTTTGGTGGACTACGATGATAGGTTCTCGAAACACTGATTTTTCTTTGCCAAAACCCATTCATCATTTTAGCACCGTTGCTGGGGAGGCAATGATCGTTGATTTTTCTTACATTTTTCCGCCTTACTTAACTTTTTAGCTCACTTTGTTCCTTTCTTTCTGTGATTATAGGTACCCTTGCAAGGCAAGCCAAAGCGGATAGATCGGAGTAAAGTGTGTGGTTAAAGAGTTTTGTAGGTTTATCCCTACCACCCCCACCCTAGATTTCATTTCACCACACTAATAAATCAAACCCAAATCAACTTAGGTGCTTTTTATAAACCCTAGGATAGATTTGGTTGTTTGTTTGGCACCTCTACCAATCTCGTCCCTGCATATAAAAAAAAAAACTCTTCTCTTGTTGGATTTACTGAAAGTGACACACATTAAACACCCACAACTTTCGACTTAAGACGCACCACTCCACCTTGATTCTACTACTTAACCAGGATCTGACCTATGGATCTAGTACACTTCAACTCAATACACATAAGTGAGTAGAAAATCTGAATAGCTTAAACATTTGTGTGCCTTAACTAAGTGGTACAACAATCCAATTGATTGAGCTGTTTGGGCTACACCACTGAGGATAAAAGTCATTCATCAGTAGCCTACCACTTAGGGTTAATCTTTAGGACTGAACTAGGCACTCCACATTATTTTTTGATTTCTAAAGGAATATATCATCACCAATGCTTTCAAAACTTGTAGTGTTCGCTTGAACCTGATTGAATGAACCAAAAGATTAAACCTTAAAAGCTACTAAACAAGGTTAAACCCTAAAAGATACAACATCAAATAACCTTGTTTGCAAACCTTGGTTATGCAAGCACACACATTTCAATTGATCATTAAGTGCACAACCCATCCAAAGGGCCACATTCCAAGAGCACGATCATCCCAAGCCTAACTAAAATTGAGTAGACATTGGCCTTAAGGATTGATTTGCTCTTTGAGGCTCAGATTGAGATTATTTTCGATTAATCTGCTTCTACTGGTCCATCTAATGTCTAGCTAGGGGAGTAGTGTCAAATGATTGTGGTTGGGGGGTACACTAGGAACCGAAGGTGCAAGCCAAAGGAAGAACCTTCTCCCCAACCCCTTCCTCTAACTGGTTGGATTGACTGGATAAAAGTAGACTAAATCATTTATAATCTTAGGATGGGTCCTAGGAGTCTATAGGTCTTTAGGCTACCCACATAAGGATAGGTTTGGTTGATTCTACTGCAAAGCACCTTTTCTCTTTTGATTTCCCTCCTACTCCACAATGTATCCTTCCACATCTTTCACACATTTCCAATCTACCCTCCTACCAACACGTATCCTCAAGATGATTACTATTCCGACTCGACTTATGATTACCCATCTCCTAGCCTGGATAACTTTGATTGGGGATATGAATCCGGACCTCAGTGTCCAGGGCCTAACCTTGGACAACAAGACTATGATTACTATCCTTCCTAGAGCTACAATGATTATAGATCTCCTCCCTTTGATGATCAACCTAACCCAATCTACAATCAAGAAGGGTATGTTGACTATAACACCTACCCTCCCTTATATTCCATTGAATATAGGTCACCACCATTCCTTGAACAACCCGAAACAACATACTATTAGGGAGGACCCCGAGAACCTCAATAGCTTGACTCCCCTAGATTTAACCTGAATCCACCCAACCCTGAACCGAACCATTCGGTTCAAGTGAACCAGATCCAAGACAAGGTGTTGGCTAACTTGAGGAACATCATACAATCTTTAGAAGCTCAGCCAACACCATACACTAAAGCATTGAAGCCTATGATAAAAATGATTGATGAGCTGAATAACTCTTTATTGGATTTGCTCCAAAATGTTAGGGATAGGGGCTTAGGTGAGTTTCTACTTGGGAAATTGAAGAGATTGAGGATGATATTTGTGGTTGCCCTAGTCCAATCTTGGGATGGTTCTCAAGATTAACCCCCTTCAGGAAAGCCAATATCTGAACCTGCTCAGGTGCCTGTTGGGGGGGATACATTTTCTGAGATGGGGGATTACTAGGTTGGGTTAAAGCAACCAATTAAGGATGAACCGATTGCCTCACCCGAGATCCCAGAGCCAGGGAATGAGGAAAAATATGTCTCTATGGACCAGGAAATGCAATATAATTTTAAGACATATATAAATGAGGATCAAGAATTCTTTTTTTTGAAAAAGAAAGGAAAGCTATTGAATCACTGATAGCAATCTCGGAGAGCTTTTATTTACTATAAAGAGAGAAATAAAAGTTACAATATCGAACCCCACATATGTATGAGAGACCAGCAACTATTTACAATATTTTTCACACAATGGTCTTTCCTGAAATAATTTCTCATTCCTCGCTCTCCAAGCAGACCATAACATTGCCACCATAGGCACATGGGGCTTATTTGTAGACAAAAGGGAACACCATAAATTCTCCCAAGTAGGCATCGAATCCCTGCATACCACTCTCCATATATAATTAGTCACCATACAAGAAGAGAAGCTGTGACGACTGCAATCATTGTGCAACCCACATAGCTGACAAAATTGAGCAGGGGTACCCCTTCTCCTATGGCGTAAGGCACCTGTAATTAGTCCATCCCTTCTACACAACCACAAAAATATTTAAACTTTTGGGGGGACTTTCAACTTCCATAATTTCCTCCCTACCTCATCCACCTCCACTGACCTGGAGTATATAATGATCTTTTTATATGCGGCTGCTGGAGAGAAAATCCCCTCCCATTTGTATGTATCACACTCCTCTGGTTTGGGTCTGAAAGCATTTAGTTCCTGCACCAGGCATTCATTGTCCTCCCATGTTCTGGTATCGTAGCCATTCCCCTCAACATTTTTTATCTTCAATCTATCTAACTCCATGTCCCAATAATCATTCACCATCGCATTCTTATCAGGCGCAGCCGAGTAAGCAAGGGGGTACCTGTCTCTTATCACCCCAACTGGAGCCCACTTTTCAAGCAAGAAACTAAAGCTTTTACCATCTCCCAGAACTACCTTGAACATATCCCAGTTGTTGGCTAAAGCATGCACCACTAAGCCCCAGAAAGGAGATAGCTTAACAAGGTTAAGACGATTCTTCTCATCATTTTCTGACCCATAGCTGTCATGTACAATCTCTGTCTAGAACCTCTGTTCCCCTTGCAGCAGCCTAACTGCCCACTTTAGTAGTAGAGCTTCATTAAACTCTTTAAGAGATCTTAATCCCAAGCCACTGTACCTTTTAGGGGAACATATACTTTCCCATTTAATAGGTTGAAAAAAGGTACCTTGATGAGAAGCCCCCTTCCAGAAAAATCTCTTTCGCATGATATCAAGTCTCTTCCAAATAGATTTAAGCACTCTGAAAACAGAGAAAACGAAAATTGGGATAGATGTGATCACTGAATTTAACAAAATGAGTCTCCCTCCTTTAAATAAATGACAACTGCTCTAGCCTTCTAGTTTGGTGGCCACCTTCTCAAAAAGAAAACTCCAGTCACTCTTTATTTTTGTACACTTCAAAGGTAGACCCAAGTACTTGATTGGTAGGGAGACCACTGGCGTGCCTAAGATGGAGGAGATGTTGTTCAAATCACTGCCACTCATACCAAAGCAAACCAAAGATGATTTACTTCCATTCAACTTTAAGCCAGAAATTTCTCCAACGATGTTAACCATATAATAGAGTGCTTGCGCTTTCCTGTTACCTCCTACGAAAAAAATAGTATCATCTACATACTAAAGGATAGGACCCAAGGCCCTTCTATTTGTCATCGAATAGCCCCTTACCAAGCCATCTTCCACCAGTTTGCACGCATATCTGGCTAGAGTACCTACTACCAAATTAAAAATCAATGGGGCCAAAGGGCAGCCTTGGCGCACCCCACATGAGACTGTATCCAGGTCCTGCACAGTTTCCCATTAATTAAGGGGGAATAGGAGGCAGTCGTAATGAATCGCTTCATCCATTGGATCTAGACTGAGGGGAACTTTCTTCTTTTAAAAATTTCCCATAGATATGACCACAAGACTAAATCATAAGCCCTGGAAAAATCTACCTTCCATAGAAAGGCCTTGGACTTTCTCCTGTGCCACCCCATCACCATCTCTTGTGCTACAATGAATGATTCTTGTAGGGATCTCCTAGGTAGAAACACAGATTGAACAGGCATAATCAAGGCTTGCAGAACTTCACATTCTATTGGCAAGGATTTTGCTAATAATTAAGTATATGGAGTTTGACAGGGCAATGGGCCTATAATCAAAGAAGCACTCCGCTCCCGACTTCTTTGGCAACAAAAATAGGTATGATTTGTTCAGCCTTTCAAACCAGACTTTCCCTTTCCAAATTCACGTATGTCCCTCATCACTTCCTCCCTAAGAACATTCCACATTTCTTTGTAAAAAAAAATTGAACCCCATCAGGCCTTGGAGATCCTTCATTGTTTAAATCTTTGATAGCTTCCACAGCCTCTTGTTCAGTAATAGAATTAACCAATTTTGCAATTTGTTCATCGCTAACACATGGGAAGGCAGCTACTGCCATCCTCCACTTTCCTCTTGGAGCAGCTTTTGATATCTCTTTGAATTAACCTGAGGCTTCAATTCTTATCTCTTGAATAGATGATGTTCTCCACTCCCCAACTTTGATGGAAGAAATGAAGTTAGTTCTCCTTCTAACACTAGTAGCAAGATGAAAAAATTTCGCATTGGCACCCCCTTCCTTGAGCCATAGCTGCCTAGACCTCTCTCGCTAATCCATTTTTTTTCTCAAATCCTCCTCAGCAATGACTTGCTGCTAGTATTTCCTCGGTTCCTATTCTTGGACACTAAAAGCTCACTGTGCATTCCTTCCCGTCAAGTTGCTGGACTTCTGCCAAGGCCTCCATTCTTCTCTGCTCACGAATAGCCATCACAGTCTGTCCATATTCCCTTAGCATTGTTCTCATTGCGGTCAACTTAGAAGCTAATTTCTGGGTCACAGAACCTGTAGCATCCTTGTGTTTCCACCAATTTGTCAACATATCCCTAAAACCATCATCTTTGAACCAAGATTTTTTGAATTTGAAATACGAACCAGCATCCAAATTCTCCCCACTGTCCCAAACTATAGCTGTATGGTCTAAAAACAGCCTCTTTAGACTCATGACTGACGACAGTTGGAATCTCTCCAATAAGGTAGAGTTGCCAAAGAATCTATCTAGTTTGGACATGAGGCCACTACCATTTCTCCAAGTAAACTCCACTCCAATGATTGGGAAATCAGTCAGGCCCAGGTTCTGCACTACCATTTGAAACCCAGCAACAGTACCATCTACATTACCACCAAGTCTGTCCCCACCTAACAAGGAGCAATTGAAATCTCCACCTATGAGCCAAGGCTTCTCTTGAACTATATGATGAATTGCTAATAGATTCTTCCAAAGTTCCACCCATCTGGATGCTGCACATGGACCATAAACACACGAAATATACCACTCCAAATCCCCCTACTGATTCTGACATCTAGCAGTAAGCATATGCCTGGTTGTATGAGTTTCAATCACTTTACAATAGGATTTTCTCCACCATATAGCCATCCCACCAGATCTGTCATTTGCATCCATCACTGTGCAGTCTACTCTCCTAGATTGTCCAAGAATGTCCCAATCTAAATCACTGCCCTCCTCTATTTGTGTCTCTTGAATAAGTGCAGAATCAATCTCCCATTCCAACAAATATCAAGATAAGGAAGCTCTTCTCACATGGTTGCACAACCCACTCACGTTCCACGTTAAGATTCTCATCCATTGCGAAGATGGGCCCCTAGAACTAGGCTGTCCACGAGTTTAGCCATAATGGATTTAGCAATGATCTCTTCCTCAATGGGGTTCAAATTTTCCTTCTTCCTTCTCCTAAGCAAGTACAGGGAGCACCCAGTCCCCTTCTTTTGACCAGAACCTTTCCCAAATTTCAAAGTTTCAGAAGTAGGAAGAGGTAGCTGGTTCATGTCTCTTAAGATAAGTCTCCCACTGCTACCATCTTCCATCTCCCCCATACCGATGGAGGTTTTATTTGAATCCTCATGCATTTGTTTATCATTCATGGAGTCAGAGACACCCTCCAAATTCATTTTCAAATCCCCTTCTGTTTCCTCATAGTGGCAGTCTTTCCTCTTCGTTGGCCTTGGAGCATCATCAGATACCACACGAACCTCCTGTTTGACCAGCTGCAGCTCCCTTGTCTTAGCTTCACAATCTCAACCTGCCTTGGCTCTGAAAAAATAAGTTCCTGCCTTACCATTGACATTCGAAGAATCCAAGAACAACCCCCACATCTGAGAATTATCTTATTAGTCATTGACCCACTTCTGAAGATTTCTGCCTCAACCTTCAAAACCTGAGCATCTCCTTCCCCAATAGCAATCTCCGTGTCTTCAGATATATATGCAAAACCAGCAATCATCATTGAAACCACCCCTTTAGAACTCAGATGCAAAGGCAGACCTCAGATTGCTGAAGTAGCACGCCTGGTACCAATTTTCTATGGAGGGCGATCCTGAAGGGCTCCATCAAAGGGGGAAACCAACCTCCATAACACAGAGATATTCTCAAATTTACTCGATCGAAATCTGAGCCTTTCCACATCTAACATTCCCATACCAAAAATGAGAAAATGAGACAGGGATATCAAAACAATCTTCCAACCCAGTGAGACGAGGGATAAAGAACTCACCAATTGATAGAAGCTTTCCACAGACGGGCTTCCAGTCATAATTTCTCCAATCAGCTCACCTCTTAGCACCATCTTCGTAGATTGAATATCTTTAGAGAAAGTGATCTCCACATCAATCATATGGCTCACCTACGTCAGGGGAGGAGGGGGTCTTGGTGCATCTAGGACTGTTTGCTTAGGGTGTGGAAAATTCTTCTTCACATACTGCAGACCCTCCCTTTTGCACGAATTGTGCTTATGACCATGTCCTCCACATGCCAGGCATGCAAGAGGATTCCTACATACCGTAGCCATATGCCCCCTTCTTCTGCATCTATAGCACATGATATCTCCATTCATCCTCCTCCAGCACTCTCTCAATCCACCCTGAAAAGCCCCTCCCGATTGAGGAGGCCATCTCCTCTCCCTCCTCCAGTTTTTCGATCTCCAGGTCTTACATCCATCCTCCTCCCCTGCCTTATCCATGCCATTTCCATCGCCCTCCGTTGCCTGCCTCCTCTCTCTTTCTCTCTCCATCAACATTTAGTAAATTTTCCAGGATCAAGAATTCTTTAATTCTGAGGGTGAGGAATCTTTAGGTGAAGTCTCACTTGAGCTTAAGGAAGATGATTTTAGTGAGACAAACGGGCTATTTACAAGCAAAATCAAGGTTTTAAGAACGGCATTGTAGTATAGCCGAAATCGCTTTGAAAATAAATAATATTTATTACTCGAATTTGAAGTCCGAGGTCGAACACAGGGAGTAATATGGAATTCAATCTCAAAATTTCAATTTAAGTACAGTATGAGCAATTTATAATGAAACTCCAAGCAATAATGATATATCAATGACAGCTAATGTCAATACTGTAAAAAGAATAGAGTAAAATGGTATTTGAATCACCAATTACTTCGCACAATAATAGTTAAGAGATGCACAATATCAATTAAGAAGCTCAAATTAGACACAATATCAATTAATAATCCAAAGAAATCTCTTTCTTCTTAAACTCTTCCTCTTCTCTTCTTTCTCTGCTTCTCTATTTGTGTGGCTCCTCTTCTTTCCTTCTTCTTTCTTTCTCTTCTCTGCTTCTCTACCTTTCTATTCTTCTACTCTTATTCTTCTTCTGCCATTCTTCCTGTGCAGCTCCCCTTCTTCTTCCTTCTTCTTTCTTTCTCTTCTCTGCTTTTTCACACACAGAGGGGGATCCTTCAAACAGCTAAGTGTCATACGTTATTCTTTGTCGCAAAACCCCCCAACCCTGCACTCTCTGTCCTTTCTCTCTAGGCTCTTCTCTTTCTTGCCTTCCCCAAGCCACACATAATATCGGGTAGTCGGATTCGGGCAAGAGCTTACCCGGGAATAGGGCTACAGGCATCAGTGGTAGCCGAGGTGTAGGCTTAGGTGGGTTAGTTGTACCAGGTTAATGGAGGATGATGTGTTGTTCGGTGATGCGATTGAGGGACCAAATCCCTCAATTTCTTGAGGGGTTTTGGTCAGTGGAGCACGGCGGAGTTGATGAAGGTGGCAGCGGCAACTTTCGAGCAGTGGGGCAGAGTGTAGTCGTCGCCGGAGCTTCATCGGAGGTGGAAAAGATGAAGTGCGGTGAGGGAGAAGCAGTGGTCGTGCGTAGGTGTAGAGAGTGGAAAAGTGAAATAGAAAGAGTGAGAGAGCTAAAGAGAGGCTTAGCGAGAGGATAGGGGGGTAGAGAGCTCCAGTGTTGGTCGATCGGAGCTAGAGAAGGAGGAAGAAGCGGCGAGGCAGTGACGATGATGTAGATGGAGGAACACCCTCCCTTTGGATGGGGAGGTTCACGACGAAGAGAGGAGTTTAGGTCATCCAATTTGATGGTTGGACGGCCAGAGGAGGGAGATCCAGGTTGTCGGAGCATGGGTCTTCAATGGTCGGAGAGGGGTTTTTAGGCCGTTAGACGTGCCAAGGCTTGCTGAAATGCACAGTCGTGCAATGGTGTTTCTTTTATAGGCCATAGGAAGCCCTTCTAAGCTTGGAAAGAAGCTTTCAAGCTTGGAAGGTGATTGTGAAGTAGGATACCCGAACCTTTGAAGGGTTCACATGGCCTTTTGGGAAAGACTTAGGGCCCAAGGAATGACTAAAAGAAAGGTAACTTTCTAAGGAATCCCTGTATCAATTTTGGGAGAGATTTATTGAAAATTGAGTGAGAAATCCTCACTCGAAACTCGACAATGAAAGTTTAACCTTCCAAAAATGGCGTGGGGACCTGCTTGTGAAGAAGACAAGGAAGTTAGGGGGCTATTTGTAATGAAATTCAAAAGTAAGGCTCTGAATGAGATAGAAATAGTCTAACTGGACCAAAATGCAAACTTGGTCAAGATGATCTCAAATTGGATCCAAATTTTGGTAAAAACCTAATTTAAACCCAAGGAAGATAATGGTGAAGTTAGATTTATGTTTTGACCAAGTTTGACTTGGTAATTTATGCAAAAACCCAAATTAGTGCAAATGTCTATCTGAGACTTTGTTTTGGGTCAAGACGGGTCCTGATGGTCAAATTGAAGGTTCCAATCCCTAGAAGATATTTTTATATGAATATTAGATGGTTTAGGTGAATTTTATCCTGACCAGAACCTCAATTAATTAAGCGGACTTGTTTTTAGGGTTTCAAAAGTCATTTAATTCTCAAAACATGTGCGAACCCCTTTCTGTCTGTTCTAACCCACTTGTTAGCCTTTTAGGATCATTTGACCCTTGAATACCCCCTGGGAAAACCCGTGATTGTACTGCATTCATGATATAATGGTAAAATTACAGTTTTAACCCTATTTTCTTGTGTTTCCCTCAGAACGACTTTGCAATTGATGGGAACACCATCATGAGCCCTAATTAGCTCATTTTGACCCAATGAAGAGAATAAATCCTCCTACATAACCAAATGAAGGTTATAATTCATTGCATAACCATTCTGAGAGAAACACAAGAAACAAGGGGTAAAATGGCAATTTTACCAATGTAGTACAACCACGAGTTTTCTAAAGGGCTAAATAAAGGTCAAATGGGCTTAACAAGATAACAAGTAGGTTGGATTAGACAGAAAAAGGTTTGTGTGTGTTCAGTGAATTAAATGACTTTTGAAACCCTAAAAGCGGACCCACTTAATTAACCAAGGTTCTGGCCAAGATAAAATTCACTTAAACCCTCTAAAAACCATATCAAAATATTTTCTAGAGCTTAGTACCTTCAATTTGGCCATTAGAACTCATCTTGACCTAGAATGGGGTCTCAGATAAATATTTGCCTTAATTTGGGTTTTTGCCTAAATTTCCTAAACAAACATGGTCGAAACCAAAATCCAACTTCACCATTGGATTCCTTAGGCCCAAATTAGGTTTTTACCAAAATTTTGAACCAAAATAAAATTGCCTTGACCTAGTTTGCAAAAAGGTTCTGTCTGATTACATTTCTAACCGTAACTTTCAAAAAACCTTGCATTTAGCCCACTAGTTTCTTTGTCATCATCACAAGTAGGTCCCTTCGCCATAATCGTAGAGGAAACCTACTCTAGGGACCTTTAAACTTGGAATTTCTCCTTGATTGCTCAGAGAATCTCTTCCAAAATTGATGGGAGATCCTCTAAGAAATTCCTACCAGTATGAACCCATCTTTGAGATCTGTTTCCCTCCCAATCTCTCACGCGAACGCATGAGAGATTTGGGTATCCTAACAAGCTCCCATCTCTGGCAACATTCCAAGCTTGGGAAGCTTGCTTCCCAAGCCCAAGCTTCCCAAGCCCTAACCGCCCTTCAGAGACCTATTTAGAGAAGCCCAAATCTCCCTGACTTCTTCACGCTAGAATTCGGCTGCGAATACCCTCAATTCTTCTCTTTCCCTCATGGTTGAAGGCTCCTCAACGTCCGACAACCTTCCCTGCTCCTTTTCATCATTTGACTGCCATACCTGCGGTGAATTCCTCCTCCCTGCCTTCATTTGCATCTCGCCGTACTAGCAGACGCTATCTTCTTTTCATCCTCATTGTTCCCACCTCACCGGAGCCTCCTTCATCTCCGGCATCGGCCACTGACGCCCCTTCGCTCCTTCATCTCCTTCATCTCTGGCCACCACCTCCGGCGAGGCCATCCCACCTCCACAGGCCACCAAAACACTTGTCGACCCTCACTACACCTTCACCACAGCTCACTGAGTACTTCCTTTCACTTTACTCACCGTGCTACTCACCCAAATCACCCCTCGAACACACCCACTCACATGCACACAATGTGACCTAGTTAGCACCCACAGGTACCCACACGCCACACCACCACCCCAAGCACATCTGCCGTGCTCCAACGATCCTCCCTGAGTGATTTTACAAGGCTGAAAGGCTGTTCTACTGATTTCAGGTTCAAGGCCCCATCCAACATTGGCAAGCAAGCTTGAAGCTCGCTTGAGGTCGCTCCAGGTGCTGCCAAGCCCAGGCTGAAGTCCCAAGACGTGTGGAAGTCTCTTGCACACACACCCAAGCCTTCAATTAGAGTCGAGAGCCTTCGCAGCTGCTGCAATTGGAAGATCAATCTCTGCTGCAGGCACGTGAGAAGAGGGGGTGCGGATAGTCCCACCTCAGAAATGAAGAGGTGCCCACACCTGAATAAATTGCAAAAGTACTGTAAGCTGTTCGCCTTAGTACCACGGGGGAGGTCCCTCTCACCCACACCCGGTCTCGTCCGTGACACCTCACTCGCAGACCTGGCTGACCTGGCCTGACCTACACTCCTCGCTCACCATGCACGCCTTTGAGATTGGACCTGGGTATGCGCTAGAACCAATTACCCGAATACCTGTCGCTCTGGGAGAGCGGATCTTAAGAGAGAAGAAGAGAGGAGTGTCACGCGGGTAGGGGGAGGGTTTTGCTATAGGGATCTTTGGCCGACACTTAGCAGATTATGAAGAAGAAGAGGAGGCTAGGGTTGAAGACAGAGGGAAGAAGAAGAAGAAGAGAAGGAAGAAGAGGCCAGGGTTGAAGACAAAAATGAAGAAGAAGAGAAGGATTGCAAAGAAGAAGAAAGCCATAGTAGAAAAAGGCCAAGGAAAAAGAAGGAAGGAGAAGACAGAGAAAGCCAAAGGCAAAGGAAAAAGAAGGCAGGAAAAGACAAAGAAAGCAAAGGTAGAGACAGAGAAGAAGAAAAGGAGAAGAAGCAGACACTTTAAGGCATCTGGTTCCATAATCAGATGATAGATTCTAGTTCTCATTGCATATTCATACATTGAGTTATTTGGTGATATTATAGGAGTATTTGGTGATCTAAATTACCATTTTGCTCCCATATTTTTGTACATTGCTACTGCTATTATTGCAAATTCTTTTAATTTTGAATTGTGATCGTGATTTCTAAATACCAATTTTCTCCCTATGTTTGACCTCGAAAACCAATTCGAGTAATAATGATTATATTTGTTTTCAAAGCAATTTTGACTATACTGCAATGCTTCATTTAAAACATCGATCTTATAGCAATTAACATTTTGGCACCGTTGTCGGGGAGCGACAGGCAATTTAGAACTCTTGATTATAATTTTTGATATCGAATCTAACTTGTTATATCTCTTTTGCTGTTGTTGTTTCAGGGGAGAAGATACAATGAAGAAAGTCAGCTGCACAACAAACATACCAGGGGCTGGTAAATTTTGATTACTCTCTCTTTTAAGCCCCTCATTCTCAAGAGGAAAAAAAGCATAAAATCAATTATGGCTACTTGCTTTCCATTCTTAGATAATTCATCAAGTTGCCTGATTTGATTTCAACAACAAAACCTGATTTGTGCACCCATTTAAGGTAACTATGGCTATCACATTCTTGTTTGAGCCCTAGATACCACATTTGGCAAACTAAATTGGAACAAAATTAGAGCCAATTAAGGATTCCAAGTTAGGGTTTGAGAGACACACTTACATAAGCAAGAATCAACTTTCCAAAATGATGTGTGCCTAAGCCTTGGTTGAATTGATATGTTCAAGCAAACCCTAAAAATCAGGCTCTTAATCTCACTTGAATCCTAAAAGAGGGACCTAAAACCTCTCAAAGGACAAATAGGTGAAGTTGACCCACCTTGTTGGGTCAACCAATCTTGAAATTAGGTCACTTCTGCATTCAATACATCTTAAAGTTCAAGTGAAATCCTAAGCACCCTTGCTCTTTAATGAAATTGGTAGACTTAAGAGGTCAAGTCCCCATTTTGGTCTACCTGGAACATCAGTGACAAGAGAGGTCAGGTGGGGGAAACCCTATAACCCATGAGGGTGCTCTACCATGTAGGGGTCTTTGCAGGACTCTCCCTCTCTGGCTTCCCAGGTAATTCTCAGGTGGACAGCTTTCTGACTAAGGGGTATCATCCGCCCCAAACCTCTATAGTCATCCAAAATTTTTTGGTGTCTTGATTGGGTCCATCACATTCTATTTCATCCAGACCATTGGTGAATGTTTGGTAGGAGGTCCTTAAGACCATCCTTCAGGCCTCCTTTAGTTATTCACTCCCATCGAGGCCAGGCCTTGACTTTCGTGTTTGCGCAGCAACCCCATCACATAGACATCTCTTCTAATTCATCTGAACCTAATTCTCCTTCATCCATCATCATGGCACAACCCGCAGAAGAAGAGAATAACCTTGAGAACCAACTTCAACACCTTAATGATTTATTTCAAGCCTTTGTGAATCCACCGTAGCATCCTATGATGTGAGATCATTACAATCTCGCTGTGGTGGCGATCGAACCTCGAGTCCAAATCCAGGTTGGAGTTCCTGATACTGAACTCAAGCCCAACATGATTCATGCTATTCCAAAGATTCATGGGTCCAATTCCAAGGATCCTTTAAAGCACATTAAACGGCTCAAGCATCTGGCCCAGACCTTCGGGTCAAATGTCCAAAATCAGGACATTCTTCTCATGAAAATGTTCTCCTTCTCTCTCATGGACAAAGCAGCTCAATGGTATCAAACTCAAACACATCCAATCAACACATGGGTTGAACTACAATTCAAGTTTCTGAAAATGTTCTTCCCAGTTGGTCGGACGAATGCTTTATGACACTAGATGGCGCACTTCACACAGTAGCCTAGAGAACCACTTCATGAGGTATAGGATCATTTTCTGGATCTCATGCGAAAGTGCCCCCATCACGGAGTTCCTAAATGGGAACAAGTCCAGTCTTTTTACCAGGGACTCCGTGAAGATATCCGATTATTCGTCAATGCAACTTGTGGAGGAAATATCATGGGTCAACATGAAGATACTGTGTGGGAGATTCTCGAGAATATGTGCTAGAACTCCATCAATAATGACTCCATGGGCTTATTCGACTGGACGAATGCCCACGCATCGACGAATCTAAGGGGAGCACATGAGACGCAGGGCCTGTCCTCATCTATTGACTTGGAATTGATGATCGATCATTTGGACAAGGTCTCTATCATTGAGAAGAAGGTGGATGAGCTAACTCGACATCTGCAGCGAGCCACCTTTATGCAAAACCCGTTCACACAGCCGCCCAATGGGAGGGAAGCTGTGCATAACATCTACCACCGATCTTCTCAGGGGATGGACCCGTATGCACCCTCGTTTGACTCTAGGGCCAGAGGAAACTCTGATCGTACCTACTCTAGTTGGGGGGACTCATAACCCTACTACTCTGACTTTTTTGAGGTGCCTCGACTTGCGAGGACATCAACGCCATCCAGAATGACCCATTCTCTAATACCTATAACCCTGGATGGCGGAATCATCCTAATTTCCTATGGGTAGGATACAATCAGAATCAGAAACCACCATATCAACCCTGTCCACAAGCTCCTCGTCCATATCAGCTACCTTAGCCTTGGCCCAACCCAACCTATTAATCCAGGCCAACTCAGACAGATCAAATGACTCTCATCCTTCGGACTCTAGCTGACATTCAAAAGACGAATGCGGCTGTGTAGAAATAGCACAATGATGAGATCACAGAGGTTTGCAACCAACTCGCCTAGATGGCGAATTCCCGCCAACCTAGCACACTCCCTTCACAACCTCTACCTAATCTGAATAACATGCCAAACCAGAGACGTGTTATGAACCCAAATCTGGGCCAAGCCCACATGATTTATCAAGCTCCTTCTGCTCCATCACCCGACGGGATGGAAGCTTCGACATCATACTTGGGATTTTAGCAGTAGCCACCTATTTTACCTACACCAAACTCGAACCAGGCAGGACTGAATTCAGTAACAACCCGTAGTGTCAAAGCAACACAAGACCCACCTTACCCAAGCCACTTACAGCCTGATAGTGCTAACCCAAACCTTAGGATAGTCATCCAGGATACCCCTATCCCAGATCAAGAACCTGGACCTATTCTAGAGGAACCATCCAAGGTTCCATTTCCCGAGGCCTTGACTAAGGGAAAGAGGAGAACCAAACCAGTGGCACCTGAAGAGGACTTGGTCAAACTCTTTAAGCAGGTCCATAAAAACATCCCCTTGAAGGATGAGATTCTCCACGTATCGGCTTACGCACGATTTTTGAAAGACATGTGTACACCTAAGCGTAAGCCGCGAACTAAAAGTAGGAGCCCAATCGTATTGTCAGAGCAAGCTAGCTCTGTCATTTTGAGCAAATGCCCACCTAAGGCAAAAGACCCAGGTACTCCCTTGATTTCCTGTACAATTGGTGATATCCAATTTCATAGACATTACTGGATCTAGGAGCCTCCATAAACCTAATACCTACATCCCTACTTGACCATCTTGAGGAATCTGAGCTCAAACCTATAGAAGTGACATTACAGTTGGTAGACTGATCTATTAAGTCACCTAAAGGAGTTCTTGAGGATGTCATTGTTAGGGTTCGGGATTTCTATTTCCCGGTGGACTTCGTAGTCATAGATATGGATGCTCCAAAAAATCTTGAAAATACACCGATCATACTAGGGAGACCCTTTCTAGCCACTGCTAGGGCCAACATAAATTGTGAAGAGGGCCAAATTGAACTGAAATTTGGGAACCAGACACTAAAGATCAACTTAAAGGCCTAACAAGGGATTAATTGTGGAGTTATAGAACAGATATGTGATATCAAGGTTGTGGTTGATGATCAATATATCGAGGAAAACATTACTACTTCTAATCAACCACAAGAGGATCAAAACCCACAATCAGAGGAGTTCGAACTTAACCTAGACACACCCATAACTCCTTCCCTTGCTCCTGACACATACCCTGAACCACCGACTACTGCTGACAACCTTGTTTTGGAACTAAAGCCTCTTCTCGATCATCTGAAGTATGTCTTTTTAGGTTCCAATCAGATGTTTCTATGATTATCAACTCCAGACTCACACCTGGTCAGGAATTCTGTCTGATTTCTGTTCTCCAGTAACATCGAAGAGCCATTGGATGGACTCTTGATGATTTGACTGGTATTAGCCCCTCTTACTGCACACACCGCATCTATACTGAAGAGGGCACACGACCTTCCCGTGAAATGCAGAGACGTCTAAATCCTAATCTACAGGAGGTCATGAAAAAGGAGATCAATAAGTGGTTAAATGGTGGGATCATCTACTTGATCTCCGACAGTCGATGGGCGAGTCCAATCCAGGTTGTGCCTAAGAAGGCAGGATTCACCGTGATCATGACTAAGATCGAAGAAATCATATAGACCCGTGTAGCAAACTCGTGGAGAGTCTGCATTGATTACAGAAGACTCAATACCTCCACAAAGAAGGATCATTTCCCATTACCGTTTATTGATCAGATCCTTGAAAAACTAGCTTGAAATAGATTCTTTTGCTTTTTTGATGGGTACTCCAGTTATAACAAGGTGGCAATCCATCCTGAGGACCAAGAGATGACCACTTTCACTTGCCCCTTCGGGACGTATGCATTTTGTAGGATGCCTTTCAGTCTATACAATGCACCCACTACTTTTCAGCCGTGCATGCTTGCCATATTCTCAGATATGGTAGGTGATTATCTAGAAGTCTTCATGGATGACTTCTCAGTGTTTGGTGAATCATTTGACGTTTGCCTCTTGCACTTGGTCCAGATCCTCAGGTGGTGTAATGACGTGAATCGGGTTCTTTCCTGGGAAAAGAGCCACTTCATCGTGCCTGAAGGAATTGTCCTGGGACATCTCATCTCAGAAAAAGGCATCCAGGTTGATCAAGCCAAGGTGAATCTGATTTCCAAACTCCCTATGCCTAGCTCGATCAAAGACATCCGATCTTTCCTGGGTACATCGATTTTTACCGTCGATTCATTCCTGATTTTTTGAAAATCGTGTGCCCTCTGACTACTCTACTATCTAAGGATGTTCCTTTTGAAAACTCCAAGGAATGCACTCAAGCATTTGAAATCCTACATGATAGAGTTACCCAAGCCTCGATCCTACAGTCCCTTGATTGGTCTCAACCCTTTGAGATCATGTGTAATGCATCTGATTTTGCTGTAGGAGTGGTACTTGGGCAGAAAATTGACGGGAAACTCATGGTCATCTACTACACTAGCAAGACACTTGACAAGGCTCAGCGTAACTACACAGTTACTGAGAAAGAGCTGCTAGCCGTAGTATTTGCCCTAGAAAAATTTAGATCATATCTTCTAGGTTCCCGTGTTATCATTTACTCTGATCACACAACTGTGAGGCATCTCCATGCAAAGAAAGATGCGAAACCTCGACTAATATGTTCGATCTTGCTGTTGCAAGAGTTTGACCTCGAGATTCATGGCAAGGTGGGAAAATAGAATGTGGTAGCTGATCACTTGTCCTACCTTCCTTCTGACATTATCGACCCTACCGGACCCATTACGGAATATTTTCCCGATGAGCACCTCCTGACTATCAGTACAGGGCTTCCATGGTTTGCTGATCTAGTAAACTACTTGGCACACATCAGATGCCATCCGATTGGCTGAAAGCCAGGAAGGACAAATTTCTTTCCGATGCGAAGTACTACTTTTGGGAAGACCAGTATCTCTTCCGCATCGATGCTAATCAAATCATATGACGATGTATCCCAGAAGCGAAAATTCAGGACATCTTGTCCTTTTGCCATGACAAGTCATGTGGTGGACACTTCTTTGGTAATAAAATCGCAGCTAAAGTCCTCTAGTGCGGCTTCTATTGGCCCACAATTTTCAATGATGCATACAATCACTGTAAGGCATGCACTCGTTGTTAGACCTTAGGCAACATGTGCCACCATGATACGATGCCCTTACAGTTGATTCTCGCATACGAAATCTTTGATGTTTGGGGCATCAATTTTATGGGACCCTTTCCTGCTTCGGATGGCTTTGAGTACATTCTACTTGTTGTTGACTACATGTCCAAATGGATCAAAGCTATTCCGATCTGAACTAATGATCATAAAGTGGTTATCAAATTCATTCATCAGAACATCTTTTCTCAATTCAGGATTCCATGTGCTATAATTTCTAATGGAGGGACCCATTTCACTAATGTTCAGTTCAGGTCACTGATGACCAAATATGGGTTGTCGCACCAAATCTCTACTCCTTATCACGCCAAAACCAACGGTCTAGCTGAGTTATCAAACTAGGAGATCAAGAAAATCCTCCAGGTTACTGTTTGACCTGACAGAAAAGACTGGTCATCCCAACTTCCGGAAACTTTGTGGGCTTATAGGACCGCCCACAAAACCCAATTAGGTATGTCTCCCTTCAGATTGGTGTACAAGAAGGCATGTCTCCTCCCAGTCGAATTGGAGCACAAAACCTATTGGGTAGTACGAAACTGCAATCTCGATCTTTCTAAGGTAGGAACCCACAGAAAGCTTCAAATGAGCGAGATCGATGAATTACGTCACGACGCATATGAGAACTTGCGAATTTACAAAGAGCGAGTTAGAGCCTTTCACGATAAGCACATATCCAGAAAGATCTTTTTCCCTGGTCAACAAGTCCTACTCTTTGATGCCAAACTCAAACTATTCCCAGGAAAACTCAGATCAAAATGGATCGGACCTTACCTTGTTCAACGAATCTTTGGAAATGGAGCCGCCGAAATCAATCAACTCAGCCATGATTCAGAACCTTTTGTCATGAACGATCAGAGACTCAAACCGTTCATTGAACTTACCGATACAAATTTTCCTGAGACATCTTTTACCCTCCATTCTTCTTGAGCTCATTGCGCCCTACTGATGGTGTAAAACTCAGCACTTAACGGGAGGCAACCCCTCATTTTGAAAAACCTGAAACCTTTCTTGACACATTCCTATGCTGAACTCATATTGCACTTTAGGGTACATCTATTAGAATAGCCAACTCCACCTCTGGTACCAGTACCCAAGCTTGAAATCATCCGCAACAGTCATCCCGACCCGTTCACCCACCCAAAACCTGTTCTAATGAATGATCTAAGCTGAACTTGAACTCACCTAATTTACAATGAGGACATTGCAAATCGTAGGCATGGGGGGGTATTAAAGTGCAAAATGCCATGAAAATCATCTTATAAGAAAGGGTTTCATCAAAAAAATCACATATCCCAAAAATACCAAAAAATATAAAAAAAATTCTTGAAAAAGAACTAAAAAAATGAGTGGAGAGAAAACTTTTAGGACATATCAATTTTGAGGAAAGAAAGGGAAGGAGTTAAAAATGTCAAAAAAGGAGCACAAGATGAAAAGAAAAGAAAAGAAAAGAAATAGTCATTAGTAAGAAATTAAGGAATTGACTTAATTCTAGACCATATCAAAAGAAAGAAAATGAAAGGCAAATAGTGCTAACAAAACAAGAAGAGATTAGTAGGAACACTGATTTTAGGCCTCTTGGGCTGTGATCTTAGACTTAAAAATTCAAGTACCTACTAAGATCTGGATAGTCCTCAAGAGGTTGGGGAAAATGCGAAGCTTAAGTATTAGGTCTAACATTTAGGGAGTATTCGACCTCACTAATTGACCTTTGGTTTGTGGGACTCGACAACCTAAGCACCCCAATCCACACACAGTCAGGTTCAGTGCGCATAAGTATCAAAATCACGCAAATCATTTAAATTGTTCTGAAAAAGTCACCTAGATTAGGAGCGACTGATCAACACAAGTTGATTTGGATGAGTTCCCGGCACGGAGAGGTGAGAAATTCCCCTCGAAGATGCGCAATGACAAATCGTCTCCTCGATGCTTCTCTCCTAGGATATCAACATATCCTACTGGGGGCATGTAAGCACCCTGTGCTAGTTCAGATGCCATAGGTGGCATTATCTTGAAATGTCGATTGCCAGGTTCAGGATTTAGCTACAGAACATCATGGGTGAAATTATCTAGAAATCTCGAAAGCCAGGGTTCTGGCGGTTGCCATGGGCAGTGCTATCTCGAAGCATCGATTGCCAGGGACCCTTCGAGGATTGATGATGGGGACTAGGAATCCGATATAGACCATGGTGTGGAGCCAATCCAAAGCTAGAAATAAAAAAAAAAGAGGGAGAAAACTCTCTAAAAATAAAGAAAATTCCTCTGTCTCTCTCTGAAAAAAATGCACCGCAAACTGAACCAAGGCTAAAACATGTTGCAAGCATCGGTGCTTTAACCGCAGAGTTCAGCAAACCTTAGGATAGTTCTTGTGGGCCTTAGAAACCTTCACGGTAGATTGAGGCTAGAGTTGATCAGGTCTAGATCTTGGTTGGTACTTGAGTACCTATAGGCCTACTATCGGCATTCTAACCTAATCT